>CM053267.1:4672823-5272823 GCA_028583415.1 Protea cynaroides | reverse complement strand
TGTAAGGTTTCAACTATGGGTTTTCTATAAATTTCAAAGGGGATCATGGGGGATAAGTTAGGGTACTTATTCTGGTAAAAACCAAGATTAATGGCCATAGAATAAATATTAGAGTGAATCCCGTTAATGGATCAAGAGGAGCAACTCTGATTGGAAGTAAAAATAAACCAAAAATCTTGTGGTAGCAGCCTACGGTCGACCACAGGGTGTCTAAAGGATCGACCATAGTTATTTGGGAAGTTCACAGGAATGGTGAGGTTGCATGCTGTGGTCGCATGATATGCGACCATACATATCAATAGTACAGCCTATAGTTGACATAAACATGAGACCACAGGATTGACCAGTCGACCATTAATGGTTTTATTTTGATTTTTGACTACTGTAACTTGGTACAGATGAACCCTAACTTAAATCCATACATTCTTTAGGTTCTCAATTAGTTTAAAGTAGTCCCCAAGCCTTGTAAGGAGATCAATCTTTTACAGGTGAAGGAACAAGACTTAAACTAATTGGATAATAACAAACTATGTTCTTTTATTACATCCAATGCCACGAAAGATTATATGCTTGTATGGTTGTAATGTGCATCTTACATGTCATCCAATATTACTACTATTTCTACTCATGCATATTTATTTTTGTTATTTATAACATGATGATGATGCTAGGGATAGGCATGTGTTTGTGTGTGCGGTTAGTGTGTTGGATGCGAGTGGAGCATCAGGGGGAGGACATGGTATTGTGGTTCATCCTAACCACCAAACTCTAGATTTATCTCTATGGGCATATTGAGAGATGCCGGGGTCAGGCCTTGGATATATTTGCATGACATTAGGATTGGTTAGTAGTGAGCTAATTTTGCAAGCCCTTGCCAATAAGGACTTACATGTTGGTATAGGTAGGGCACTAGGGGAAGTGTTGGTAGTATGGACACTTTAGCTCTATCTCTGTTCCATGGTGGGTGCATGTGGGATGGCAATGGTGTTTGATCCATTGGGTGGATTCATACACTCATATATAGAGGTGTGATGACCGCCAATCCTTTCTATAGTATAGTTGAGAACTTAAAACCAGACAAAATATATTGAAATGAATACATGCATATGTTTGCACATTGTTTTGTTTGCTCACTGAGCCGTGATGTGTGCTCACCCTCTCAACATCAAATATTTTTAGTTGATGATGCAGGTCTTACTGGAAGATTATATGAATGCACCGATGCACGGACACATGGCAACTTTGGACGTAGAATCTATAGAGTAAGCGCATGATCCGTCATGCGAATGCAATAACTGTGTTTTTCATTAAATAGTTATATTTGAATAATGGAATATGTAATAGATTATTAGTTAAGTTTTGAGTTATTTGAAAATAATGGGATTTAATTATTACTTTATCATGTTATAAATTTAGTTCATTATTTCTGCTATTATTTTAGTTTCTCTAGCTATGTTGTAGAATGTGTATTTGGTTTAACATGGTTGGCATGGTCTTTACAAGATCTTCGTTTGAACTGTTGGTTCTTATGACGGTTCATCACACTACTGATTAATCTAGAATTGGGGTGTGACATTGAAAAGAGAAGGAGAAAGAAATCCCTGCAACCAGAGGGAACCACCATTGGGGAACATTGACACCGGAGATCAATACAGGTATCGATTCTTTTCATCTCCTTGTTTCAAATTGAGTTAAACTAAATCTGTAGGAACCTAATTGTGAGGACAAATGTGGATCAACAGCTTTCGCTTTCGATCTAATGTCCACCCACGCTGATGGAGGGTAATGATTTGGAGTCGCTACTTAGATAAAGGTATAGGACCTAAAATGTAGCCTCATCATAAGACAAGATTTATATTGACTCATTTGACCCAATATATATTGGCTTTGGCCTATCAGAAAATGGATAACCATTCAAGGTACAGATTGGAAAGGTGTTAGGCACCCAAAGCTACCAGATCCAAAAATTAACCACTTATATGATTCTACTTTCCTTAAACTCTATGGTTTCGACTGTTCATGGTCAATAGATGATAACTAGGGCTCATGGGACATCCTATGCCAAATTGCTAAATTCTTCTAACCTAAGTTCAGCTAATCATGTTTTTAAAATAAATAAACAAGCAAAATAATATATAGCGAACCGAACAGAAGATGGTTCAATGATGGACTGAACCTGAGACATCCATCCCAAGATTGCCTACGTATTCCAGTCCTAGAAATCAAGTCCATAACATAGTTCGAACAAAATATGATCAAGATTTATGGAAGTGATTTATGCTTAAGATTTATTAAATTCAATTATTTAAGTTAATTTTTATGCTTAATAGATGATTGAGATTGAACTTAAACAACCTATGTGGATAGAAATGAATATGGATACAAAAATGGATATAGATATGGATATGAAGAACCTAAGAAGACTAAGATGTGGTACCACACTTGAAGAAGTCCTCCAAGTTTTCTACGTGTTTCAGAGGTCCTAAAAATTAGGTATAACGTAATTCGGTGTTTTATTGGTTGATACTCTCAAGGAGTAAAGAGGGACAAATACTCTCAAGGAGCAATGAGTTAATAGATAGATACTCTCTAGGAACAAAGGGATAAATACTCTCAAGCTATGAAGGGTTCAATACTCTCAAAGAGCAAAGGGTTTGATACTCTTAAGGGGCAAAAGGGCTTGATACTCTCAAGGAGCAAGGGGTTTGATACTCTCAAGAAGCAAGGCGTTTGATGCTCTCAAAGAGCAAGGGGTTTGACACTCTCAAGGAGCAATGGGTTTGATACTCAGTAGGAGCAAAGGATATTTTTACTCTCAAGGAGCAAAGATGTGAGTCTGTGTTTGGGAATCTCTCCAAAGTGCCTACGATCTTAGGGTGGTGCCCTAAAAGTAGGATCCATGCAGTTCGAAAGCGGATTCAATTATTGAGTTTGTATTCTTTTAAGATCATGGTGTGGAACCGTATTTTGGAATCTCACCAAACTATCTACGTATCTTAGGATGCTATCTTGAGAATCAGGATCTGCTTAGTTCAAAAGTAGATTCAAATCAATCATGTATACTTTCAAGATCAGAGTGGTGATCCTAAATGCTTTATGGCTGGATTCACTTCACACCTAACTAGTTCTCTGTACCCTAGGGAGATGAACTAAGGGGTAGGGATCATTCTAATGCTACCCTTGACCTAAAACCCTAATTTGCAATGTGTTGGACTAGGCGTCATATCTCTTGTTAAGATTTATCATTTTTCCATTTTTACCCTTCCTGTAAATGTAGGTGCCTACATGCACGTCCCCACACCTAATATATCTGCTAGGTATACAGATATGGTAGTTCAACTAGGGTGTAGGAGAAATTAAGTTATTGCCAACAATTCAAACAAGACAAGTAATCAACATGTAAATCAATATGGCAAGACAGCATGTGAACAAGCATAGCAGAAAAAAATCATATGAACATCAAGATATAGCAGACATGGAATCTCATGTATTATTTTCAATCGAAATATATCCTAGTGTATCAAAACAGATCATCGATCAATAGTCTGGATTCAAAGAATCTCTCACATCAATAGTCTATCAGATCAGATCCTCAATCTAATGATCAGATCTCTTCAAAACATTAATAATTATGATCAACAAATCAAATCTCATCAAAACAATCAAGATCAATGGCTCAGATTCATTTAACCAACTCATGATGATCATCCAACAGTTCAAATCACTTAAAATCATAATCTAACGGTTCAAAATCATTTAAATCACTCTTGATCAAGATCCAAAGATTCAAATCACATTAAGACACTCATAATCAAAATCTAATCAAGATCTAATGGTTCAGATTCTTTTAAGACACTGATGATCAAGATCTAATAGTTCAGATTCCTCTAAGAGACTCATGAAGATCTAATAGTTCAGATTCCTCTAAGTTATTCATGATCAAGATCTAATGGTTCAGCTTTAAGCATCAACCCATCTAAAATCAATGGTTTAGATTTGATCATTAAAACATCTAAGATCAATCGTCAATATTAAATCACTTGAAATTCCAAGATCAATGGCCATTAATTTTCATCAAAGTTTCATAATCAATGGGTAGAAATTAATCAGATGAAAATTCAATTAAAGGGCCAAATTTCATGCCATCCAAATTTCATGATCGATGGGCCCTCAATTAATCAAATTAAAATCCATTCTACACCAATGGTCTATAATTGATCAAATTAACATTCAACATCAATCATAATTGATCAAACTCATTCAACATCAATGGTCCACATTGGATCAAATTAACATTCAACATCAATGGTCCATAATTGATTATATCAAATTCAAGATCGAGGGCCATATTTCATTTACATAAAATTCCAGCATGGTCGGATCAATTTCGTAAATAATTTCAAGCATGTGATAGGATCAATTTCGTAATAATTAAATTTAAGCATCCAATGGGATCAATTTCATAACAATTTCAATATATGGTCGGACCAATTTCATAACAATTCCAAGCATTCAATGAGAACAATTTCATAACAATTCCAAGCATGTAATGGGATCAATTTCATAACATTAAAATTTCATTCATGATTGGATCAATTTCATCACATTAAGTTCATGATCAATGCTTAATTTAATCATCACATAAAATCAATAACAACATGATCAGAGATTTATAATAATCAATGATAAAGTTGATCAGTGGTTGACATTAGAGATGTTGAATCAAGGGTTAGAATGAGGGAGTGAGCAAACTAGGGTTTATGAATATTTAGGTTAGGTTCAGGTCTGCAAAAGGGTTGCTGCAAGGTTCGGGTTGCTGGGGTGTGAGATGGTGATGCATGGCCAGGTGGTGGTGAATCAGGATACAAAGCTATGTCGGCCATGGCTGGGGGTAGATGGAACAATGGAGAAGGGTAGTGGGATCTGCAGGGGTCGGGTAGATAGGTGGTGGTATGTTCATGTATATAGGAGGCTACGACAATGGTTGGATAGATGAGTATATGGGAGGCTGGTAATATATGGGTAATGGTTACAGATGGAGTGGATACTCTGAGATAGGAGTGAGATAAAGGCTTGGTCGTGGGATTAGTGGGTAGGAAATGGTATGGGCAGCAAGTGTACTAGATCAGGGATTAAGAGAGAGAGGTGTAGTGGCCCTGAGCAGCAGGATTTGAGATTGCAGATTGACAGGAGTGATATATGGTTTGAGTTGCAGGTCAATCGCGATAATGGTCGTAGTTGGTAAAGTGTTTCTATTACTTATCTCTTCTCTCTCTTGCTTCTTTAGCTTCTTCTTCTTCTTCTTCTTCTTCTTCTTCTTCTTCATCTCTTTCTTCTTCTGCTTCTACCTCTCTCCCTCCTTGGCTGATTCTCCCTATTTGTCCCTCTCCCTGATTTTCCTTTTTTTTTCTCTCCATCCCTTTGATTTTGGATTTTTTTTTCTTTTCCTTTTGAATTATCTCAGCCTCTTAAAGTTCTTCTTCCCATCTCAGATTTGTTCCTCTTTCCATTTCAGTTCCTATTTCCATTTCAGCTCCTTTCTCCTGATTTCTTTCCTTACCCCCTTTCCTCTAAATCTCACAGCCCTCTTCTCCTCTCTCCTTTCCAAGTTTCTGATTATTCTTTATGATCTGCCTCCTTTATCTTCTTATTCAATCTGCTTCTTCACCGCCTTCCTTTTCCTAACTGATATGCCCTTCCCTTTTCATATCCAACCACCGAGATCTTTCCCTTTTTCTTCTTTCTAAAAAAAACCAATGATTCTACCACCTTCTTAAGCTCTCGGCATCTCTCGGTTCTTCTTAAACCAAGTCTAACTTTCTTTTTCTTTGCTAAATCTCTCCAACTAGATATCCATATTCTGTTTCTCTTTCCATTTAAAGTCCTTCCTCTATTTCTTTCCTTAACTCTCTGACTCTCTGTTCTTTCTTTAGATCCCCTTTTTATTTTTATTTATTCTTTACTCTTTCCATAAAGTAGCCTCCCACCATATCCCTTAATTCTTTTCATTTCTTTCCAAACCTCACCAACACGCACACACACACACACACATACACACACACACATACCATATATATGTATATAGATACATAAATATAAATAATAATATATAATATAGTATAGAACATAATATATAATATACTATGTAATACATTATACATGCATATGGACTAAACTGGTTTGGTCTGGACTGGTCTAGGTTGTACTGACTGGGTTGGGCCGGGACTGGCTTGGATTGATTGGGTTTTCTCTCTCTATCATTTCATGAACCATTTTCTCTTGTAGCTCCGCATAGAATCTTTTAGAGACCTCTAATCCAGATTTTCCACATCCACTTTGTAGAGCACTAAAAATAAAGAATAATGGCATTTTAATCACTTCATTTGGATGTCGGATGAGCAAGATATGAGGAAATAAAGAATAAATAATTAAACTTATGATAATTTGCATGCAAGCCCTTGGATATTTGTTATTAATTTCAGAAAATCCCCTTGTAATTATTTTCAGACTAAAATTGCTATATCTTCTTCGTTTGACATCGAATTGAGCGACTCTGTTCTCATTATAAAGTTATCTCCAAGACCTATGCATCCATGCAGGCCATGACCTGACTATGGGGCCCACCAAAAAACCTTATCAAAGTTTTTGTAAATTAAATATGTATGTAACCGCAAGTGCACAGTATCGTGCAGTAACGGGTCGATCTCAGGGAGGAATCGCTATTATCCTAACTCAAATAAGGCAAAGTGTACCAAAGGGATTTGATTGAATTAACACACTAATCACTTCAAATAAAAATTAATCAAGCAATAAAAACAATAATAGCCATTCATAACGGTACGAAAATTTATGAAACCACTAACCATAAAGTAACACAGATCTATTGCAAGAAAGGAACGAAATTAAAAGTAAAAGAATGTAGGAAAAACTTATCTCGATAGAAGATTTCTTTGTCGTTGCTCGTCGTCCTGTTGTCACTCCAAGGCAATGTACAAATAATTACAAAGGGAGTCTTCTCCCCTAAATTAAATTAATAATAGGATACAACCTATATTTATTTACCCTACTACAGAGTTCTAAATCTAAAATTAAAACTTACAAAAATAAATAAATAAAAATTAACTTAAGCAAGAAGAACACAACTTGAAAAGAAAAAAAAAACTAAGAATCTCAAACTCTTTCATAAATTCTCAAAACTAAAAAAAAAACTCATAAAAGAATTCTTGGATGATTTTTCTATTGCTGAGCATCACATATATATACAAGTAAGTAAAGATCACAATCAATCTTTACAATTGGATTACAATAGATTTTATGGAGATAATTTTGGTAACCAAATTCCAATCTTGTAGGTTCATTGTATGTGGACAATTTTGAGTAGAAAAAATCTTGCACCAACTCATCATATCTTTAGCATCATTATCTCTTCTTAAAAACTTCCATAATCGATTGGATCTTTCCATTCTTCCATGCCATGCCAATCTTGTAAATTTGATTAAAAATAAGTAAAGAATATTTGCTCAAGAGAATGGAATTTTTCACATGGGATTGGGTTACTCTTTGACTTGGTCCAAGGCTGATCTTATACACAAAATTTGTGGCTCTCCTCATAAAATTCATCTTATGCCAACTGTTGAGTTGACTGGGTGAGTTAACTGGACAAGATCAGCAAAAATTCATAAAATGATCTTTTCAAGCTCAAATTTATCCATTCTTTCACCTACACCGAATAAACATAAAATCAACATTAAATACCTGAGAACCATCATAAATAGAATAAGAGATGTACATTTTATGTCCTAAATTCATACATAAATTGTGTTCATCAGATTCCCCCACACTTGAGCTTTGCTAGTCTCGAGCAAAGAAAAATATAAAAAGAAAATAAAATCTTAACTCACATTCGTAGGAATCACGATTGTACTTAGCACGTGCAACAATCCTTTAAACCCCTAGGTCACCCCTAGTGGACGAGTTGTGTCTCGTGAGTATTTTCAGAGAATAAACACACAAAATTCATATAGAAATTTTAAATTTTAATTTTGATAATAAGGAAAGAGAGCGCACACACATCTTATTACTCAAGACACTCAACTTGGGATCAAGAAAACATAGAAACCCCCACACTTGAACTTTGCTACGTCATATGATTTAAACACTAAGGTTGCATCTCAATTAGGAAAGCTTGTTATATCTTCCAAAGATATATCTCCTTAGGGTGAACCCTTTGTAACATACTGGTAACCAAGACCCAAGAATAGCTTTCAACACTTGTATTTATTTTTTTTTCTTTCTTCCTCTTTAAGCTACTCCACTACAATTGGCTTAAGAAATGCAGGTGGTTATGCATTCCCATGTTACTATGTAGCTTCTCTTTTGGCATATATCTTTAAAGACATTGATGCTAAAGAGTACTTTTTTTTTAACAAGAGCTGTAACCAAGGAATTTTAATCAAGACACCTCGCTTTTTCATACGGAATGTCCTATATAGTTCCAAGAACAAAAAACTCTTATATAATTATTTTCTTATTATGATTTTTTTATAGTATAAGGAGGTCTCAACTTTATTCATAGGTTGAAATTACCAACTATAACCATAAAATACTCATCCCTTCACGAGAGGTAAGATGTATTTTCTAACTCAATTTTCATGTCAAAATACAGCCTAAGTACTATCCTCACATAGGGTTTCATTACTTCGTATGTGATAGTTTCCTAGGTAACTTTCTCCTTCTTCTTTTGTGTCAAAACCATAGAAATAGTGATTGACTTTCCCAAAAACCAAAGATAAAAAGTTAAAATTTACAATGAAAGCTCAAAATTCATTTTTTAATGAAATCTCAACCTTTCCCCCATGTCCTTAATGTATACAGAAAAATAAAAGACAAGGACAAGGGGAAGAAAAAACTTCTTGAACCAAAGATCAGTGTAAAAAGGCTCATGGAGATCCATGACCTCTTCAGTGGAGTCGTGTGGAAGCTCCAAAAATGGCTTCAAACGCTGGCCATTCACTTTGCTGGTTGCACTTGTACCTGGATTTAAAATCTCAATTACACCCGATGAGAAAACATTTTGAACAATATAAGGACCCTCCCAACGAGATCTAAGTTTACCAGGAAAAATATGCAAACGAGAATTATAAAGCAAAACCTTGTCGCCAGGGGTAAAAGAATTCCAAAGGATATGTCTGTCATGGTAAGCCTTGGTCTTGTCTTTATAGATGCGGGCACTGTCATAGGGGCATCGTTTCGCAATTCATCCAACTCAGAGAGCTGGAGTCCTCTATGAGTGCTAGCATCTGACAAATCAAAATTTAATTTCTTAATTGCCCAAAATGCTCGATGTTCCAATTCGACTGGTAGATGGAAGGCTTTTTTGTACACCAGATGGTAAGGGGATTGACCAAGAATGGTCTTGAAAGTAGTTATATAAGCCCACAAAGCATCTATGAGGTGAATGGACCAATCCTTACGAGTAGGATTGATAGTTTTTTCTAAAATTTTCTTAATTTGTCGATTGGACAATTCAACCTGTCCACTGGTCTGAGGGTGGTAAGGGGTTACCAATTTATGGGTAATACCATATTTTCAAACAAGGACCTTAAATGGTTTGTTACAGAAGTGTTTTCCCCTATCGCTAATCATAGCTCGAGGGGTATCAAATCAGGAGAATATATTCTCCTTTAAAAATTTAATGACTACCTTATGGTCATTGGTCATAGTAGCAACAGCTTCTATCCATTTGGAGACGTAGTCCACAGCTAACAAGATATACACATTCCCAAAAGACTTTGGGAATGGACCCATAAAATCGATGCCCCAAACATCAAAACTTCAACCACCAGAATTGGATTTAGTGGCATCATATTCAGCTTGGTAATGCGGCCTAAAGACTGACAAGAAGGGCATGCCTTACAGTAATTAAAGGCATCCTTAAAAAGGCTAGGACAGTAGAATCCAGACTATAAAACCTTGGCTATGGTCTTATTTGTCCCAAAGTGGCCACCACATGCCTGATCATGACAATAAGACAGCATAGATTACTGTTCATGGTCAGATACACATCTCCTGATAATCTGATCGGGGCAAGTCTTGAACAGATATGGATCGTCCCAAAAATAGTACTTGACTTGAGAATAGAATCTATACCTACCCTAGGTAGACCAATGGGAAGGGGTCGCACCTGTTACCAAGTAATTTACAATATCAGCGAACCAAGGTTCACTAGATACTACAAATAACTGCTCATCTGGGAAAGACTCGTTGACTGGTGAATCGACAGTCAAAGAATTAGGTAATTGGGATAAGTGGTCTGCAACCAGATTTTCTATTCTTGGATTATCCCTAATCTCTAAGTCAAACTCTTATAAAAGTAAAACCCATCTAATGAGACGAGCTTTGGCATCCTTTTTCTACAAGAGATGCTTGAGAGCGGCATGATCCGTAAACACAATGACATGGAATCCTATCAAGTAGGCACAAAATTTCTCTAAAGTGAATACAACAGCTAAGAATTCTTTTTTAGTGGTGGTGTAATTAAGTTGTGCATCATTTAAAAGTCCTACTTACATAACAAATTACATGGGGTAACTTATTGATCCGTTTCCCAAGGACAGTTTATAATGCAAAATTAGAAGCATCATACATAAGCTCAAAGGGCTCTGTCCATATGGGTGCCTAAATAACAGGGGCAGTGGTCAAAATCTTTTTGAGTTGATTAAAACTTTCAAGACAGGCATCATTAAAATCAAAGATATGGTCTTTAGCAAACAAAGAGGTGAGAGGACGAGTAATTTGACTAAAATCTTTAATGAACCTCCGATAGAAATCGGCATGTCCTAGAAAGGAACGAATGTCCTTAATAGATTTAGGAACATGTAGCTTTTCAATCAATTCTACTTTGGCTCTGTCAACCATGATCCCATCTTTGGAAATGATGTGACCCAACACTATGCCCTGTTTTACCATGAAGTGGCATTTCTCCTAATTTAAAACTAAATCTTTCTCCGTACACCTGACAATAACTAAGGAAAGATTATGTAGACAATCAGAAAAAATAGACCCATGCACAGAAAAATTATCCATGAATACTTCTAAATATTGCTCTACCATATCTGAGAAGTTGCTTATCATGCACCTTTGAAAAGTGGCAGGGGCATTGCATAGCCCAAAAGGCATGCCCCGGTAAGCATAGGTTTCATAGGTGCATGTAAAATTGGTCTTGTGTTGGTCATCTAAGGCAATGGGGATTTGATTGTAACCCGAGTATCCATCTAAGAAGCAATAGTATTCATGTTCATCCAACCTCTCTAACATTTGGTCAATGAAAGGCAAAGGGAAGTGATCCTTCCATGTTATCGTATTCAGCTTTCTGTAGTCTATGCAGACTCTCCATTCCATTTGGATACGGGTTGGAATCAATTCATTGTCAGAAATAGCAATTACAGTGACTCCTGACTTATTTGGTACCACATGTACCAGACTTACCCACTCACTGTCAGATATGGGATATATGATCCCATGAGCTAAGCACTTTAAAATCTCTTTCTTAATGGCTTCCTTCATCATAGGATTTACCCGTCTCTGAGGTACCCTTGAGGGGTTGGTATCTTCCACAAGGTGTATATGATGCTGAATAATAGACGGACTAATACCTTTGATTTCATCTACAGTCCAACCTAATGCTTCGTTGTGATTTTGTAAGAGTTTGACTAACTCTTCTTCCTGATTAGAAGTCAAATCAGATGCAATAATAACAAGAAGAGTCTAGTCAGGTCCTAGGAAGGCATACTTCAAAGTGGATGATAACTCTTTTAATTCTAAGCTAGGTGGTTCAACCATTGAGGGCTTAGGATTGGAAGTGGATAGAGGTCCTAGAGGTTCCACAGGTGTGTGGATGCTATATGCCTCTGATGAGAAAGTGTCCTCCACTCCTCCCAACTCTTCCATATACTGCAAGAATTCCGAGTCAAAGTCAATGTCAAAAGTGATCTCTTCATGGTCAGGGAATTCTTGGAGCATATTTACTTCGTCATTCGGTTGTTTACCCAGCATAAATACATTTAAATCAATAATTTGGTTACCAAATGACAGTTTCATGAGACCGTTCCAATAATTTATCAGTGCATTGCTTGTAGCCAGGAACGGTCTCCCTAAAATGATATGGATTTGATCCCTATTGGAGACAGGATGTGTTTCTAAAACAATAAAATCCACAGGAAAAAGAATTTCTCCTACCTTTAACAAAACATCCTCTACCATTCCTTTAGGAGTTTTTACAGAGCGATCAGCTAGTTAAAGTGAGATGGACGTTGGTTTCAACTTTTCTAATCCTAATTGTTGGTAAACATGGTAAGGTAGAATATTCACACTTGCACCTAAGTCTAGCAGAGTATGATCAATAAAGGTGTTGCCTATGATGCAAGAGATGGTAGGACAGCCAGGGTCCTTGTATTTGGCTACCACAGGATGGTTCAGAAGGGAACTTAAATGTGCAGCCAAGTATACCTTTTCAGTAATTTGACTAATCCTATTTTGTGTGCATAAGTCTTTAAGGTATTTTGCATAAATAGGAATTTGGTCAATTGCATCCAAAAGTGGGATAATCAATTCTACCTGTTTGAAGACCTCTAAAATTTTATCAACTAAAGCAGTCTTCTTTTGGTTTACCAACCTATTAGGGAATGGGGCTAGTGGAGTAAAACTCTATCTGGGATAGTCTCTTTGGGTCTTTCAGGTACATCAAATGAACCTGAAGAAAGAGGCTTAGTAGCTACCTCAGATTGTGGAACATTAACGGGAGCAACTGTGGGTTTGTTCTTTGGTGCTTCATCCCATAGGTATTCTTGGCCACTCCATAATGCATGGACTGTATTACATTGTTTGGAGGACCCTGATTGACTCTTTATGCCAATAACTTGAGGGTTTGATCTATTTGGTTGTGGGTGATGGCGTGGGTTGGTTTCTGGTTGGCTGGGTAGAATACCCTTGTTCTTTTCACACATTAGGGTAACCAATTGGGTAAGTGTCATCTCCATACTGGTATGCCCTACCATTAGAGCTGCCACATTCTTCTCCAACTCACTGAGTCTGGCCAACTCACCCATGTTAGAAAACCCAGGGGGTTGCTGAAAATTACCTTGGGAAACAAAATTGGGTCTGGAGGGAGCATATGGCCTGGTGTGACCGGGAGGACCTTGATTTGGAAATTGGGGTAGGTCCACACGGTTCCCTTGGTTCCAGGAGAAATTTGGATGATTTCTCCATCTTGGGTTGTAAGTGTTGCTATACGGATTGTACAGTGCACTTACATTAGCATTCTGAGAATTTCTCTATGAAGGGCATTCCTCTACTGTGTGTCCAAGAGTTTGATACCAGTTTCACATTAGGACTTGCTTTTGGATTGGGTCTTTAGGAACTAAAGTTTCTATCCTTTTGATAAGGCTATCTAAGTGTGCCTCCTTAGCTACTATGCCATCGACAAAGTAACCTTTACCTTTTTAGGTGCGATCCGTCTCCTGCACAGACTCTCACTCTCTTTTTTTTTTGGCGAGATCAGCCAAAAATTTCCAAGCATCGTTAGCATCCTCATAGGAAGTGAATCCTTGAGGACACATAGACTCAAGCATTTTCTTGGAAGGAAAGTCTATCCCCTCGTAAATAATTTGACAAAGTTGCCATGTTTCAATACCATGGTGAGGGCACTCTTGGAGTAGGCCTTGGATCCTCTCAATGAGTCATGAAAAAGACTCATTTGACTCTTGTTTGAACCGCATTATATCCCCTTGAAGTTTATTTGTCTTGTGAAGAGGAAAAAACTTTTTAAGGAATAACACAGTAAATTTATCCCATGATGTAATGGAATTTGTGGGAAGACCATAAAGCCATTTTATAGCTCCATCCTTGAGTGAAAAAGTAATGCACCTCAATTTGACAGCATCATCATGGAGGAACAAGTATGCATCCTCTAAATATAACCCATGAAAATGAGGAAGCATGGTAATGAATTGAGTTTTCAATTCATAGTTGTTGCCTGTGGCAGTTGGCAATTGAATACATGAAGGTTGTGCTGCCTTAGCAAGGTAAAACCTATCCTTAAGTGTCATCTTTGGTTTAGCCATTTTAAATGATGGGACTCTTACTAGACGATTGCTAGAATCACGAGTCCATACACTCATGCACAAAACTGTTTCAAATGATAAAATTTTCTCTTTCTTTTTCCTCTAAATTCGATGCAAAAAGTTGGATTTTGTCGAATTGGGGTCAATGCACCCCCTGACGATCAATGGCTTAGAGACCGGTCATATCCGCAATTACCTTGAGAAACAACGCCGTTACCACCGAAGCTATTGGTCGTTATTCCTCTTGATAATTCCATAGCCAGCATCCCTTAACACCCTATCAGGATTAGATCGTTGATTGTACTGCTCCAACCTAACGGATCGGAGGTGCAAAGAAAGGCATAAAAACCAATGTAAAATTTATACATTTTTCTTTTACCTTTTTTTTGGGTTTTTTTTTAAATCAGTTTGAACTCAATCAAATTTTTTTTTTTGCATTTTTTTTAAATCACTTTGAACTATTTAAAATAGGAAAAATAACGGCTTGCTTCCCCGGCAACGGTGCCAAAAACTTGATGTCAATTAAATATGTATGTAACCGCAAGTGCACGGTATCATGTAGTAACGGGTCGATCTCAGGGAGGAATCGCTATTATTCTAACTCAAATAAGGCAAAGCGTACCAAAGGGATTTGATTAAATTAACACCCTAATCACTTCGAATAAAAATTAATCAAGCAATAAAAACAATAATAACCATCATAGTGGTACGAAAATTTACGAAACCAAAAACCATAAAGTAACACAGATCTATTGCAAGAAAGGAACGAAATTAAAAGTAAAAGAATGTAAGAAAAACTTATCTCGATAGAAGATTTCTTTATCGTTGCTCGTCGTCTTATTGTTACTCCAAGGCGATGTGCAAATGATTACAAAGGGAGCATTCTCCCCTAAATTAAATTAGTAACGGGATACAACCTATATTTATCTACCCTACTACAGAGTTCTAAATCTAAAATTAAAATTTAAAATATAAATAAAAATAAACTTAAGCAAGAAGAACACAACTTGAAAAAAAAAAAAAACTAAGAATCTCAAACTCTCCTATCAATTCTCAAAACTAAAAAAAAAAAACTCATTATAGAATTCTTGGATGATTTTTCTACTATTGAGCATCACATATATATACAAGTAAGTAAAGATCACAATCAATCTTTATAATTGGATTACAATAGATTTTGTGGAGATAATTTTGGTAACCAAATTCCAATCTTGTAGGTTAATTGTATGTGGATAATTTGAGTAGAAAAAAATCTTGCACCAACTCATCATATCTTTAGCATCATTATCTCTTCTTAAAAACTTCCATAATCGATTGGAGCTTTCCATTCTTCCATGCCATGCCAATCTTGTAAATTTGATTAAAAATAAGTAAAGAATATTTGCTCAAGAGAATGGAATCTTTCACATGGGATTGGGCTACTCTTTGACTTGGTCCAAGGCTGATCTTATAAACAAAATTCGTGGCTCTCCTCAAAAAATTCATCTTATGCCCGACTACTGAGTTGATTGGGTGAGTTAACTGGACAGGATCACCAAAAATTCATAAAATCATCTTTTCAAGCTCTAATTTTTCCATTCTTTCACCTACACCCAATAAATATAAAATCAACATTAAATACCCAAGAAGCATCATAAATAGAATAAGAGATGTACATTTTATGCCTCAAATTCATACAAAAAAATGTTCATCAGAAGTCCTAAATCCAAACCATGCATTGGGATCACCCAACTTACCGTATGGTTTCACTAAGGCTTTTGCACACTAGGGATCATCTCAGTTCTTCTCAAAACACTATAGAGAGCATGCCGGCTCAACTGATCGACTATTATTTTTCAGAGAGTTTTACTCGCCTCCCCTGTACTTTTCCAAACTTTCTCTCATCTCTCTCACTTTGCTGTCTAAACTTCGATAAGACTTTATTTAGCTGGGGATGGCAAAAATGGGGTGCTTACAAATACCCCTCTTTAGTCGAGATTGTGTCAAATGAGGGTAAAGACAAGAGAACCACATTTTCCCCCCATATTAGAGAGACAAAAAATTCAGAAGGTAAGATCATTAGACCTATCATTTTAGCTTTCGCAGACATGCCATGACAATTACAATGACAGCAGAACTAGCAATCATCATCAAACAAATCATGTACATCCAAAATAAATGACTCTATTAGCATGCATACTATGATTGGATTGGGAAGGGATCAGTAGAGCTTGAGATGGTATTCATCGGGCTTAGGATTGAGATGAGGTTAAGAATGAGTTCTGAACATTGACAGCTCATTAGGACTAAGACTAGAACAATGATATCTCATTGAGACCAAATTTGGAGATTCTGATTTAAACATTGAAAGCTCTTTGGGACGACATTGGAGATTAAGGTATGAACATTGAAGGCTCTTCTTTTTCTTTTCTTTTTTTTTCTTTTTTCTCTTTTTTTTTATATTTTTGTATTTATTATTTTTTTTCTTTTTTTTCTTGGGAGTAGGAACCTTGCACTTGTTAGTATGAATCATGGAGCATGATGACTATACGAACACTATTGCACAAAACATTGCTTTGAACATGAGATATGATCAATTGTAACTCGATGTTGAATACCTATTGCAACTTTGGCATAAGTACAAGGATTCATAATCATGGTCATTCATGGAAGTGAGGAAATTTGACAAAATGCATGATCTCCATCAAAAAATAGGTTATTGCTGGATTCCAGATTGAAAGATGCCCTACTGAAAACTCTAGATGACATTACGAAGCATGACAATCTCTTACCAAGGCCACGGATCAAATTTAATGCTAACTCGCTGGGATGCATGATTGGTTGAATCATTGATTGTACATTGTAGCTAAGAAATTGATGGAACAGCCTCGCGGAGAACATAATGTGATATGGGTCAAGCCCATGATCTTGATTTACGGGCTGTTCAGAGCTTTTGCAATGATGTCGTATCAAGTTTGAGCAATGCATGAATTCATCCTAAATTTGTTGCAAGATGCCACTGGATTCTAATTCTTTCTTCTCACCAGATTTAAACTTTCAAGATAGGGATTGGAGAAACAGAATGGTGACTCCATTGAACTCCTATTTTTACACAGAATGATTTGATAATCTAATCCAAATAAGTGCAAGATTGCATCCGGATTTCCTTTTTTAACCGGATTGAGGAAAATGGAAAGCATAAAAGAACGATTGAATGATCTTACTCCATGAAATAGGAAAGCCAATAATTTGAACATTTAAAACCCGAGTAAATTTTCCAAATGTCACAGAGGTGATACTCATGACTAAGCTTGATTCTTTCGAAGAGGACGTATCTATACCTCTAGTGTCTATACATTGTACCAACTCACTATGTAGTATGCAAGGAGATAGCCTGAAGGAAACATGCATTCTATGTCACACCCCAATTCTGGTCTAACCAGAATGGTTTGATAAATTGCTAATAAACCAACGGTTCACCCAGGATCTCGCATAGGTCGTACCCACCATATAAAACCACACACACATTCCACATTAATAATCAGCGGTAATAAGCAAATAAGCAAAAGTTTTACAAGTAATGAACTGAGTGTCTAACAGTGATAAATAAGTATTTAATCTAATTATCTCCAAACCACAAGACATAAAAATAAATAATCAGTTACATATCTGATGTTCAAACTATAACTAAACTTAAGCAAAAACACATTGGTTGCACTCGCATGATCAATCATGCGCATCTTCTTCAGTGTCTACGTCCATCACAGCAACGTGTCCATACATCAACGCATTCATATATTCTTCAATGGTAGGACCTGCATCATGAACTAAAAATATTCAACGTCGAAAGGGTGAGCACACATCATGGCTCAGTGAGCAAACAAATCAATGCAATAAACATATGCATGCATTTAATTCATATCTTTGGTCTAGTTTTTAAGTTTACAATGTGCTATAGAAAGGTTTGGTGGCTGCCGCACCTCTACACATGAGTGTGTGAATCCACCCAATGGATCAAACACCATTGTCATCCCACATGCAGCCATCATGGAATAGAGATAGAGCTAAAGTGTCCGAATCAATCACCGTATAACACTTCTCCTTATGCCCTACCCATACCAATACGTAAGCCCCTATTGGCGAGGGCTTGCAAACTGGGATCGCAACTAACTAATCGTAATGCCAAACAGTGTATCCAAGGCCTCACCCTAGCATCCCTCAATACGTCCATAGAAATAGAGCTAAGGCCCCCTGGCAGAGTCAGAGACCACACGGTCCGAGACCACCACCCCTGATGCCCTATGACGTAATAGTTCTGCTAAGGTAATGGCCATATGACGATGTTAGTGGGCAAGACTTGAGTAGAGATAGAGCTAGAGTTTGGTGACAAGGTCGAAGACCACCATGCCAAGTCCTTCCCCTGATGTTCCACTCACATCCAACACACCAACCACACACATACATTCACATGTCTATTCCTAGCATCATCATCATCATCATGTTATAAATAAATGGAATTAAATATGCATGAATAGTAATAGTAGGAATATTGGATGACATGTGAGAAACACATTACAAGCATACAAGCATAGAATCAATCATGGCATTGGACTCAATAAAAATAAATAGTTTATTATTATTCAATTAGTTTAGGTCTTGTTCCCTCACCTGTTAGCATTTCTCGTTGTCCTTCCAAGCCTTAAAATATTCTTTGAATTGATTTAACAACCTAAAAGTTATATGAATTTAAGTTAAGGTTCATATGTGACATGTTACAGTAGTCAAAAATAAAAATAGAACACTGATTGGTCCTATGGTCTCATGTTGTATCGACCTTACTATCTACGATCGATACCATATGGTCACATATGGTGAGATCGTAGCTGCAACCATTTGATTTCTTAAATCTTCCCGAATGCCTATGGTCGATCCTCTGGTCATACTGGGCATGCTATGGTCGATTGTAGCTGCGACCTTGAGATTTTTGGTCACAGTCTACATGAAATTCGTGATCTTCCTAGGTCAATTCTTCTGTTCTTCAATGGTGTTTATCCTAAGGTCATCCTATGGCCATCATTAGTAATTTCTTATCAACCCTAATCATCAAATTCACTTCTCATGGTTCTCCTTGGGATTTTCTCAAGGAAATCACATAGATCATAATAGGTTGATATGGCCTATCCTCCACAAAAGTCTTATTCCTTAGAGTTTACATCTTCAGAGATTCGTTTCATACCTTTGCCTGTGATAGAGAATCAATCCCTTCTCAGCAAACTCTTCTCCATAGCTTTTTCTTCTTCTCCTTCTCTTTCTTCTCTTCCTTCTCTTTCTCTAGGGTTTACTAATGTTCTAAAAGAGTGAAAAACGGCTGAGGGACGTCCTTTATTTAGAGAAAAACACTCCATATGAATTCCTCTTTCAATTAGGAAAGAAATCCCTTAGTTTAGGAATGTTTCCAAAACTCGAAGCCTTATCTGGGTTTTCATAGTCGATCATATGGTCACATAAACAGTCGACAGGTCAAAATCATCGACCGTAGGATTCTGGATTTGAGATTTTTGGTTCCCTTCCTTATGGTCGACCATACCTACCCAGGCATGCGACCTTAAGTATGTTTTTAGTGTTTTTAACTCAATTCTCATACCTGGTTTGTGATTTATCTTCACACACTCGGTCCACTTGGTCCAGGAATGATGGAAAGACCTGGCATGATACGGTTAGGCCAAGTTAGTGTAGTGTGGGTCTTACATTCTACCTCAGAGTCGAGAATAGGTGAACAATGTATCGCACATAAGATTTGACCAATCTAGATCCTAGATCGAGGAGAGCTGATAGATTGATTACGGACGATGTCACTCGGATGGACCTTTACCCTGAACTTTGAAAATGAAGAAAATGATTTGTTCAAATACCTAAGGATGAGTTCATCTCTACCAACCAGTTTAAAAATGGTATTTTTGACAATATGAGGCTGCTTTGGTACTTAAGGGAAGTAAAAGGGCAATGATTTTGATCAGCTCTGCTAGGTATGACTTGCACGGAGGAAAATTTCTTATGGAAGGTGAACAAAGTATGCTTTGGATTATCTGTAAAGTTTTGGATGAATCCACCTTGATCACAATGGCAACTCGATCTTCTTCACATGAAGTCACCAATAACATATGGGTATGGCAAAAATGTTAAAGAGAAAGTTTCTTTATCAGCAAATGATGCTTTGAATCATCCTCCCAGATGGAGGTTTGCTCTCAAACCAGAAAGGATCCTTTACCTCAGTAAAGGGTGAATAAGATTGATGGCCTCAAAATTTTCTTTCTTTGGACTTCCCTTATTTGTGTTCACATGACTTCAGTGAGAATGAACAAAATGGTCTCAATGTGGTGAGTATGTCGCAATTGGGTCTAGGTAAGATTCTATGGCCTTTAAACTCAAGGGTAGCTTCTCAATGTGTGATGTCCAGGGCCAACGGGTAATTTATACCCCAGTTTCTAAATTGGCATCTGCATCAATTGACAAGTAGGTGATTCTCGAGTAATCACTAAAGATGATCTTAAAGGTACAAAATCTCACGTCAAATCAAGGTGTGACACCAAATAACTCTTTCCTTCTTAGAGCAAATTAAATAAAGAATTCGTTTCTATAAGCAATATCAAAACACCGAATCATTTGGGACCACGTTTGGGCCTATTACCACTAAGTCCATAGACAAATATGATAACGAAGGTCCAAATGGACTGATAAGAAACTATCCATATGGATCTACCATTGGGAGAGTGTATGGTTATTAATGTAGAATGGTTTATCCCACAGAAGATACCATCTTATTGGCTTTCCAAAAAATAAACTATCGAAATTCTTAGACATTGTTGAATTAATGAACGACAGATGAGCATTCCATTCAGATTAAATAAATAATTTTATGCATAAAGGACTGACATGCTTACAAGAGGTGACTTTATGAAATTTTGATTGATGAATAAAGGGCATGTAATGGATACTCTTTGGCAAACTGTTGGATTTATGGATGGGAGGAAGAGTCTATTACCGATGAGAAGTCGTACTTTGATGAAGATGAGGTGATGAGACCGTCCCCTATAAAGGTAGGATGAACTTATGTCTGTGAAAGATGACAAAGATCAATCTTACTATCATGTGCTGTTGATGTACCTCAATTGGCATAAGTTTCCATTAAGCTTTGAAAATGTGACTTTGTTGAAGCAAAGCAAATGAATCAGCTCTCTACCAATGAAGCTTTAATAAAATAGACATGCCAAGAGATGCAAGAAATAATTGAACTCTCTATTGACTTTCGTTGGGAAATGCAATCCAACATCCTTATTTCTTGTATAGCTCCCCTTTCTTTTTCTTTTTTTTCTTTTTCTTTTTCTTTTTCTCTTTTTTCTTTTTTTTTTTTTTTTTTTTTTTTTTTTGTGGAAGTTATACATTGCATTGTTTCACTTAATCAAGATTGGCTTCAAACTGGTACTCTTTACACTGGGCTTCCATTTTTAAAAGTTATTGGCCTGTGAGAGTTCTTGGAAGTGATATTTCTATTTTGACTAGAGGTGTTGTCTCTGTTTCGTGAAGTATAAAGCACAGTAGTACCTCAATCAATATTCTTCTCTCCTACTGACTCTTGTGGTATAGTAATCTATCAACTACATCGGCGCTTATCCATTCGGCCATATGTCTCTCTGATTGTCATTTGTTTCATGCTTAGCAACATCTATATCTACTTAGTAATCATCTATGCTTGCTCTAGCGGCATATCCATATAAACTCTTCTAAAGAATGACTATCATCTTTTGGCTCATTGATATTATTCTTCTTTTTCAATGATATGGGAGAAGACATGTATCTGGTTGTGAGAATCTGAGTACACATCCCTTATTCTACTCTTTCAATTTTTCTTTCTCTTTTTTTCCAATGATATGGCTTTAAAAAATGATTAATCCTCAAGGCATCTCAAGCCTACCATTGTTGTATTCCTATGTATCTAGATCGATCATTTCAAAGTCATCCACAGACGGATTGGACATTATTTTCTCAATTGGCTGGTGGCTAAGGGGAAGAATTCCAAGCTGGGAAGAAATGTATTGGATAAAAACCAAGCACAACAATAGAAGTCCCAAATGAGATGATTTTTGTTCACATGGCAGAGCACGAATGGACTGGATTTGTCTACAAACCTATCGGACTCGAGCCTAGACATAGGCAATCTATCAGATACCGATAATAGTAAGTAATGACAGAAATAATGTATCCGAGCAACTTCAATTGGTTACAACGTCCTCGGTGACATCCTATGATTTGTTGCGGGACTAAATCCCCATTCAGACCTCCTTTAGTAAGGTGTATGATGCCTTCCTACCAACAGATGTTCGATGCTTGGTATTATGATTTACCCCAGTTTAGGTTCAAGGTCATTCAGGTTCATACCCCAATTTGGGATCTTTTTAAGTTCAGCCTTGGTTGTCCCATAATTTAGATTTCCTTGAGATTCAATATTGGGTTGCACATAGCTTAGGTCCAATATATTTCTAGTTCATACCCTAGTTTGGGGTTTATTGCAATCCAACATTGGGTGTCCTATTACGATCCTAGTCTACCCTTGCTTAGGTTCATTATGGCTCCATTAGGTTTCAATCTTGGTTTGCCCCAGCCTAGGCTCTATTGATGTTCATTACTGACTTGGTCTATCACCATCTTGGTCTATACCCCAGTTTGGACTGAGATTCATCATTGGTCCGTTCCTACTTAGGTTCTAAATCACTTTGCTTCATACCCCATTCTGTATTCTTTAATGTTCTCCAATGGTTTTCTACAGTTCAGGTGATGGTGGAAGATGGGAGCTTTGGATTCTTAAGAATTTAGTATCAACCCCATTAGTTAACAAGACCCAGTTGTCATAAATAAGTGGAACATTATCATAGCTCAAATGTCCAATGAAGCTTGGCTGGCAGCATGGCTATAAACATATACACAACCCTTTAATTTTTACTCTGGATGGTTAGTTTTATTTTATAGCATCGGTTTTGATTGGTATAGACAAACCATGAGATGGAAATTGGATGAAGGGGTTTCCCTTAATTTTAAACTGAACGAGAACATAAATTGGAGGTGACAATCAAACTGGCCTACGAACAAATTAGGGCATTAGGTTCAGATGGGTTCAACTTTCCTCAATTATGGCCTGAATCGGAGATATTGGTTGAACAGCTTAGGAATAAAACATTGGCCTTAAGCTCAAACAAATTATATTTTCCCTCGATCATAGCATGAACCAAAACATAAACTGGAGGCAATAGTTGGATAGGCTTATGGCTAAACATCGACACTGAATTCAAATGAAATAAAACTCTCTTTGATTCTGATATGAATCAGAACATGAACCAGATATGATGATTTAATTGGTCTAGCGCAGATCTCTTTAGTTCCAACATGAACCTGACATAAATTGGAGCTAACGGTTGAACCATCTAAGGATTAGATTTCTCTTTAATTTCAACATGAACCTGACATAAATCGAAGCTAACAGTTAAACCATCCTAGGATTAGATTTCTCTTTAATTTCAACATGAACCTGACATAAACTGGAGCCAACGGTTAAACCATCATAAGAATATATTTTTCTTTAATTTTAACATAAACCAAACATGAACTGGAAGGCAACAGTTGAACCATCCTAGGATTAGATCTATCTTTAGTTCCAACATGAACTTGAAATAAACTAGAGGTGACGATTGAACCATCCTAGGACTATATTTCTCCTTAATTTGAACATGAAAATGACATAAACCAGTGGTAACGGTTAAACCAGCTTGGAAGTATTTACTCAGGTACCATCAAGTATTTTCTTAAAAATTGGCATCCATTCTTGCCCAAATCAAATCCTCAACTGAATCAAGTTCCTAAAAAGAGAGTATCTTACCACATTGGCTAATAAGAGTCCTAGTCATTATCCTAAAAAGACAGTAGCTTACTCAACGGGTAGATGAGATAGCAAGTTCAGCTGGACTCTCTTGAAGAGTATCGAAAAAAAAAAGACTGAATGGACACGCATTAGGAACATGGAGTAATGGAGACAGAAAGAGGTCACACACACATATAGGCTGACTCGACCAGACAAATGTTAGCTCCCTTATGAAATCCGTTGAACAAACATTATCTGGGTCAATTTAGTTGCTTCGATTGACCACGTGATTGGTCTTGGACCTCATGACCCAAATGGTTCATTAAACAATAAGGTCCGACCACTTGCTTCATCAAATTCAAAGAAATTAAAATGGATATACTCATTTATAGCTTTTATATGAGATAGTTAGCAAAAAGCGGTTCATGACTGAGCAAATTGGTAAATAACCGCTCCATCATGGTACCTATGCCATGACAGGGAATTTCTAGTAATTTTTGAAGCCAATGTATTGACAATGCTGGATCCGACACTCTGAGTTCATTGATAGAGAGTGTACAGTGGTTGTCGACTATGATGTGGAACTGGTTTATACATTCCTCTCATTCCTAACAAGTGAGAGTTCAAGATGCTCATCTTGTGGATTCTAACATGTCAACAAATCACGAGTAAAAACAAGCAGAACTTCAACGTTATGGGCATAGATATTGTAATCGAATGGGTTTTACCATGTTGGTTCAGGGATTGACTAAAAAAATAACAAACATGTGACTCAAACTACGTTAGGACCAGCAAGGCTACCTTGACGAGGAGGAGTAGTCATATCCTGTCTACATGGTGAATCATGGGCCCCTCGATTCATTTTCATATACCATTTTGTAAAATATCTAGACCTAGAGTAGTATTGTAAGACCCATACTCCATTAACTTGGTCTAATCGTGTTGTGCCAGGTCTTCCCATCATTCCTGGACCAAGTGGACCGAGCGTATAAAGGTAGATCACAAACCAGCTGAGAACTGAGTTAAAAACACCAAAAACATATCTAAGGTCACATGCCTTCGTAGGTATGGTTGACCAAAAGGAAGGAAACCAAAAATCTCAAATCCAAAACCCCACGGTCAATGATTTCTACCCTATGGTCTACGGTTTATGCGATCGTATGATCAACTGTGAGAAGCCAGATCAGACTCCAAGTTTTGAAAACTTTTCTAAACTAAGGGATTGCTTTCCAAATTGGAAGAGGACGTTATATGGAGAGTTTTTCTCTATATAAAGGACGTCCCTTAGTCCTTTTTCACTATTTTAGAACATTTGTGGACCCTAGAGAAAGAGAAGGAAGAGAAGGAGAAGAAGAAAAAGCTAAGGAGAAGAATTTGCTGAGAAAAGATTGGCTCTCTATCACAGGCAAAGGTATGAAACGGATATCTAGAGATGTAAACTCTAAGGAATAAGACTTCTATGGAGGATAGGCAATATCCACCTATTATGATTTATGTGATTTCCATGAGAAAATCCCAAGGAGAACCATGAGGAGTGAATTTGATGATTAGGGTTGATTAGAAATTATTAATGATGCCCATAGGATGACCTTATAATAAACCCCATTGAAGAACAAATGAATTGACCCAGGAAGAACTCGAATTTCATGTAGACTGTAACCAAAAATCTCAAGGTCGCAGCTACGGTCGACCATAGCATAACCAGTATGACCAGAAGATCGACCATAGGCATTCGGGAAGATTTTAGAAATCATATGGTTGCAGCTATGGTCGCACTATATGCGAAAGTAGGGTATCCACCATAGACAGTAAGGTCGATACAGTATGAGACCATAGGACCAATCAGACACCTATCAGTGCTCTGTTTTGATTTTTGACTTCTGTAACATGTCACATATGAACCCTAACTATAATTCATATAACCTTTAGGTTGTTAAATCAATTCAAAGAGAATTTCAAGGCTTGGAAGGACATCAAGAATTGTTAACAGGTGAGGGAACAAGACCTAAACTAATTGGTTAATAACAAACTATTATTTTTATTAAGTCCAATGCCATGATTGATTCTATGCTTGTATTCTTGTAATGTGCATCTCACATGTCATCCAATATTCTTGCTATTACTATTCATGCATATTTAATTCTATTTATTTATAGCATGATGATGATGATGATGCTAGGAATAGACATGTGAATGTATGTGTGTAGTTGGTGTGTTGGATGCGAGTGGAGCATCAGGGGGAGGATGTGGCATGGTGGTCTTCGACCTCGTCACCCAACTCTAGGTCTATCTCTACTCAAGTCTTGCCCACTAACATCATCATATGACCATTACCTTAGTAGAACTATTACATCGTAAGGCATCAGGGGTGGTGGTTTCGGACCGTGTGGTCTCTGACTCTGTCGGGGTGCCTTAGCTCTATCTCTATGGACATATTGAGGGATGCTGGGGTGAGGCCTCGGATACACTGTTAGGCATTAGAATTGGTTAGTTGCGAGCCCAGTTTGCAAGCCCTCGCCAATAGAGGCTTATGTGTTGGTATGGATAGGGCATCAGGGGAAGTGTTGGCAATGTTTGATCCGAACACTTTAGCTCTATCTCTATTCCATGCTGGGTGCATATGGGACAGTAATGGTGTTTGATCCATTGGGTGGATTCACACACTCGTGTATAAAGGTGCGGCGGCCATCAAACCTTTCTATAGCGTATTGCAAACTTATAAACCAGACCAAAGATATGAATTTAATGCATGCATATATTTGTTGCATTGTTTTGTTTGCTCACTGAACCGTGTTATGTGCTCACCCTTTCGACATCAAATATTTTGAGTTGATGATGCAGGTCCTACCGTTGAAGAATATATGAATGCATCGATGTATGGACATGTTGCTGCGATGGACGTAGAAGCTGAAGAAGATGCGCAAAATTTAAAATGTGAGTGCATCCAATGTGTTTTTGCTGAAGTTTAGTTGTAATTTGAACATCAGCTATGTAATTGATTATTTATTTTTATGTCCTGTAGTTTGAAGATAATTGGATTAAATACTTATTTATCACTGTTAGACTCTCAGTTCATTATCTATAAGACTTCTGCTTATTTTTTTATTACCTCTGATTATTAATGTGAAATGTGTGGTTGGTTTGATATAGTGGGTATGACCTATATAAGATCCTGGGTGAACCGTTGGTTTATTGGCAGTTCATCACACCATTTTGGTTAGACCAAAATTGGGGTGTGACAACTTGGTATCAGAGCATTTCAGGTTCTACCCATTGACCTAACTACTTCCACATGAGTCATGAACTGAGTTTGGATAAAATTTAAAAGTTGTATTAAGAACACACCATAAGCACCTGTGTTGTATGAGATATAAACTAAGAAAGAGAATAATGCACATATGCAAAAGTAAAACCAATTATATTTATATATATATATATATATATATATATCCAAATGGGAATAAGACAAATATACATCCAAAGCAGAGTACAGTCCACAATCCGGATAGTTACTCTGTAGTATAAAAGGAAAAAATATATAAATTATAATCATGGAGCTGGAGGTGCTGGAGGAGGAAGTGTCTCACGATCTCTATCGTAGTCCTCAACATATACTCTCGAGAGCCAAGCCACCTGAGTCTGAGTCATGTAGAAACTAATCGTCATATCTGCTACCCGCTGGTCTGTAGAGCACTGACCATCTAAAAGCTCTCCTACTCTCCAATCAGTCACGTGGTGAGCCTCCCAAATTTCACGTAACAGCCCCATCATGTCATCTGGTGGTGGGCGTGAAGGGCCAGCTGAATGAGAGGCCCTATAAGGGCCAGTTCCAGTAGAATGTTGTGGCGATGGAGGAGGGATGGCGTCCACATCCATGTACATCCGATCATCATCCTCCTCATCATCCCCCTCATGTGCCTCTACTGCTACCTCTACTGCTGCTGCTGTTGTCGCCTCTGCATCTGCTACTGCTACCCGATTGAAAGGATGTCTCATAGCATTCCTCTCATCATCATTGACCTGTATCTCTCTCATGCCCATCCTGCTAATGGCATCCTCTCATCCACTAGGTCCACCTGTAGACGAGCGAGCAAGGTGGAGATCAGCCACCCATAGGGCAGTTACCTCTCTAGTCAGGAAACATAGCTCTGTGCATAGTCCAAAGAATGATAGATGGGACGAAACGTAGCTCTGCCTAGTATAGATATACTACAGTAGGTACTGAGTCAGTTGTGAGACCATCTTATAGTGTCCGCCCTGGGGAATAAGATTATGCTGGATAATCTTACAGTAAACCCATGGCTCTAGACGCAGGTTGACTGCTTTCATCTCCCAGTGGTCATCCCAAAGAATCTAGTTATCTATTTCTACATACATCAGTGTAAATAGAAACTGGCTCCCTGGGTGCACAGTAAACCAACTGACCATCATTGGAAATGCCTAGGAGATCAGCTAACTCTTGACAATTGAAAGAGATCGGAACCCTTTTTACCCAGCTGGTGTTCCGAAGCTCTCTACCCCTGTCAACATCTTTTAAGTCACCCTCTACCTGTAGGTGACAGTAGAACTGCTTGACCAAGTTCGGGTGAGTGCAAGTCTCGTACAAGATCAATGGAAGCCAACCCATATCACCAAACGCCCATTCCACATCAAACAGGGCTAATGGTCTAGGTTCACACATTGACCCCCTTCAAATTTCTTTCGATCAAACCAAGGATATCGCACCTATGCTTCAATGAACCTGAAGCGTCGTGGGTCATAAACTCGAGGAACCTTAGTGCGAACCATGATAACTGCAAGAGAAGAAAATAAGAAAACAAGTTAGATAAATTTGAAAATTTCACAGCATAATGAAGTAAAATGGAAAAAGCCTCACTCTTTTACCCAAACATTTGGGTAAGAGGACTTACATAGGTCCCAAACCATCCTGCAAGGCTCATACAATCGGAAATTTAAACTAGGAAGGTCGAATTTGATGAAATTTTGATAATTGGGAAAAACCCCAAAATTTAGGTCAAAAATGGGAATTTTCATGTTTTTACTAAACTAACCGATGAAACTCAAATTTTCTTGAGGGCTTTCATCCATTAGGTGGCCAATAGCAAAAGCCCCCAATAAAAATTAAAATTTTATGATCAGAAAAATATTAATTAGAAGAAAACCCTACAAATAGCAAAAACCCTAGGTATGAAAGCTTTAAAATGGAGAAAAGTAGAGAAAATACCTCAAGGAATGGAGTGACGGATGTTCATCGATGGAAAAATCACCAAGTTTGTATGGTTGAAACTGTAGCAACTCACTGGTGGCGAGTTGAGTAGAGACCGTAAGAGGAAGAAGGAGAATGAGTGGGAAAATTTTCAAAAAACTGGTTTAAAAACCTGATTTTGAATCATATAGTCGCACAATTCGACCAAAACCATCGACCATATGATCAACCATAGGGTCTCGATAAGTTGCCAGGATTTTGAAGGTCGCACCTATGGTCGCACAACATTCGACCGTAGGCCATCGACCGTATGAATGACTGTTTTCTACATTTTGATTTTGCTTGAACTTTTGTCTATTGATTTTGTTTTTCTCTCGCCTTCCATTGTGAGACTAACCCAGTACTACCAGCATATCATGTCTCACATGTACAGCCTTTCCAAGTACCATTCAACCAAGAGTTTAAATGGTTGGACGCAGAGTAAGTAGCAGGAGACAGAATGCAAACCCATCTCCACCACCTATGGAGACTAATGATAATGAAGGTCAGCAAGGATAGGAAGGAAATATTAGAACTCAAAATGCTGCACCTCAGAATGTGCACACCCAAGCCAACCCAACTAACCTACCTGCACCACCTACAAATTTGGCTACTACGGTGATGAATTTAGCACAATAAATGCAGCAAATAAAACAAAAGCAAGCCAACATGCAAGCTGCTATGGGAATTGCTTTCCCAACAGCAAACACAACACCTCTAATTGCAGGACAAGCTAGTACTACACCTGGTGGTAGCAACACTGTACCCCAAGCATCGCAAACACTAGCAGTGTAAGGCCAAGTGCAAAACCTTGAAGCACCGCAAGGCGGGTATAATCAAGGTAATTATCAGTGCCAACAGCCTATGTATGGAGCATATGCATAGTATTGGCTTGATCACTCCAGACTGATCGAGCGTTTCCTGAAGTTGAAGCTGAAGGAATTTACAAGCAAGCCATCAGATCCGTTATGGCCTGCTCACTAGATCGATGAGATGGAAAGAAACTTTATGACGATGACTATAAATGAAGAAGAAAAGGTGTTATATACCACTTTTATGCTGAAAGGTGATGCACACCATTGGTGGAAATCTACTCGGAGTTATCTGTTGACAAGGCATGCCTAACTGTCCTGGGCTATCCATAAAGAAAAGGAGTTTCTGAGTCTATATCAGTGATAGATGATTGTAGACCCATATCAACAGTGTTATGAAGAATAATTTTTCTTTGCTCCCTCTAGCAAGCAGGAGGAAAATACCAAAACCTAAAGGTTCGTCATGGGACTTAGTGGAAGCATCCGTGAGCATGTATTGGGACTAGAAAAGAATATTTATAATGAAGTTGTACAGATTGCTTGAGTACTGGAATCGAGCCAGAGGGAAAGTTATTTTTCTCAGAACAGGGGGATTAAAAGGCCTAATGGAAACTCATACAACAGAGGGAACTCAAAGACATTTAAACTATTCCGTACTCAAGGCTTTAATGCTGCAACCAAGACTACTCTAACAGCCCCACCTCTACAAAAGCAAAGTAATGCTGGAGTAAAATGCTTCAATTCCGATCAAGTAGAACATTATTCAAGAGAGTGTCCAAAGCCAAGGAAGCAGCTACAGCAAGGAATGGTTTATGCAGTTACATCTGAGGATGTTGCCACATCCCCTGACGTGGTCATAGGTATGACCTGAGCTGTTCATTTTGTACTACCTTGTGTAAGCATGTAGACTAAGTTAAATCAAATCACAGGTATTGTACCTATTAATGGCTTACCCGCCAGAGTACTCTTTGACTCTAGAGCTACTCATTCTTTTATATCTGTATCATTTGGAAATAAGTTAAATCTACCCCTCAGACCTTTAGACTATAAACTACTTGTATGATCACCTATGGGATTAGAAGTGGAACTAGACAAAGGTTATGGACAATGTCTAGTTCTTATCCACGAGAAGATTTTGGATGCAACCTTAATTTTACTTGAGATGGCAGACTTTGACGTTATCTTAGGAATGGATTGGTTAGCTAGACACTCTGCAAACCTATTATGTGCAGAAATGAAATTTACATTTAAAGATAAAGAAGGATCATGGTTTAGTTTTGCAAGAAATAAACTTCCCTATAAACGAAAACTCATTCTCTATGCATTGAAGGCTAGAAAATGCCCTAAGAAAGGAGGAATTGGGTACCCAGTATCTGTGGTCAACCTCACCAAGGAAGAACCATGAATGGTGGATATTGAAGTTGTGCGTGAATTTTTGGATGTATTTCCTAAGGAACTACTAGAACTACCACCCGACCAAGCGACAGAGTTCATTATAGATCGTATACCCAGAGCCGTACCAGTATCGAAAGCACCCTATCGAATGGCTCCTACTGAACTGAAGGAACGGAAGGTACAGTTACAGGAATTACTAGATAAGGGTTATATCAGACCCAGCATATCACCATGGGTGTCACACCCCAATTCCGCATTGTTCAGAATGGTGTGATGAACCGCCAAATAACCAACGGTTCAACCAGGATCTCTAATAGGCTATCCCCGCGTTATCCAAACTTTACACGCATCCACAATCATAATCAGAGTAATACACAATAGTGGAAAATTTATAAATAATATGAACTGAGAACTAAGATGATACCCATAAATAATAGCAAATTATTCTGTGTTTAACTGAGACATAAATATTTAAGTATCAAATACATGTCTATAAATCCAATAAAGAAACCTACAAAATATCTAATCAAATACACACGAGTTACACTCGCAAAAGGAGTCGTGTGTATCGTCTTCAGCTCCAACTTCCATAGCTGCTACAGTTCCGTACGCCGATGCGTTCATGTAATCTTCAACTGTATAACCTGCATCATCAACTAAAAATATTCGACGTCGAGGGGTGAGCACACAACACGGCTCAGTGAGTAGCCAAAACAATGCAACATGACATATGCATGCAAAAGTCAATTCATATCTTTGGTCTTGGTTTATAGTTTGCAATGTGCAATAGAAATGTTGGGTGGTCAAAGATTAACGTTTATTGACACCGCCTCTATACACAGGGTGTGGAAGCCCGCCCGAAGGTTAACGTTTATCGTCGTCCCCATCCACCCTACCATAACATTATACAACAAAGGTTAACGTTTATTGCTATATAATGCTATACCAACACGTAAGCCCCTGTTAGCGAGGGCTTGCAAACTGGGCTCGCTACTAACCAATCCTAATGCCAAACAGTGTATCCAAGGCCTCACCCTAGCATCCCTCAGAATATCCATAGAGATAGAGCTAAGGCCCCCCGGTAGAGTCAGAGACTACAAGGACCGAGACCACCTCCCCTGATACTCTACGACATAATAGTTCTGCTAAGGTAATGGCGATACGACGATGCCAATGCACATGACTTGAGTTAGAGATAGAGCTAAAGTGCTGAGACCCGCCAAAGGTTAACGTTTATTGACGTTCTCATCACACCTCCCCTGATACTCGCTCGCATCAAGCACATCAACCACACACATACAAGCACATGCCTATTCCTATCATCATCATCATCATCATGTTATAAACAATAAAGTAAATATGCATGAACAAGTAATAGAAATATTGGGTGGCATGCTGTATGCACATTACAACATATTCGCATAGAATCAAACATGGCATAGGACTCAAGAAATAGAAAACAGTTTATTATTAACCAATTTAATATGGGGTTAAGGTTCCTCACCTTAGCTTGCTAATAGATACATTTCCAAGCTTTAAATCACCTTTATAATGTTATTATATTGCTAGCAAACCTAACAAAGTCGATAGAATTTAATTAGAATTAATTTAGAATTTAAAAACCATTCTGTCAACTGAGGGTCGATGCTAGGGTCGATGCTAGGGTCGATGGGTCTATCGACCCTCCCTCCATTATGAACTTCCCGAATGCTGAGGGTTGATGGTCAGAAACACCTAGGGTCGGATGGTCTATCGACCCTCGGTGCGACCCTCGGTGCACTCTGGTCCAATTCCCACTTTTTAATCCACTCTTCGTGTTTGCGGTCCTATGGCTTGCTTCCTACATTTACTCAACATTCATTCCATGGTCTAGAACCATGTATAAACCATCTTTCTCCTTTTTGTGCATCCTCCTATGGTTTTCCATGAAAACCTAACCATGGATGGATGGTTTGGGTTTCTCCAAAATCCTACACTCAACCCTATCTAACCTAAGGTCTGTAGAAAATCATGGAATTAGTATCCATACCTGAGAAGATTATTTTCCTTTGCAATTTCTTCTCCTTTTTGCTAAGCCTTCTCCCTAGCCTCCTTTCTTCCTCTTTTCCTTCTTCTCTCTTTCTCTCAATTCAATTAGGGTTGTGAAAGGAGTGAAAGTGGCTTAGGAACGTCCTTTAAATAGACTAGGAATGTCCTTTAATAATCCCATTGAGATTTGGAAAGAATACCAACCGAAAATTAGGAAATTCCCTAATTTCAGTTTCGTCAGAAACTGAGGGTCGATGATCCCGTCGACCCTAGGGTCTTAAGCTGTCCGACCCTCCCTTAAAAACTGAGGGTCTGACTTTCTGTTTTGGGAGGTCTGACCCTGCTTCACTGGGTGTGCGACCCTCCCCTAGAATTAAGTATTTTTGGGTCGATTTTGTACCTGGGATCTCGATCTCCTTCATGCCCTTGGTCCATTTGACTCGACCATGATGGGTAAACCTGGTTCGAGGTGGTAAGACGGGGTTAAATTGACATGGGTCTTACAACTCCCCCCAACTTATAAAAATTTCGTCCTCGAAATTGTACGTACCTTCTGAATCAAACAAGTCAGGGTATTGCTTTCTCATAGCATTTTCTTCTTCCCATGTAATCTCTTCCATGTCTCTACTTTTCCATGTGACCTTAACATTGTAGATATCTCTGTTGCGTTGACGTTGAACCTTTCGACTAGTGATTTCAGTTGGTATTACTTCAAATGTCAAATCATCAGTCAGTTCCGGCAAATCTACTGTCAACACATGTGTTGGGTCTTTGACATACTTCTTCAATAAGGATATGTGAAATACGTCATGCACACTTGACATAGATGGTGGTAGTGCTAACTGATAAGCTACTTTCCCACGCTTAGCCAGAATCTCATATGGTCCGACGTATCTTGGACTTAGTTTTCCTTTCTGTCCGAACCTCTTCAATCCTCGCATAGGCGATACTTTCAAAAATACTTTTTCGCCTACGGCGAACTCTAGATCTCTTCGTCGAGTATCTGCGTATTGCTTTTGACGGTTCTGAGCTACTCTTATTCTTTCCTTGATGATGTCGACCACTCGACAAGTCTCTTCAACAAATTCTGGTCCAACAATACTACGTTCTCCAACTTCATTCCAAAACAAGGGAGTTCAGCACTTCCTACCATACAGTGCTTCATAAGGTGACATCTGTATAGTAGCCTGATAGCTGTTATTGTAAGCGAACTCGATCAATGGTAACTTTTTGTCCCATGATCCCTTGAAATCAATCACACATGCTCGTAGCATATCTTTTAAAATCTGAATTGTACGCTTCCGACTGTCCGTCTGTCTGTGGGTGGAATGCAATGCTGAACTTCAATGTTGTGCCCATGGCCTTTTGCAGTCCTTCCCAAAATTTGGAAGTAAATCGTGGATCTCTATCGGACACAATGCTTTCTGGAATACCATGTAGCCGAACATTATTATCCACATACAGCTTTGCTAACCTTTCGAGTGTATATTGGGGTCGTATCGGTATGAAGCGAGCTGTTTTAGTCAGACGGTCTACAATCACCCAAACTGCGTCAACTACTCGAGGAGTCAATGGTAGTCCTGTAACGAAGTCCATAGTGATGCAGTCCCATTTCCATACTGGTTCCAGTAATGGTTGTAACAGTCCTGCGGGTCTTTGTCGTTCCGCCTTTACCTTCTGACAATTTAGGCATTTAGACACGAACTTGGCTACAGCTGCCTTCATTCCCCTCCACCAGTATAATTTCTTTAGGTCATGATACATCTTTGTACTTCCAGGATGTACCTAGTAGATGGTGGTGTGGGCTTCTTTCATGAGTCGGTGTCTAATGTCCACACTTTCTTTTTCGGGTACACATATTCTTCCTTTATATTTCAGTACCTTTTCATCATCCAAGGTGAACTCAGGGTTAGTCCTACCTTTCTCAATATCTTCTTGTACCGTTCTCAGATAAGGATCTGCTTTGATAGCTGTCTTCACTTCATCCACTATTTCCGGTATTATCTTCAATGCCGCGAACATATTTGAAAACCGATGAATGAACCCTTGGTTGGTTGATCCATCCGGTGTATCTATCACATACTACTCATCACCGTGATTGAATACCATCCCGGTAGTACACATTGCTGCAGTTGTGCTAGTTTCTCCTTGAGACTTTATCATTGCTTTTCTACTCAATGCATCTGCTACTACGTTCGCTTTTCCCGGATGATACTGGATATCACAATCATAGTCTTTCAATAGTTCCAGCCATCTTCTTTGTCTCATATTCAACTCCTTCTGATTAAATAGATAAGTAAGACTTTTATGGTCCGACTTAATCTGAAATTTCTCTCCGTATAGGTAGTGTCTCCATATCTTGATAGCATGTACTACTGCCGCTAACTCCAAATCGTGAGTGGAGTAATTGTTCTCATGTACCTTCAACTGTCTCGATGCATACGCAACTACTTGTTCTCCTTGGATAAGCACACATCCTAATCCCAATCCTGATGCATCAGTGTATAATGTAAATGTCTGTCCTGGAACGGGAATGGTTAAAATTGGAGCGGATATCAATCTGGTTTTCAGTGTTTGAAAGCTCTTTTCACACTTATCCGTCCATACAAACTTTTCTCCTTTCTTGGTCAAACTGGTAAGAGGTACGGCAATCCGATAATAGTTTTCTACGAATCTCTGATAATATCCAGCTAGACCCAGGAAACTTCTAATTTCTGAGACGCTCTTTGGTGCTTCCCACTTCACAATAGCTTCGATCTTACTGGGGTGCAGTTTGATTCCTTCCGCGGATACTACATGGCCTAGAAAGGCGACTTCACTTAGCCAAAACTCACACTTTGAAAATTTGGCGTATAACTTCTCTTTCCTTAAACACTGTAGGGCTGCGTTTAGGTTCTTGACATGGGTTTCCTTGTCCTTGGAGTATACCAATATGTCATCAATAAATACTATGACCGACGTATCCAACATGTCGTGGAAAACCCGGTTCATAAGTTCCATGAACGTTGCCGGTGCATTAGTTAGTCCGAAGGACATCACTAGGAACTCATAATGTCCATATCTTGTCCTGAAAGCTGTCTTCGGAATGTCACCTTCTTTAATCTTCAGTTGATGATAGCCTGATCGAAGATCGATCTTTGAAAATACCTTCGCTCCTTGTAACTGATCGAACAAGTCATTGATCCTGGGTAGTGGGTATCGATTCTTGATGGTCAGTTTATTCAACTCTCGATAGTCGATGCATAATCGAACACTACCATCCTTCTTCTTTACGAACAACACCGGTGCTCCCCATGGAGATATACTCGGTCTAATATAACCCTTATCCAGCAGTTCTTGTAGTTTTACTTTTAATTCCTTCAGTTCAGTAGGAGCCATTCTATAAGGTGCTTTTGATACTGGTGCGGCTCTAGGTATAAGGTCTATTACAAACTCCGTGGCTCGATCGGGTGGTAGTCCGGGTAATTTCTCCAGAAATACGTCAGGAAAATCCCGCACGACATCAATATCTTCTATTTGTGGCACGTCCTTAGTTAGGTCGACCACTGATACTAGATATCCGACCGCTCCTTTCTCAAGGCACTTCTTAGCCTTTAATGCTGAGAGTATGAGCTTGCATCTCCGGGGAAGTTTAGTTCCCGAGAAACTGAATTCTGTTCCTTCTTTGTCTTTGAACGTTAGCTTCTTCTCGGCGCATAACAGATTTGCAGAGTGCCGAGCTAACCAGTCCATTCCTAAGATGACATCAAAGTCTGCCATCTCAAGTTGTATTAAGGTTGCATCCATGGTCTGCTCTCCGATGAGAACTGGACATGGTCCATAACCTTTCTCTAATTCCACTTCTAATCCCATCGGTGACCGTACAAGTAATTTGTAGTCTAATGTTTTGATGGGTAGATTGGTCTTCTTTCCAAACGACACAGATATAAATGAATGAGTAGCTCCTGAATCAAAGAGTGCTCTGGCGGGTACGCCATTGATAGGTACGATACCTGTGATTCATTTTTACTTAGTCTACATGCTCAATCAATTCTAATTATAGCCTTACAAGTTTCGGTCATACCTGTGACCACATCGGGCGATGCGGCAGCATCCTCTCGATGTAACAAAGATATACCCGTCCTTGATGGAGTTGCTTCTTGTGTTTTGGGCACTCTCTTGCCATATGCCCTGGTTGGTTGCAGTTATAGCACTTCGGGGCTTCAATATTTGACTTGGGCTGAGGTTGAGCTGCTGCAGTAGACTTTGGTGCAGTTGCAAAATTCTGAGGACGGAACGGTTTTTACGTCCTATTATTGCCTCCGTTATAAGAATTCCCAGCTGGCCTTTTTATGCCTTTGTTTTGAGTGTAATAACTCTCTTTCTGGCTCGATTCGATCACTCGAGCAATCTGAACAGCTTCGTTGTATATGTTCTTCTCTAATCCTAGAACATGTTCCCTTATACTTCCTCTTAGTCCCGCGACGAATCTACGGGTTTTTGTATCTTCTTCTTGCATACTCAGTGGTGCGAAGAAAAACAGCTCTTCATAACGCTGTTGGTACGCATCCACCGACATCTGTCCCCTGATAAAGACTCAGGAACTCCTTCTCCATCGAATCTCTGAAGCTTCGTGGAAAATATTTCTCAAAGAAAGCTTCTTTATATATAGCCCAAGTCAGTAGGGCGTGCTTAGTCAATAGATAGGTCCTGGTCGATTTCCACTAATGATGTGCGTCGCCTTTAAGCATGAAGGTGGCACACAATACTTTCTCCTCTTCAGTAATAGTCATCATAAGAAAATTTCTTTCCATCTCGTCTATCCAGTGTGCTGGCCACAGTGGATCAGACGGCTTGCCATTGAATTCTCTTGGCTTCATTTTCAAAAATCTCTCTACTAGTCGGGAGTGATCCAGTTGATTTTGGTATACCCCAAACATAGGGGGTGGATACTGATAGTTCCCTTGGGCTGCTTCTGGGACTTACACTGGAATTGGTACAGCCGGTTGTTGAGGTGTCTGTTGAGCTGGGTGGTTACCCACTGGTGCTGCACTAGCTTGCCCATTATGCATGGCTGCAGCCTGAGTGGCTTGAAACATAACTCCCATCGCAACCTGCATTTGAGCTTGTGCATGTTGCATTTGTTGTAGCTGTTGTGCCAAATTCATCACCACTATTGTTAGCTCTGGTGGTGGTGGTGGCAAATTTGTAGGGTTTGCCGGCTCGGGATTACCCTGTGCGTAATTGTTCTCTGGACTAGTCTCATCCGCAGGTGGTGGTGGTGGGACTGTGTTTCGGGTCTGTCGGGTAACTCTACGGCCAGACATATTTACTTTTGAGATGGGTGGTGCCTGAAAATCATCAAAATCAGTGAGAAATCATTTATACTTCATGTAGGCACGCTAACCGATATAAATGTGAATCCTCAATTCATTCTAAAAAAAAAATACTGTCTTTTCTATGTAGGGTCGATGGTATGTCCGACCCTTAGTATCCGACCCTGGGAATGTCCTGTTCTTCCCAAGAGCTGAGGGTCGATGCGAGGGTCGATGGGTGTCCGACCCTCAGTCCGACCCTTGAATTTCTATCAGATTCCCGAGAGCCGAGGGTCGATTGGAGGGTCGATCCGAGGGTCGATGGTGTCAGTCGATTTGTCCGACCCTCGGACCAAAAATCAGATTTTTAAGATCCGATTCTGGGTCAATTCTCACTATTCCTCCTCCGTTTCGACTCGTCTCTACTCTCCGAGTTGCTACAGTGTTACTTCACTATTGTGGATCGTTCTTACTCCGAGTTTCGACATCTACATCACCTCTACAGGTAAAATTTCCCAACTTTTCCTGTTTTTAGGTTTTTATTTCTAGGTTTTTGCTCATTTAGCTCGTATTTTCCAAATTAAAATTTTTCCAACCGTAAAAATTCTATTTTTATTGGGGGCTTTTGTTATTGGGGTCTTGAGGAACGAAAGCCCTCAAAAATTTTTCAGTTTCATCGGTTGGTTATCGAGAAACTTAAATTTTTCTCTTTTTGCCCTAATTTATCGAAATTTTTTATTTTTCTTGAATTTCTTCAAATTGGACATCGTCAGTTAAAATTTCCTACTGCATGTGGGTTGTAGGATATGTTTAAACCTTCGTAAGTCCTTATGCCCACTTGTATGGTGATGAATGGGCTTCTATTTCAAATTTTTTCGGATTTTTATCCTATTAACACCTTGTTCCCTTTTCTCTTTCTTATTTTGCAGATACTATGGCCCGTACCAAAGTGCCAAGATTGCGTGATCCACTTCGCTTCCGTTCGAATGAAGCTGAGGCACAGTATGCTGACTATGCCCGCAAGAAAGTGGAAGGGGGTCGCATGGTGAACTTGGCTGAGCTAGCCTTGTTCAATGTAGAGGGAGCATTCAGTGACATGGGGTGGCTCCCTGTCATCACATACGACACGTGTACGTGTCCAGATTTGGTGCGCCAGTTCTATTGTAATCTCCAGGTGGTGGGGGATTACAATGATGTCGAGCGTGGTCAGGAGTTGCGCATCACTAGCTACGTTAAAGGGGTGCACATCTCCTTTGATTATCGGCAGCTGGCCGATCTGTTGGGCATTGCCTATGATGGCCCTATGGTGTACTGTGCCCCGGGAGAGCCACAGTTTGTTGAGATGGAGATGAGAGCTGAGATCGACAATCAGTTGCTCCGTCCCGATAGATGGCAGATGAGAGCTTGCTACTTGCGTCCATCTCCACGAGTCTTCTGCAAGATGGGGCTACGAGATGCGGAGGTTAGTGATGAGGAGAGGAACGCGATGGTGCGCCCTCACACTCGGGTTGAGATGGCTGATGCTGAGGCCGCTGCTAGGGCTCGTGGGGACCCGGTCGATGATGATCGCTTATAAATGGATGTCGATGCGATACCACCGCCATCACCTACGCATGCGGATCGGGCTGGTACTTCTGCTGCGGCGGCTTCGGTACCCGAGACCAGTCCTTCTCATGATGCTGGTCCTTCACACCCACCATTCTGATATGATGGAGATGTTGCGCGAGATCAGAGAGACTCAGCGCAGATCGTACCTGAGGATGGAGGATTTGCTAGATGCTCAGCGCATGAGAGTGGATGAGCTGTTGGCTGCTCAGCACACATCTGACGCGCGGATAGGTGAGCTCATGGAGATCCAACGTGCGACTGATAGGAGAGTAGCCGATCTCACAGCTAGTTTACAGACGACCCAGACTCAGATAGCCTGGTTGACTAGAGTCTATGCCGAGGACTACGACAGAGATCGTGAGGCACCGCCTCCTCCTTCGCCTCCAGCTTCCTGATTGCACTTTACTTTTCTTGTACTACAGAGTAACTGTCCGGGTTGTGGACTGTACTCTGCTTTAGCGATGTATATACGTTTTGGTTCTCTTACTCATTGTATGTAACTGATTTTCCCTTTAATAGGTGTATTATTCTCTTTTTAATTCGGTTTCAATCATCACTTGTGCTTACAATGCGTTTGTATTAAAGCTTTTAATTTATCCTATCTCAGTCCACGATGGTCTTGAATGTGTGTCAGTTCGGCGGGCAAGGCCTGAGATGCTCTGATACCAAGTTGTCACACCCCAATTCTGCATTGTTCAGAATGGTGTGATGAACCGCCAAATAACCAACGGTACAACCAAGATCTCTAATAGGCTATCCCCGCGTTATCCAAACTTTACACGCATCCACAATCATAATCAGAGTAATACACAATAGCGGAAAATTTATAAATAATATGAACTGAGAACTAAGATGATACCCATAAATAATAGCAAATTATTCTGTGTTTAACTGAGACATAAATATTTAAGTATCAAATACATGTCTATAAATCCAATAAAGAAACCTACAAAATTTCTAATCGAATACACACGAGTTGCACTCGCAAAAGGAGTCATGTGTATCGTCATCAGCTCCAACTTCCATAGCTGCTACAGTTTCGTACGCCGATACGTTCATGTAATCTTCAACTGTATAACCTGCATCATCAACTAAAAATATTCGACGTCGAGGGGTGAGCACACAACACGGCTCAGTGAGTAGCCAAAACAATGCAACATTACATATGCATGCAAAAAGTCAATTCATATCTTTGGTCTTGGTTTATAGTTTGCAATGTGCAATAGAAAGGTTGGGTGGTCAAAGGTTAACGTTTATTGGCACCGCCTCTATACACAGGGTGTGGAAGCCCGCCCGAAGGTTAACGTTTATCGTCGTCCCCATCTACCCTACCATAACATTATACAACAAAGGTTAACGTTTATTGTTATATAATGCTATACCAACACGTAAGCCCCTGTTAGTGAGGGCTTGCAAACTGGGCTCGCTAATAACCAATCCTAATGCCAAACAGTGTATCCAAGGCCTCACCCCAGCATCCCTCAGAATATCCATAGAGATAGAGCTAAGGCCCCCCGGTAGAGTCAGAGACTACAAGGACCGAGACCACCTCCCCTAATACTCTACGACATAATAGTTCTGTTAAGGTAATGGCGATACGACGATGCCAATGCACATGACTTGAGTTAGAGATAGAGCTAAAGTGCTGAGACCCGCCAAAGGTTAACGTTTATTGACGTTCTCATCACACCTCCCAGATACTCGCTCGCATCAAGCACATCAACCACACACATACAAGCACATGCCTATTCCTATCATCATCATCATCATCATGTTATAAACAATAACGTAAATATGCATGAACAAGTAATAGAAATATTGGGTGGCATGCTATATGCACATTACAACATATTCGCATAGAATCAAACATGGCATAGGACTCAAGAAATAGAAAACAGTTTATTATTAACCAATTTAGTTTGGGGTTAAGGTTCCTCACCTTAGCTTGCTAATAGATATTTTTTCAAGCTTTAAATCACCTTTATAATATTATTATATTGCTAGCAAACCTAACAAAGTCGATTGAATTTAATTAGAATTAATTCAGAATTTGAAAAACCATTCTGTCAACTGAGGGTCGATGCTAGGGTCGATGCTAGGGTCGATGGGTCTATCGACCCTCCCTCCATTCTGAACTTCCCGAATGCTGAGGGTCGATGGTCAGAAACACCTAGGGTCGGATGGTCTATCGACCCTCGGTGCGACCCTCGGTGCACTCTGGTCCAATTCCCACTTTTTAATCCACTCTTCGTGTTTGGGGTCCTATGGCTTGCTTCCTACATTTACTCAACATTCATTCCATGGTCTAGAACCATGTATAAACCATCTTTCTCCTTTTTGTGCATCCTCCTATGGTTTTCCATGAAAACCTAACCATGGATGGATGGTTTGGGTTTCTCCGAAATCCTACACTCAACCCTATCTAACCTAAGGTCTGTACAAACTCATGGAATTAGTATCCATACCTGAGAAGATTACTTTCCTCTGCAATTTCTTTTCCTTTTTGCTAAGCCTTCTCGCTAGCCTCCTTTCTTCCTCTTTTCCTTCTTCTCTCTTTCTCTCAATTCAATTAGGGTTGTGAAAGGAGTGAAAGTGGCTTAGGAACGTCCTTTAAATAAACTAGGAATGTCCTATAATAATCCCATTGAGATTTGGAAAGAATCCCAACCGAAAATTAGGAAATTTCCTAATTTCAGTTTCGTCAGAAACCGAGGGTCGATGGGAGGGTCGATGATCCCGTCGACCCTAGGCTCTTAAGCTGTCCGACCCTCCCTTAAAAACTGAGGGTCTGACTTTCTGTTTTGGGAGGTCCGACCCTGCTTCACTGGGTGTGCGACCCTCCCCTAGAATTAAGTGTTTTTGGGTCGATTTCGTACCTGGGATCTCGATCTCCTTCATGCCCTTGGTCCATTTGACTCGACCATGATGGGTAAACCTGGTTCAAGGTGGTAAGACCGGGTTAAATTGACACGGGTCTTACAATGGGAGTGCTAATATTGTTTGCAACAAAGAAGGACGGTAGCGTTCGACTGTGTATAGATTATCGGGAAATGAATAAGCTTACAATTAAGAATCGGTACCCGTTACCTCGGATCGCTGACTTGTTCGATCAGTTGCAAGGTGTCAAAGTGTTCTCCAAAATTGATCTTCGGTCAGGATACCATCAGGTGAAGATTGAGGAAGGTCATATTCCGAAGACAGCATTCAGAACCAAATATGGACATTATGAATTTTTAGTCATGTCTTTTGCATTAACTAATGTACCTGCAACTTTTATGAAACTCATGAATCGAGTATTCCATGATATGTTGGATATATCAGTCATTGTATTTATTGACGACATACTAGTCTACTCCAAGGACAAAGAGACTCATGTCACAAATCTAAGAGTCATTCTACAACGATTAAGAAATAAGAAGTTTTACGCAAAATTTACAAAGTGTGAGTTCTGGCTAAATGAAGTCACTTTCTTAGGCCATGTTGTATCCGCTGAAGGAATTAAAGTGGATCCTAGCAAGATTGAAGCCATTGTGAAATGGGAATCACCTCAGAATATTGCAGAAATCAAAAGTTTCTTAGGTTTAGCTGGTTACTATCGACGATTCATGGAAGATTACTCTAAAATAGTCGTACCTCTCACTAGTCTGACAAAGAAAGGAGAAAAGTTTGTTTGGACCAATAAATGAGAAGAGTATTTTTAAACATTGAAGGCTAGATTGATATCAGCTCCCATCTTGACTATTCTGATCCCAGGACAACCATTTACCTTGTACACTGATGTGTCTGGGTTAAGTTTAGGATCTGTGCTTATGCAAGGAGAACAAGTAATTGCGTATGCCTCAAGACAACTGAAGACACATGAAAAGAACTATCCCACTCATGACTTGGAATTAGCAGTAGTAGTACATGCTGTTAAGATATGGAGACATTATTTGTACGGAGAGAAATTTCAAATTAAATCAGATCATAGGAGTCTCACTCTTCTTTTTAATCAGAAGGAGTTGAACATGAAACAAAGAATATGGCTAAATTATTGAAAGATTATGATTGCGATATCCAGTATCATCCAGGAAAAGCTAATGTAGTTGCTGACGCACTAAGCAGGAAAGCAATGATAGAATCCCAAGAAGAAGTCAGTGCAAATGCTGTGGCGTGTATCATAGGGAGAGTATTCAATTACGATAAAGATTAGTTCGTGATTGATACTCCGAATGAATCAATTGACCAAGGGTTTATTCATCTATTCTCAAACATGTTTGCTACATTGAAGATTGTACCTGATCAATTAGACGAAGTGAAAGCCGCTATTAAATCAGACCCTTATCTGAGAACAGTGCAAGAAGACCTCAAAAAAGGTAGGACTGCTCCTGAGTTCACCTTGGACGTTGAAAAGGTACTATGATACAAAGGAAGGGTATGTGTTCTAGAAAATGAAGACATGGATGTTAGACACAGACTAATGAAGGAAGCTCACACTACCGCTTATTCGGTATAACCTGGAAGCATGAAGATATATCATGATCTGAAGAAACTATATTGGTGAAGAGGAATGAAAGCAAATGTAGCTAAATTAGTGTGTCAATGCTTGAATTGTCAACAGGTAAAGGTTGAAAGACAAAGACCTGCACGATTATTGCAGCCACTCCTAGAACCAGCATGGAAATAGGACCGCATCACTATGGACTTCGTCATCGGGTTACCATTGACTCCCCGAGTAGTTGACGCGGTCTGGGTGATTGTGGATCGTTTGACCAAGACAGCTCGTTTCATAGCTATACGACCTTAGTATACCCTAGAGAGGTTAGCTAAGATTTATGTAGATAATATTGTCCAATTACATGGTGTACCTGAAAACACTGTGTCCGACAGAGACCCATACTTTACTTCAATGTTTTGGGAAGGTTTACAGAAGGCTATGTGTACGACATTGAAGTTTAGTACTGCATTTCATCCTTAGACAGACGGACAGTCGGAGAGTACTATTCTAAATTTTAGAAGACATGCTTCGAGCTTGTGTCATTGATTTCAAAGGTTCATGGGATGAGAAATTACCATTGATTGAGTTCGCTTATAACAACAGCTATCAAACGACTATACAGATGTCACCCTATGAAGCACTGTATGGTAGGAAATGTCAAACTCCTTTATTTTGGAATGAAGTCGGAGAATGGAGTATTGTTGGACTAGAGTTTGTTGAAGTGACTTGTCGAGTAGTTGACATTATCAAGGAAAGAGTCCGAGTAGCTCGGAACTGTCAGAAGCAATATGCAGATAATCGACAGAGAGATCTCAAATTCACCATAGGTGATAAGGTATTTCTGAAAATATCTCCTATGCGTGGTTTGGAAAGGTTTGGACAGAAGGAAAAGCTGTGTCCCAGATATATTAGACCTAATGAAATTCTAGATAGACATGGAAAAGTAGCTTATCAGTTAGCACTTGCACCATCCATGTCAAGTGTGTATGATGTATTTCATATCTCATTACTGAAGAAGTACGTCAGAGATTCAACACAAGTGTTAACAACAGATCCACCGGATTTGACTGAAGATTTTACGTTCGATGTAGTACCTTTTGAGATCACTAATCGGAATGTGCAACGTCTTCACAACTGTGACATTTACTATGGTAAGGCTACTTGGAGAAGCCAAAGTGTAGAAGAAGTTACATGAGAAGAAGAGAACGCTATGCGGAAGCAATATCCTCACCTATTCGACTCAGAAGGTATGTGCAAATTTCAAAGACAAAAATTTATATAAGAGGGGGGGAGTTGTAAGACCCACACTCCACGAACTTGGTCTAACCGCGTCGTGTCAGGTCTTCCCATCATTGCTGGACCAAGTGCACCAAGTGTGTAAAGATAGATCAGAAACCAGGTATGACAATCAAGTTAAAAACACTAAAAACATACCTAAGGTCGCATGCCTGGGTAGGTATGGTCGACCCTAAGGAAGGGAACCAAAATTCTCAAATCCAGAACACCGTGGTCGATGATTTTGAGCCTACGGTCGACGATTTATGCGATCGTATGATCAACCGTGAGAACCAAGATCAGACTCCAAGTTTTGGAAACTTTCTTAAACTAAGGGATTGCATTCATAATTGAAAGGGGACTTTATATGGAGAGTTTTCCTCTGTATAAAGGACGTCCCTCAGTCATTTTTCACTCTTTTAGAACATTAGTGAACCCTAAAGAAAGAGAAGGAAGAGAAGGAAGATAAGGAGAAGAAGAAAAAGCTAAGGAGAAGAATTTGCTGAGAAGAGATTGACTCTCTATCACAGGCAAAGGTATGAAATGAATCTCTAGAGATGTAAACTCTAAGGAATAAGACTTCTATGAAAGATAGACAATATCAACCTATTATGATCTATGTGATTTCCTTGAGAAAATCCCAAGGAGAACCATAAGGAATGAATTTGATGATTTGGGTTGATAAGAAACTACTAATGATGGCCATGGGATGACCTTAGAATAAACTAGATTGAATAACAGAAGAATTGACCCAGGAAGAACTCGAATTACATGTAGACTGTGATAAAAAATCTCACGGTCGCAACTACAGTCGACCATAGCATGACTAGTATGACCAGAGGATCGACCATAGGCATTCTAGAAGATTTCAGAAATCATATGGTCGTAGCTATGGTCGCACCATATGCGACCGAAGGGTATCAATCGTAGACAGTAAGGTCGATACAGCATGAGATCATAGGGCCAATCAAATACCTATCAGTGCTCTGTTTCAATTTTTGACTATTGTAACATGTCACATATGAACCCTAACTTAAATTCATATAACTTTTAGGTTGTTAAATCAATTCAAAGATAATTTCAAGGCTTGGAAGGACATCGAGTATTGCTAACAGGTGAGGGAACAAGACCTAAACTAATTGGTTAATAACAAACTATTTATTTTTATTGAGTCCAATGCCATGATTGATTTTATGCTTGTATGCCTGTAATGTTCATCTCACATGTCATCCAACATTCCTGCTATTACTGTTTATGCCTATTTAATTTTGTTTATTTATAACTTGATGATGATGATGATGATGCTAGGAATAGGCATGTGAATGTATGTGTGTGGTTGGTATATTGGATGCCAGAGGAGCATCAGGGGGAGGACGTGGCATAGTGGTCTTCGACCTCATCATCAGACTTTAGCTCTATCTCTACTAAAGTCTTGCCCACTAACATCGTCGTATCGTCATTACCTTAACAGAACTATTACGTCGTAAGGCATTAGGGGAGGTGGTCTCGGAGCATGTGGTCTCTGACTCTGCCAGGGGGCCTTAGCTCTATCTCTATGGATGTATTGAGGAATGCTGGGGTGAGGCCTTTGACACAGTATTTGGCATTAGGATTGGTTAGTTGCGAGCCCAGTTTGCAAGCCTTTGCCAATAGGGGCTTACGTATTGGTATGGGTAGGGCATCAGGGGAAGTGTTGGTGGTGTTTTGTCTGGACATTTTAGCTTTATATCTATTCCATGGTGGGTGCATGTGGGACGACAATGGTATTTGATCCATTGGGTGGATTCACATACTCGTGTATAGTAGTGTGGTGGCCACCAAACCTTTCTATAGCATATTGCAAACTTATAAACCAAACCAATGATATAAATTGAATGCATGCATATGTTTGTTGCATTTGTTTTGTTTGCTCACTGAGCCGTGATGTGTGCTTACTCTTTCGACGTCGAATATTTTTAGTTGATGATGCAGGTCCTACCATTAAAGAATATATGAATGCGTCGACGTATGGACATGTTACTGCGATGGACGTAGATGCTGAAGAAAACATGCATGATTTTTCATGCGCGTGCAACCAATGTGTTTTTGCTTAAGTTTTATTATAATTTGAACAACAGATATGTAATTGATTATTTATTTTTATGTCTTGTGGTTTGGAGATAATTGAATTAAATACTTATTTATCACTGTTAGACTCTTAGTTCATTATCTGTAAGACATTCGCTTATTTGTTTATTATGTCTGATTATTAATGTGAAATGTGTGTTTGGTTTGATATGGTGGGTACGACCTGAACGAGATCCTTGGTGAACCATTGATTTATTGGTGGTTCATTACACCATTCTGGTTAGACCAGAATTGGGGTGTAACAAGTATGATGCCTTCTCAAGTAAACCCAAGAAACAATCGTTAGAGGCTCTTATTGGTATAAGTGTTTACAATGTACGTGTCAAGGCTGTGTTTTTCCCCTAGTGGGCGATCCCATCTGCATGAAGACCCCATTGGCTAATGGCACAATGTGTGATTGAACCCATACCCCCCAAAACAAATATCAATAAACATAAATAATAGTAGCCCAAGATCTAGCATCTAATGTCAATTAATCAATATAAGAAAGTGATTCTGCAGTCTGAACGTGGAATCCCCAGTAGAGTCGCTACTGTGAGGACAATTGTGGATCACGACTTTCGTTTTTGATCTAATGTCCACCCATGCTGATGGATGGTAATGATTTGGATTCTTTACCTAGATTAAGGTCTATGACCTAAAATGTAACATCATCATAAGACAAGACTTATATTGACTCATTTAACCCAATATATCGATTTTGGCCTATCAGAGAAAACGTAAGCATTCAAGGTACAATTTGGAAAGCGGTTAGGCACCCAAAATCGGCCTCTTATATGATTCTACTTTCCTTAGACTCTATGGTTCTGACTGTTCATGCTCAATGGATGATAACTAGGGTTCATGGGGGATCTTATACCAAGTTGCAAAATTCTTCTAACATAGGTTCAGCTAATCATGTTTTCAAAATAAATAAACAAGCAAAATAATATATAGCAAACCAAAGTGAAGATGGTTCAATGATGGACTGAATCTGAGACGTCTATCCCAAGATTGCCTACATATTCTAATCTTGGAATTCAAGTCCATAACATAGTTCGAATGGAATGTGACTAAGGTTTATGGATGTGATTTATGCTTAAGCTTTATTAGATTCAATGGTTCAAGTTGAAGTTTATGCTTGATAGATGATTAGGATTGAATTTAAACAAATTATGTGGATCGAAGTGAATATAGATATAAAAATGGATACAGATATGGATATGAAATACTTAAGAAGACTAAGATGTGGTACCATACTTGCAGAAGTCCTCCATGTTGCCTACTTATTTCAGAAGTCTTGAAAATCAGGTACAACGTAGTTCATTATTTGATGGGTTGATACTCTCAAGGAGTAAAGAGGGACAAGTACTCTCAAGGAGCCATGGGTTGACAGATAGATACTCTCCAGGAACAAAGGGGTAAATACTCTCAAGGAGCAAGGGTTTAATACTCTTAAAGAGCAAAGGTTTGATACTCTCAAAGAGCAAAGAATTTGATATTCTCAAGGAGCAAGGGATTTGATACTCCCAAGGAGCAAGGGGTTTGATACTCTCAAGGAACATGATACACTCAAGGAGCAAAGGGTTTAATACTCACAAGAAGCAAAGGGTTTGATACTCTCAAGGAGCAAAGATGTGAGTCCGTATTTGGGAATCTCTCCAAACTGCCTACGTATCTTAGTGTGCTATCCTAAGAATCATGATCCACGTAGTTCGAAAGCGGATTCAATTATTGAGTGTATATTCTTTCAAGATCATGGTGTGGAACCATGTTTGGGAATCTCACCAAACTACATACATATCTTAGGATGCTGCCCTAAGAATCAGGATCTGTGTAGTTCGAAAGCGGATTCAAATCATTCATGTATACTTTCAAGATCAGAGTGGTGATCCTAAATGCTTTATGGCTGGATTCGCATCACACCTAACTAGTTCATCTACCCTAGGGTAGATGATCTAAGGGGTAGGGATCATCCTAAAGCTACCCATGACCTAAAACCCTAATTTCCAATGTGTTGGGCTAAGCTTTATATCTCTTGATAAGATTTATCATTTTTCCATTTTTACCTTTCTCGTAAATGTGGATGCCTACATGCACGTCCCCACATCTAATATATCTGCTAGGTGTACAGATATGGTAGTTCAACTAGGGTGTAGCAGAAATTAAGTTACTGCAAACAATTCAAACAAGACAAGTAATCAACATGTATCATCTAAAGAATAGCGAATAAAAGCATGTGAATCCATATGTCAAGACAGCATGTGAACAAGCATAGCAGGAAGAAATCAAATGAACATCAAGATATAGTAGACATAGCATCTCAAGTATTATTTTAAATCAAAATATGTCCTATTGTGTCAAATCAGATCCTCGATCAATAGTCTGGATTCAAAGAATCACTCACATCAACAATCAATTAGATCAAATCCTCAATCTAACAATCAGATCTCTTCAAAACATTAATAATTATGATCAACAACTCAGATCTCATCAAAACAACCAAGATCAATGGCTCATATTCATCTAACCAACTCATGATGACCATCTAACGGTTTAAATCACTTAAAATCATAATCTAACAGTTCAAAATCATTTAAATCACTCTTGATCAAGATCAAACGGTTTAAATCGCTTTAAGTTTAAGACACTCATGATTAAGATCTAATGATTTGGATTCCTTTAAGACACTCATGATCAAGACCTAATGGTTCAGATTCCTCTAAGATACTCATGATCAAGATCTAATGGCTCAGATTCAAGCATCAATACATCTAAAATCAATGGACCAGATTTGGTCATTAAACATCTAAGATCAATGGTCAATATTAAATCACTTAAAATTCGATGATCAATGGTCAATAAATTTCGTCAAAGTTTCATAATCAATGGGTAGAAATTAATCACATCAAAATTCAATCAAAGGGCCAAATTTCATGATTGATGGGCCCTCAATTAGTCAAATTAAAATCCATTCTACACCAATGATCCATAACTGATCAAATTAATATTCAACATCAATCATAATTGATCAAACTCATTCAACATCAATGGTCTACATTGGATCAAATTAACATTCAACATTAATGGTCCATAATTGATCATATAAAATTCAAGATCGATGGCCATATTTCATTCACATAAAATTCTGGCATGGTCGGATCAATTACGTAAATAATTCCAAGCATTTGATTTTCTATTGGATCAATTTCATAACAATTAAATTCAAGCATCTGATGGGATCAATTTCATAATAATTTCAATATGTGGTTGGAGCAATTTCATAACAATTCCAAGCATCCGATGGTATTAATTTCATAACAATTCCAAGCATCTGATGGGATCAATTTCCTAACAATTCCAAGCATGTGATAGGATCAATTTCATAACATTAAAATTCCATTCATGATTGGATCAATTTCATCACATTAAGTTCATGATCAATGCTTAATTTAATCATCACATAAAATCAATAACAACATGATCAGAGATTTATAATAATCAATGATAAAGATGATCAGTGGTTGACATCAGAGATGTTGAATGAAGGGTTAGAATGAGGGAGTGAGCAAACCAGGGTTTATGAATATTTAGTTTAGGTTCAAGTCTGCAAAAGGGTTGCTGCAATGGTTTCGATTGCTACGATGTGAGATGGTGATGCATGGCCAGGTGGTGGTAAATCAAAATACAAAGTTATGTGAACCATGGCTAGGGGTAAATGTAACAATGGAGTAAGGTAATGGGATCTGCAAGTGTCGGGTAGATAGGTGGTGGTATGTTCAGGTCTACAGGAGGCTACGACAATGGCTAGACAGATGAGTATATGGGAGGCTGGTGATATACGGGTCTGATGCATGAAGATTACAGGTGGAGTGGATACTCAGAGAATGGAGTGAAATAAAGGCTTAGTTGTGGGATTAGTAGGCAGGAAATGGCATGGGCTGCAAATGTACAAGATCAGGGATTAAGAGAGAGAGGTGCAGTGGCCGTGAGCAGTAGGATTTGAGATTGCAGATTGATAGGAGTGATATGGTTTGCTTACCACTTCTCTTTCCTGCTTCTCCTGCTTCTTCTTCTTCTTCTTCTTCTTCTTCTTCTTCTTCTTCTTCTTCTTCTTCTTCATCTTTTTCTTCTTCTGCTTCTACCTCTACCTCTCTCCCTCCTTGGCCGATTCTCCTTATTTGTCCCTCTCCTTGATTTTCCTCTTTTTTTCTCTCCATCCCTTTGATTTTTGATTTTTTTTCTTTTCCTTCAGAATTCTCTCGACCTCTTAGAGTTCTTCTTCCCATCTTAGATTATTTCCTCTTTCCATTTCAATTCCTCTCTCCTGATTTCTTTCATTATTTCCTTTCCTCTAAATCTCACAGCTCTCTTCTCCTTTATCTTTTCCAAGTTTTTGATTTTTTTCTCTAGTCTGCCTCCTTTCTCTTCTTATTTAATTTGCTTCTTCACTGCCTTTCTTTTCCTAACCAATCTACCCTTCCCTTTCCATATCCAACCATTGAGATCTTTCCCTTTTTTTCTTTCTAAAAAACCCAACAATTCTGCCACCTTCTTAAGCTCTCTGTCCATCTCTCGGTCCTTCCTAAACCAAGTCCAACTTTCCTTTTCTTTGCTTAATCTCTCCAACTCGATCTCCATATTCTGCTTCCCTTTCCATCTAGAGTCCTTTCTTTATTTCTTTCCTTAACCCACCGACTCTCCATTCTTTCTTCAAATCCCATTTTTATTTTTATTTATTCTTTACTCTTTCCATAAAGCAGCCTCCTACTATATCCCTTAATTCTCTTCATTTCGTTCCAAACCTCACTAGTGCACACACACACACCATATATATGTATATAGATACATAAATATAAATAATATTATATAACATAGTATAGAACATACTATATGATATACTATGTAATATATTGTACATGCATATGGACTGAACTGGTTTCATCTAGACTGGTCTAGGCTATACTGACTGGGTTAGATCGAGACTGGTTTGGATTGACTAGGCTTTCTCTCTCCATCATTTCATGAACCATTTTGGCTTATAACTTTGCATGGAATCTTTCAGGGACCTTTGCTCTAAATTTTCCTTGTTCACTTTGTAGAGCACTAAAAATAAAGAATAATGGCATTTAAATCACTTGATTTGGACGTTGGATGAGTAAGATATGAGGAAATGAAGTTAAAATAATTAAACTTACGATAATTTGCATGCAAGCCCCAAGATATTTATTATTAATTTCTAAAAATCTCCTTGTACTTATTTCTAGACTAAAATTGTCATATCTTCTTCGTTTGACGTCTGAATTGAGCGATTCTGGTCTCATTCTGAAGGTATCTCCAAGACCTATGCATCCATGCAGGTTGTAGCCCATGACTTTGATATGGGGCCCACCAAAAATAATATCAAATTTATAGAAAAAATCTAAACCTTGCATTGGGATCCATTAACTTACCGTATGGTTTCACTTAGGCTTCTGCACACTGGGGATCATCTCAGTTCTTCTCAAAACACTGTAGAGAGCACGCCAGGACTGATCGACTATCATTTTTGGGAGAGTGTCACTCATCTCCCCTGTACTTTTCCAAACTTTCGCTCATTTCTCTCACTTGGTTGTCTATACTTCAGTAAGATTTTATTCAATTGGGGATGGGGTGCTTACACCAAGACATTTCTAAACATGATTATCAAATCATTAAGTCCTGCGATAAGTATTGAAACCCATTCATTGATCCAACCAGAACATGGATCTGAACTGATAAAGAACTGAGGTTCTTTACAAGATGGAAAAATATGTTTAAATGATTATTGAATGGATCTAAGGACCCTAAACCTTGTGGTTTTGACTAAATGATTCTATGGTAGATCCAAACCCAAGGAAAACTGACATTGTTGGAAGTGAACTTGAAAAATTCAAACTCAGATCTAGCAATATCGATTTACAGGAAAAAGATTTTGGTATCATGGGTACGAGTTAGAATAGGAATTTTGGACTCAAACTCATAAAATAAACTCATAAAAATCCAATAAGAACATTATGTAAAAATCAGCATGACCTGACTACGTTTCGACGTGCGGTCGACCATGTGCGACACGTCTATTACCCAGAGACCATGCAGTCGGTCATGTATCGTACGAAAACTTGACCCCAGATGAAGGTCTTTCTCTGAGAGCATTTTCTTGAGAATTTTAGGACCCTGCGTATGTGTTCCTATACCTAGAATCATCGATCTACAGAGGTATGCTCCATAGTTCTTTTTAAAATTGATGTTTATACTCCAGTATGCTTGTTGTTTAGGAATTCTATGTAATGGAGACATTATTAAGCAGCAAGTATAAATAAAATATTATGCTATGCTTGGACAACTAATAGAGATAACTACTGAACTAATAAATTTAAATACTATTATTGTTAAGGCAATTAAGGTACGAAAAGAGCATTGTTAAAACTATTTGTACTCTAAATTATCCATTTTTACTGCTACATCTTTTAAGGGAGTTGAACCTTTGTTTGTAACTTAGTTATATTATTTTGATTAGATGTTGTAATGTAAGTGATAACATGCTTGTGAATGATAACATGTCATCCAATAAATTGCCTGGTGTGTTCATGCATATGCATTCTATTGTATGCGATTAGTAAAACCCGTACTGGTTTGGAAGCAGGGTGGAATGAGACGCCTTGTGACCTTCCCATGAAGGCAGAGTTGGTCATGTTGCCTCATGATGTTTGGTTAAGTCAGAAAGGAAGAAGGTGGGTGGAATGAGACACTTGCACCAGTTCTTACTGGCACTGCTTCACATTTGATCATATGTAATTTAGCCAAGTCACGATACCCTAAATGGGGATCTAACAGGGTCGGAAGCTTAGCGACGTTACGGTCCAGTAATCTGACTAATAGAGAAACTTTGTTAGTTGAATTAGAATTACCCTAATAACTGTACCCCTGATCATTAGGGGGTTAAGTAGTGGCATGGGTTCAATACATAGCCTCAATGCTCCCCATGGCCGAGTGAAGGGATGGGATGTCGAGTCAACTATTGGGATTATCATCTTCTCAAGTTCCTAATAGACTGTTGACTTGAGATAAGTTGGGTGCAAGCAGCCGATGGGAGAACGGACTTGCATTCCAATGACAAACCCATACTTTGGGAATGTTGCTATGCTTTGTGTGTGGGACAGTATTCTTTTTTATGGGGGTGACCCGCATGGACTAGAGACTCCATGTGTGGGTTGTCTTGAGCTGATGTTTACAGTTATATACCTAACCATAGTTGTTAATTCATGCATCTTGTATGTGCACGTTTGATTTCCTTGCTAAGCTCGGTGGTTGAGCTTACCCTTGTGTACACAAATTTAGATGCAGGTATGATGGAAAGTGACACGATGGACGTTAGTGACGATGACATTCATGACGAGATGTGCGACTGTGATGATTGTGTCTACGGATAGACACTTGGATTAATGAATGAACAATTTAAATTATTTAAAGTTGGGGGCGTGTTGCCCATTTCAACAATTTACATTTAAAGTATTTATTTATTTACGTACTTATGCATACAATGGTTTGGGGATAATATTATTATTATTATCATTTGAATATTTCAGCAAGTGAATGTTAAGTATTGTAAAACTTCTGCTATAATCTATGTGGAGACTTTTAAAATATAATGGTGTGCTTTTCTTTATCAGTTCTTATGTTATGTTATTTTTAGTGGTGAATGTTCCATGTTGATGTGATCCTGAAAGGGGATTTCCAATGCCCTAAATTAGGAGGTAGAGATCTCATCCATTCCATATTATTGATACATAGGGAAAGGGGTGTGACAGAAGTTGGTATCAGAGCATGGATACGTAACACTTACCATGAGGATATAGCATACATGCACACCATAAATAAATAACGCTGGAATGGGAAGCATAAACTATATGACTATATGGGGGGTAAAAACCATGAATAAGATGCAAGTAAATAATAACAAGTGAAAGTATATGACATCATATACAAAAACAAAAGATAAACACCTGGTGATCCAAAGTACATAATGTACAAATGATGGGTTGACATCCAAAACCAGATCCTCACCCATCAATATCAAACAAAAACCAATATCCAAATAAATTGTACAAAATATCCAATGTGATAACAGAGATAAACAAGATACTACTAGGCATCTGACCCTTGAAAACCGTGATTGGCCTGACGTCGAGCACTGTCTACAAAATAAGTAGCCTTGGCCGGAGCCACTGCCTGAAGATGCCATCGATGAGAACTCTCATACCTAGCTATCACTGTAGCCACATCTTCGTCAGTGATCTACAAAACAATACCTATAAAAGTCATTCTGAACATAGAAAAGAAACTTCATTCCTCATAGCCTCCTCTGAACTTTGAAGCTGAATGATACTTCACTCTGCTGCAGTCACCCTCTGCTCTACACCAGTGATGTTCTGTAACATCCTCCTCTTATGAGCATCTAGTTTGGCCTGGAGGGAGCGCTGATGATCATCTAGTGTAGTGACCAAAGAGCGAGCATCAGCTAGTAAACTCTACAACTCAACAAACTCTGAAGCCCTAGCTTGAGGAACTGCCGCCGCTAGAACCTCAATACCACTTGCAGCATGTGATGAACTCTCCTTCTCATTATCAGTAGAATCAGCCTCATCCTCTATAACTAGCACCGATGGAGCCTCCTCACTAGTGTCCACATGCATGGGAGAAGCATCCCCGCTACCACTAAGAATGGCTAGCTCATCCTTAGAAGAAGAGACCGATATGACAACCCTATGCTAAGCCCTCCTGGCAAGCTGACGGCAATGAATAGGACTAGGTGGTGGACGCCGTTGTAGCTCCTCATCACTGAGAACAATATCCTGAAGCCCGAGGCTATGCAGCGTGTCCAAACCAAAGTCAGTATGAACCCTAGTCTCAATGTCAAGCTCCAAAGTGAGATAAACCCATGTTAACAAACAACTGGGTAAGTAAGTGATTGTAGGGAAGACTACCGGTCCATGTGTATAAAGAAGAATGTATAATGATCCTCATTATCAAATATGGAAGGCAAATCTAGTTACGAACGGTGAGGTAGTAAGTTACAAACTCACAAAAGTGCACTATCGCATCCCTGTGTTTGCCTCTAGGCACCAAGTTGTGCTGAGTAATACGACTGAAACCTATAGGAAAGGACAATAGTAGTGCTTGCGTAACTCTGTACCCAACATCATTTGCTCACGAATAAGTGCCAACTCCCACTCACCAATGACAGGGATTTTGGGCTTTATGTAAACCCTCTCTCCCTCAGCAGATATATCCAGACTCTCTGCTAAGGTGGCTATAGTAAGAATAATAGGTCTACTTCTAACCCAACTGGAGATCTATAAGCTAGAACCATCTACATTGTCCACCATGCCTTTGTCCACCTACAGGTTGTAAAATAAATGTCAAACCATGTCCACCCGTATAGGAAAATGAAATGGATGGCAGGCAACCAACCCAAATCAATAAAAGCTTGATGAACATCAAATCTGTTCAGTTCATCCATAAGGACAAACCGACCTGGATTTACTAATTGGTGCTCAAAATCAGGCCAAGCTACTACAGCCTCTATAAACCTGAAGTAAAATGGGTCATAGGTTGTTGGCACCTATCCCTATAACCTCGCTACCCCTACAGTAGAAGACCCAACACCTGAAGAACCAGGAATATCTTTGGCAGCCATAATGGGTAAGCTAGAGGTTCAAACTGTGAGACCCGTGTCAATCTAACCCGGTCTACCACCTTGAACCAGGTTTACCCATCATGGTCGAGCCAAATGGACCAAAAGCGTGAAGGAGATCGAGATCCCAGGTATCAAATCGACCCAAAAACACTTAAAATAGGGGAAGGGTCGCATACCCAGCTAAGCAGGGTCGGACCTCCCAAAACAGAAAAGTCAGACCCTCAGTTTTGAAGGGAGGGTCGGACAGCTTAGGACCCTAGGGTCGACGGGAATATCGACCCTCCCATCGACCCTAGGTTGCCGTAAGAAAATAAAATTAGGAAATTTCCTAATTTTCCATTGGGATTCTTTCCTAATCTCAAAGGGACTTATTTTAGGATGTTCCTACTCTATTTAAAGGACATCCCTAAGCCACTTTCACTCCTTTCACAACTCTAATTGAATTGAGAGAAAGAGAGGAGAAGGAAAAGAGGAAGAAGAAAGGCAAGGAAGAGAACTTAGCAAAAAGGAGAAGAATTTCAGAGAAAAAGTAATCTTCTCAGGTATAGATACTAATTCCATGAGTTTCTACAGACCTTAGGTTAGTTATTGTTGAGAGTGTGATCTCGGAGAAACCCAAACCATCAATCTATGGTTAGGTTTCCATGGAAAACCATAGAAGAGTGCATGAAAGCTATCTAGGTGGGTTATACATGGTTTTAGACCATGGAATGCATGTAGAATGGAATGTAGGAGCACGCCATAGGATTCCAAATACGAAGAATGGATTAAAAGAGGGAATTGGACCAAAGTGCACAGAGGGTCCTACCGAGGGTCGATGACCATCCGACCCTAGGTGTTCCTGACCATCGACCCTCAGTGTTCGGGAAGTTCAGAATCTGGGGAGGGTCGCACCCAGGGTCGATCAGGACTCTGACCCTACCTCCGACCCTCAGTTAACAGAGTGGTTTTTAAATCTGGAATTAATTCTAATTAAATTTTATCGACTTTGTTAGGTCTTCTAGCAATATAATAGCATTGTAAAGGTGATTCTAAAGCTTGGAAAAATATCTTATTAGCAAGCTAAGGTGAGGAACCAGAACTCTAAACTAATTGGCTAATAATAGAAATTATTTTCTATTTTCTTGAGTCCTATGCCATGCTTGATTCTATGCGAATATGTTTGTAATGTGCATACAGCATGCCATCCAATATTTCTATTACTTGTTCATGCATATTTACTTTATTGTTTATAACATGATGATGATGATGATGATAGGAATAGGCATGTGCTTGTATGTGTGTGGTTGGTGTACTTGATGCGAGCGAGTATCAGGGGAGGTGTGATGAGAACGTCAATAAACGTTAACCTTTGGCGGGTCTCAGCACTTTAGCTCTATCTCTAACTCAAGTCTTGTGCATTAGCATTGTCGTATCGCCATTACTTTAGCAGAACTATTATGTCATAGAGTATTAGGGGAGGTGGCCTCGGTCCTTGTAGTCTCTGACTCTACCGGGGGGCCTTAGCTCTATCTCTATGGACATTCTGAGGGATGCTGGGGTAAAGCCTGGGATACACTTTTGGGAATTAGGATTGGTTAGTTGCGAGCCCAGTTTGCAGCCCTCGCTAACAGGGGCTTACGTGTTGGTATGGCACTATATAGCAATAAACGTAACCTTTGTTATATAATGTTCATGATTGGGTACATGTGAGTTGACGATAAACGTGATCTTCGGGTAACGTCACACACTCGTATATAGAGGCGGGGTCAATAAACGCGACCTTTGGCTACCAAAACCTTTCTATTGCATACTGCAAACTTATATACCAGACCAAAGATATAAATTGATTTGCATGCATATGTATTGTTGCATTGTTTTTGCTACTCACTGAGCCGTGATGTGTTCTCACCCCTCGACGTCGAATATTTTTAGTTGATGATGTAGGTAGTACCGTTGAAGATTATATGAATGCTCTAGCATACGGGAACATAGCGGCGATGGAAGCTGAAGCTGAAGTGGATACACACGACTCCTCTTGCGTGTGCAACTCGTGTGTATTTGATTAGATATTTTATAGATTTCTTTATTGGATTTATTAAGACATGTATTTGGTACTTAAATATTTATGTCTCAGTTGAAAACCGAATAATTTGCTATTAAATTATTAATATCATTTTAGTTTCTCAGTTCATGTTATTATAAGACTTCCGCTATTGTGTATTTACTCTGATTATGATTACGGATGTGTGTAAGTTTAGATAACGCGGGGATAGCCTATTTGAGATCCTGGTTGAACCATTGGTTTACTAGCGGTTCATCACATCATTCTGAATATTGCAGAATTGGGGTGTGACACAAACAGTGAAACCTACACAAGAAAAGTTTGAACGACTAATTAGAAGCTGAAGAAATGGTACAATAAGTAAACATTCCTACCCCTAGGCTCAAGACACTGATGTAAAGTGTTGGAACATATCTCAATTGATCAAAATTAGTTTGGGAAGAAAACCAAAATGGAAAAACCCATACATATGACAAAATGAGATTCAAAAGAAGTTCCAATGTCTTCCAATCATCGTTATAGATCATAAGGAATGCCTAGAAGCATGAAAGAGATGTAAGAAGTCCTAAGCAAACTCATTCACAAAATTCGATTTTGAGAGAAAAACAGGGAAATCCCATTTTGGCTAAGAGTAAGTCTATAAATCGATGGAAACAAGTTTAAACCAAGGGAAAACCACGACAAACATCTCCTAACCAGGTTATATGGCAAAGCCCTTTCGTTTCAAGCCATTACATGGAGAAAATAGGAAGAAATTGACAAAAATCCAAGTTAGGTTCTCAAAAATGGGATTCGGTATGAGAAACTTACCGTTGTAAGGTGTGGAACCGATTTCAAGATGGAAGGAAGCAAAAAATTCCCAAGAACACCTCAAATGACTATTTTTGAGGTGTGCACATTCTCTTCTACCACACCAAGCACCACAATTGTGAAAATGAGAAATAAAAGAGTCGCACCCTATTTTTAAATCAAAATCATGATGTGCGATAGATCATGTGCCACACATCTCTCACCTGAAAAAGGTGCGGTCAATCAAGTGCCGCATGACTCTCTTTGTGCCAACGTTCATATTTTAAGCCAAATGACTACCTCTAAATTTGCAGGTTAGAAAAAAAAATTAGACATATGGCACCAAGTACTAGGCAAAGACGTCGTGATCCCAACACCATGGAAAGTAATGCCCCAATTGAAGGAGTAATGCAAGAACCTATACGTCTACCGGAGATGCATCCCAAGCTGAAACTTGTACCTCCTTCAGCACCTCTTGTAATGACAGCAGTCGATATTACTGCTATCTTGGGTAACTTTGCTCGTGACATTGGTACTCAGCAATGACAAATCATGGCTGAACTCGTAACCGTACTTTAAGGGGAAAATACTCCTATGGTTAAACCAGTGCCAACCGCCGCACTAGAACCTGCTCCAATACCTGTGCAGCCTTAGATAAATCCTATGATAGCACCAGTACCAAATGTGGCAGCACCAGTAAATCCATAGGCACCACCTATACCTGCTGCTATTCCTCAAGTCACTTTACAAATGGTAATGCCACCAACCTTAACACCAATGGCGAAGATAGTGGAAGCATTCCAGAAGATGAAACCTCTAAAATTTATAAAGGTAGGTAGTGAGCCTTTGCATCTTGCCATATGGATGCATACCATCAAGAAAACTCTGAGAATGATGAGTTGTACAGATGAGTAGAAAGTACTTTGTACAAGTTCATGTTCGAAGACAAACTAGACAACTGGTGAGAATCTACCTGGCCTATCCTAGAGGCCATGTATGGCGGTATCTCATGGGAGAATTTCAAGAAAGCCTTTTTCGATAATTATTTTCCTTAAAGTTACAGAGACCAGAAGGAAGCCAAATATCTAACATTTAGCCAAGTACAAAGTTCCATCACTAAATATCAGAGGGACTTTAAAAGACTATACTACTTTGCAACTCCAAGCATGCGCATTGACGCACAAAAAGCAAAGAGGTTTGTTGATGGTCTTAGAGGTGGAATTCGAGCTATTGTTAAGGCTTAAGGCCATACCACTTATGCTAGTGTCCTTTAAATAGCCAAAGTGGTGGAAGATAGTCAAAGAGACAGCTACCAAGCTTGTTGGAAAGACAGTCCCATAACTTTTCCTACCAAGAAAGCAAATACCTTCCCCAATAACCACAACCCCAAGAAGCCATTCAGAGCCTCATTTGTGAAGAAAGAAATCACTCAAGCTTCAATAAAGAAGGCTGCTGCCCCTGCTCCTTTTGATATAGCACCTATCCTAGTGAGGTGCTACGACTACCAGCAAGAGGGACATATGTCTTGAAACTACCCTCAACCTCTAAAGCAAGGACTACAGCAGGGCAAGGTCTTTGCAACAATGGCAGAAGAGGCTGAAAATTCTACTAGTGTAGTTATAAGTATATCTATCTCATGGTAATTAAACTGTTGTGCATGAACCGAGCATATTCTTGAAGTACTAGTAAAATTAATAAATTACATGCCACTAGGTACTGTGTCTATATCTGACTCGCCAACACAAGTACTCTTCGACTCGTGTTGAACTCATTCTTTTGTGTCACCATCCTTTGCTGAGAAATTGGGAATATGTCCACGGTAGATGGAGTGACATCTGATAGTCAATACGCCATTGGAATGGCAGGTAGAATTGAACTACTACCATGGCCCATGTAAAGTTCAAATTGGCTATAAACAAATGGAAGCAAACCTAATACTTCTAGATATGACTAATTTCGATGCAATTCTAGTAATGGATTGGCTAGCTACTCACAAGGCCAGTGTCCTGTGTGCCGAGATAGAAGTTTCTTTTGAAGTTGATGGAGATCAACCAATTGTGTTCATCGGAGACAAACCGAAGAAGCAGAAGAAGCTTTTCATTTCAGCCTTGCAAGCAAGTAAGTTATTAGATCAGGGTTATACTGCATATATTGCATCTGTAGTAGATACTACTATGCAAACACCTAAATTAGAAGAACTAAGTGTAGTAAATGAATTCCCTTATGTATTTCCCGAATACTTACCAATTATGCCACTTGATAAAGCAACATAATTTACAATCAAGCTGCTTCCAGGAGCGGCACCCGTATCCAAAGCGCCGTACAGAATGGTGCCTATAGAGTTAAAGAAGCTCAAAGTATAATTACAAGAATTGTAAGATAAGGGTTTTATTAGACCAAGCATTTTACCTTGGGGAGCACCGGTCTTATTCGTTAAGAAGAAAGATGGTAGCGTCAGATTATAGAGAATTAAATAAACTCACAAACAAAAACAAATACCTGCTACCCAGGATCGATGAACTATTTGACCAATTGCAAGGAGCATTAGTATTTTCGAAGATCGATTTATGATTTGGTTATCATCAATTGAAGATCTGAGAATCTGATGTCCCAAAGACAGTATTTAGAACTCGATATGGTCATTATGAGTTCAGGGTTATGATGTTTGGTTTTACAAATGCCCTGCCCTCATTTATGGAATTAATGAATGAAGTATTACATGATTATTTGGATCATAGTGTTCACTGATGATATCCTTGTATATTTTAAGACTCCTAAAGAACATAAGGAACAATTGAGAGAAGTCCTTCAATGACTCAAGGAGGAGAAGTTGTATGCGAAGTTCAAGAAACTTGAGATTTGTCTAAGGAAAGTGGCATTATTAGGACATGTGGTCTCAGGAAAAGGGATAAAGGTGGACCTTAGTAGTTCTAGAATGGGAAACCCTGAAGACAGTTATGGTAGTAAGAAATTTCCTGAGTCTTGCAGGGTATTATCGATGATTCATCCAGGATTATTCTCGAATCACAGTACCACTCACCCAACTCATGATGAAAGGACAGAAATTCAAATAGATAGCAAAACAAGAAGCGAGTTTCCTAACCCTGAAGGAGAAGCTCATAACTGTAAGACCCGTGTCAATCAAACCCGGTCTTACCACCTTGAACCAGGTTTACCCGTCATGGTCGAGTCAAATGGACCAAGGGCGTGAAGGAGATCGAGATCCCAGGTATCAAATCGCCCCAAAAACACTTAAAATAGAGGAAGGATTGCATACCCAGCTAAGCAGGGTCGGACCTCCCAAAATAGAAAGTCAGACCCTCAGTTTTGAAGGGAGGGTCCGACAGCTTAGAACCCTAGGGTCGACGGGATCATCGACCCTCCCATCGACCCTCGGTTACCGTAGGAAATAGAATTAGGAAATTTCCTAATTTTCGATTGGGATTCTTTCTTAATCTCAAAGGAACTTATTTTAGGATGTTCCTACTATATTTAAAGGACATCCCTAAGCCACTTTCACTCCTTTCACAACCCTAATTGAATTGAGAGAAAGAGAAGAGAAATAAAAAGAAGAAGAAGAGGAACAAGGAAGAGAATTAAGCCAAAAGAGAAGAGTTGCAGAGAAGGATTATTCTTATCAGGTATGGATACTAATTTCATGAGTTTCTACAGACCTTAAGTAAGTTATTGGTGAGAGTGTGATCTCGGAGAAACCCAAACCATCAATATATGATTAGGTTTTCATGGAAAACCATAGAAGAATGCATGGAAGCTATTTAGGTGCATGATTCATGGTTCTAGACCATGGAATGAATGTTGAATGGAATGTAGAAGCAAGCCATAGGACCCAAACATGAAGAATGGATTAAAAAGAGGGAATTGGACCAAAGTGCACAGAGGGTCGCACCAAAGGTCGATGACCATCCGACCCTAGGTGATTCTGACCATCGACCCTCAGTGTTCGGGAAGTTTAGAGTTTGGGGAGGGTTGCACCCAGGGTCGATCAGGACTCCGACCCTACCTCCGACCCTCAGTTAACATAATGGTTTTTAAATCTGGAATTAATTCTAATTAAATTCTATCGACTTTGTTAGGTCTTCTAGCAATATAATAACATTGTAAAGGTAATTCTAAAGCTTGGAAAAGTATCTTTTAGCAAGCTAAGGTGAGGAACCAGAACTCTAAACTAATTGGTTAATAACAAAACTGTTTTCTATTTTCTTGAGTCCTATGCCATGCTTGATTCTATGCGAATATGTTTGTAATGTGCATACAGTGTCACACCCCAATTCTGTACCAACCAGAATGGTGTGATGAATCGTCAATAAACCAACGGTTCAACCAGGATCTCACAATAGGCTATCCCACATATGATAAACCAAAACACATTCCACATTAATCAGAGGTAATAAAATAAATAACGGAAGTCCTACAGATAATGAACTGAGGTCTAATCATAATAAATAATTAATATTCCATTTATTTCCAAGTAACCAAAACATAACTTAATACATATTACAATATCTAAATACGAAAACTAAATACTAAATGTATCCACCGTTGAAACGCTCGCTTAACGAACCATGTTCGTTCTCTACAGCTTGCTCATTCATAGCCTCCACCCATTCATATGTTGGCATGTAGACAAAATCTTTAATCATAGTACCTGCAACATCAGAAACTAAAAAGAATTGCACGCACGAGGGTCAGCTCTCCAACTTGAGCTCAGTGAGTAAACAAAACAATGCAACAATACATATGCATGCAGTCAATTCATATCTTTAGTCTGGTTTATAGTTTGCAATGCGCAATAGAAAGGTTGGGTGGTCAAAGGTTAACGTTTATTGACCCCGCCTCCATGCACAGGGTGTGGAAGTCCGCCCGAAGGTTAACGTTTATCGTCGTCCCCATCCACCCTAATCATGAACATTATATAACAAAGGTTAACGTTTATTGCTATAGAGTGTCATACCAACACGTAAGCCCCTGTTGGCGAGGGCTTGCAAACTGGGCTCACAACTAACTAGTCCTAATGCCCAACAGTGTATCCAAGGCCTCACCCTCAGCATCCCTCAGAATGTCCATAGAGATAGAGCTAAGGCCCCCCGGTAGAGTTAGAAACTACAAGGACCGAGACCACCTCCCCTGATACTCTACGACATAATAGTTCTGCTAAAGTAATGGCGATACGACGATGCTAATGCACAAGACTTGAGTTAGAGATAGAGCTAAAGTGCTGAGACCTGCCAAAGGTTAACGTTTATTGACGTTCTCATCACACCTCCCCTGATACTCGCTCGCATCAAGCACACCAACCACACACATACAATCGAATGCATATTCCTATCATCATCATCATCATGTTATAAACAATAAAGTAAATATACATGAACAAATAATAGAAATATTGAATGACATATTGTATGCACATTACAAACATATCGCATAGAATCAAGCATGGCATTGGACTCAAGAAAAGGAAAACAGTTTGTTATTAACCAATTAGTTTAGAGTTCTGTTTCCCTACCTTAGCTTGTTAATAGATCCTCTTCCAAGCTTTATAATCACTTTTATATTGCTATTATATTGCTATAAGACCTTAGGTTTGCAGAGATTCAGAGTTCCTCTGAATTTCCTCTTCTTCCTTAGCCTTTTCTTCAAGTTTTCCTTCTCTTCTTCTCTTCCTTCTCTTCTCTTTCTCTCAATCCAATTAGGATTATAAAAGGAGTGAAAGAGGCTTAGGGACGTCCTATTTATAGGGCAAAACCTCCCAAAATAAGTCCCATTGAGTTTAGGAAAGGTTCCAATCGAAATTAAGAAGGTTTCCTAATTTTCGGTTCGTGCTGTTTTTCTCAAATACCGAGGGTTGATGGGAGGGTCGATGGGAGGGTCGGATAACTCATAGACCCTGCGACCTATGGTTGAGGGTCGATGGTGAGGGTCGATGGGAGGGTCGGACCTGCCTGTTAAAACCTGCGACCCTACCCTCATTTTGACTGTTTTTGGGTAAATTTTCATATTGGGTCTTGGTTTTTCTTCACACATTTGGTCCACTTGGCTCGACCATGATATGTAGACGGGTCCCGACACAAAATATAAGGTTAGGCCGGGTTCGTGGCGTGCGGGTCTTACAACTCCACCACCCTTAAAAGAAATTTCATCCTCAAAATTTGAAAGTACGGATCTTACAACTCCCCTATCCTTAAAATAAATTTTGTCCTCAAAATTTGAATTTACTTCGGAGTCAATAGGTTGGAATTCTATTTCCGTACTGCATCTTATTCCTCCTATGCACTCTTCTCCACGTCTTGTCTTCGTCAGATTATCTTCATATAATAATTATCCCAGCTTTGGAAACATTGTACATTCCAACTAGTGAACTAGGCTGGTACCTCTTCAATAGTTAAACATTTTATCTAATCCAGTGACTCCGTGGTTAATTCTTTTGATATGGATCTCCAATGTACTTCTTCAATAGAGACACATGAAATACATCATGCACACTAGACATGGATAGCGGTAACGCTAATTGATATGCAACTTTTCTACATCTCTCCAAAGTTTATAGGATTCGACGCATATATAGAATACTACTTTCCTTCTTGTCTAATCATTTCAAACTGCGCATAAGTGATATCTTCAAAAACCCTTTGTCACTTATGGAGAACTCAAGGTCTTGGTGTCTATTCTGACAATCTTGAGCTATCCTACCCCTTTTCTTTGATATTGTCTGCCACTCGATAGTTTTCTTCATTAAATTTAGGTTTCCAAAATTCTTCATTCACCAACTTTATTCCAAAATAAAGGAATTTGACATTTCTACCGTACCATGCTTGATAGGTAACATTTACATGGTAGCTTAATAGCAACTTCAATTCACGATAACTTCTCAACTCAAGTTCTTTGAAATCAATTTCATAAACTCGGGGCATATCTCTTAGGATTTGTATAGTCTGCCCCGACTGTCCATCGGTTTAAGGTAAAATGCGGTACTAAACTTCAACTTTGTTCCCATTGTTTCCTATAAATCCTTCCAAAACTTCAAGATAAAGCATGAGCTTCTGGCCGACACTAAGCTCTCATGCATACCATTCAATCTAACAATAATATCCATATATAGCTTAGTTAGCCGCTCCAAAGCATACCGAGGTCGTATAGCAATGGAATGAGGTATCTTCATAAGGCGATCAACAATCACCCAAACTGCGTCAACCGATCAGTGGTCAGTGGCAAATTAGTGACATAGTTAATTGTAATGCAGTTCCACTTTCAAACTAGTTGTAATAGTTTTTATTGTAAGCCATGGTGGCCTTTGTCTTGTAGCTTTTACTTGTTGATAATTCAGACACTGGAACACGCACTAACCCACATTTGTTATCTCTTCAGGTCATGATACATATTGGTACTCTAGTATGTACTGAATATTGAGTACAATGGACTCTTATCATTATCCTCTTCATAGTATCAAAGTCCTTATCTTCATGTATTCAGAATCTACCTCTGTATCTGAGTACCATCTCCGCATCCAAAGTAAGTCAGGGTTAAGTTTTTCTTTCTCTAAATCTCCTGACATTATTCTTATATGTAGATTTAACAAAATTGCTACTTTTATTTCGTCCACCAATTCAGAGATGATTTTTAATGCCATAAACGCAACCGAACTATTATTTCATAATTCATCCATAAGTTCTCGCTCGATTGGGTCATCACTAGCTTCTATTATATGTTACTCTTTTCCAAATCTGAATCTGTTGCTGCAAAACATAAGGAAACATTTATACTCGGTCCTTCTTCATACCTCATAATTCTTTTTTCCTTAAGGCTTAGCTACTACATTAGCCTTGCTCAGTGACCTTGAATATCATAGTCTTAATCCTTGGGCAATTTCAGCTATTTTATACTCATGTTCAACTCTTTCTGGTGAAGAGATAAATAAACTCTTGTATTCCCATTAAATCTAACATTCTTCTCCGTATAGATAATGTCTCCAAGTTCTTGATTGCATAATTCATCATCGATAATTCCAAGTCATGAGTAGGGTAACTCTTCTCATGCTCTTTTAGTTTTCTTAAAGCATATGAAATCACTTATTTACCTTGCATTATCTCACATCTTAGATCCAATCCGAAAGCTTTAATGTATAGGGTAAAAGGTTCCCTTGGTACCGAAATGATCGAGATGGCAGTTGATATCAACCTTACCTTAGAATCTGGAAACATTCTTCACACTTATAGGTCCAAATAAATTCCTCTCCCTTCCTGGTTAGCTTGGTAAGAGGTTTTGCGATCTTAGGGTGATCCTCCAAGCATCGTCTGTAATAATCAGCCAAACCCAAGAAACTTCTTATCTTCGCAATATTCCATACAATTGCTTCTATCTGAATAGGGTCCACTTTAATCCCTTTATATGATGCTACGTGATCTAAGAAGATCATTTTGTTTAATCATGTCTCATATTTCTTGGACTTGACATGAAGCTTTTCACTTCTCAGCTGTTGTGAAGCTGTTCTAACATCCGTTGTATGAGTTGCTTCATTCTTGGAATAATCCAAAATGTCATCTATGAAAACTACGAACGATGTGTCCAACAGGTCATAAAACACCCATTTCATCAGTTCCATAAAAGACGTAAGGGAATTGGTTAATCCAAACGTCATAATCGAGAACTCATAATGTCCAATCCCGATTCTAAAAGCTTGCTTCGAGATATTTCTATCCAAAATTCTTTAGCTGATGATATCTTGACTGATGAAAATACCTTTGCTCCTTGCAACTGTTTAAACAAGTCATCGATCTAAGGTAGTAGATATCGATTATTGACTGTGAGCTTGTTTAGTTCCCGATAGTCTATACGCAAACAACACTACCATCTTTCTTCTTCATGAATTGCATTGGCACTTATGATGCAATACTTAGCCAATTAAAACCCTTGTCTAATAACTGTTGTAGTTGAGTCTCCATCCCTTCAACTCCATTGGAACTACTCTACAAGTTCCATTGACACAAGTTTCGTCCTTGGAAACAAGTCGGTGACGAACTCGGTCATATGATCAGATGGTAACTCCAGGTAAGTCTCCTGGAAACACATCAGGAATTTATGCATCACATCAATATCTTCCATCTGTGGTGCTTCTTTGGTAACGTATACCACAGATACCATATATCCAACTTCATTCTCTTCAAAGCATCTCTTCTCTTTTAGCATAGAGATGATCAGCCTTCGCTTCTTAGGCAACATGCTTCCAATAAAACTAAATTATATGTCATCTCTATTCTTGAATGATAACCTCTTCTATGCACATAATCACTTGTAGAGTGTTGAGACAACTAGTCTATCCCCAAGATGACATCAAGGTCTGCCATCTCAAATCTAATTAGGTTGCATCCAAATTCCATCCATCCATACGATTTGGACTTCGTTCATAACACTCATCCAATTGAACATCTAGTCCAAAAAGACTTAAACTAGAAAATCTGGTGTAACAGTCTTAAGAGCTTGTCTAGTTTCTTCATCTCTTAAGACTATCGTCAAGATCTCATATCCCAAATCTATTTATAAGCATTATGGTATATGCTTATAATTTCATTAATTCAGCCAAACTATTTTGGTCTTTACTTAATCATATCCCTCAACATTGGGCATAACTCAATTATCATTGTATTAAATCGAGTACTACTTATGCCATGACTTATCCGTGTATCCATTCTTAAATTTACCTTTAGGAATCTTCTACCTTGTCAAAATTCATACCGATATAACCCTCTTTAACTCTACTTGAGTGCAATCTATTTCCTTACTGGCTACTCTTGATAGTTCTAATTTTTGCTCATGCACTCTTTTATAGACATGACTCATATCCATCCATTTAGCAATCTCAAAATAGATCCTCTATTACTTCATCTGAGGTTCATTGGTCATAGCATTTAATCTGAATCCAATCATCTTTCTTCCAATAATTCTATTACCACTAATCATCTTCATCAACAAAGGCCAAGGAGTGTATGAATCAAAATGTCCATCCAAAAATGATTCACTTCCTTCTGTCGATTTAGCATAATGACTAACACTTGCTTTATCTAGCTAGGTTTGAAGGATCAGGAGTAAATCTGTGGTAATCCAACCGGCATCCAAAGGTCTTTAGGTTGCACGGTGGTCCAAATACATGGAATAGAGGTTTTTCAGTTCTTAACCTCATGGTTACAGGTTCTATCGAATATATAATGCCATTGGTCGAGGCACTACAGGAGTAAATCTGGAGAAAGATTTTGCACATCAGTAAATCAGGTATAATCTGGAGAAAAATTTCGTACATCAATAAATCAGGTGTAAATCAAAAAGATGTACGCTCAACATGATTAAACATTTAACTATTCGTTCAGTTCATATCTCTGTTCATTTGGTCGATCAAGAGAGTGGCTAAGATTGGTATAATTAGGACTACTACTAACGAAACAATATCTATGACTTCAATTGATAGGTTAAATCAAGAAGGTATCCTGTCAAGGTACGAGAATTAAAATCTGGTATGTGCATCCTCTATAATCATAAGAGTAAATCAATAATGCACCGCATCCTATATAAACCTATCTACTTATATGGCCATAATAGATTTTATCGTTTGCTGAAAATGTCCGAGGTATCATCTTCGGAAGACTTTCTTCAATCCTTGTCGGATCATTCTGTCATGATGCAACTATCCCATACATCGGTGGCTGATAAGGTTAACCACCTTGATTCACTACTTATTGTGCACCAAACTTCTGTACTGGGGTGTGCATTACTGGGACTTGCTGTATGGTAGGTACCGTGTGCTAACATGTACTGGGGTACAGTGTCGCTACTAGTTGGCACCGTACTTGGTTTGACCCGGAGGTGTTGATGTAGCATCGGTAACTTGGGTAGTGATTTACATAGCAACTTGCATAGTCGGTCTCATCTGTTGTTGCTCTTGTATTTTATTGGGTCAAGTTTATGACAACCATAGCCAAGGTATTCGGTAGTCCAGGTGACTGGCTAGAGTGGTCTGGTTGTTCACCTCCTTTTATTTGCTCTAATCTTATTACCAACTCAGATGAGTTTTCATTACCCGTTCTCGCCCCTGATAGTGGTGGGGTCAAGTTGCAACATCCTCTTCTTGCATAGTGGGCAATAGATCAGCTTGTAATGGATCTCACTCTGAGTCTACCCAGGGGTATAGCTTTATCTTTTTGTAGTTACTCTTATCCTTAATGTAGGGTCGTTATTCTCCTATCTCTGTTGGATTTATCTGAGACCTTTTCCTTTATCTCTACAGGGTTTTGGCATTACTAGCCATTTTCCTTCTTCCTCTGTCCTACATCGAGTTTCACATCTTGTGAGTACCCACTTGGTATTCCAATTTCTACTGTACAGATTCTTCCTTCTTGTTACAGTACTATATCCTTTGTATACTCGGATATTTACCCAACTTATAGATAATACCCTATAATATTTGTTTATTAGGATGATTTTTGGTCTTCTCTTTCTGTTTGAGTGTATATATATGATTTAACCTTTTATATGTACATTATCGTCTTGTTTAATTTCTGTCTCAACCAACACAGGTGCTTATGGTTTGTTTGTATTAAAGCTTTTAATTTATCCTAACTCAGTTCATGGACTCCAGTGGAAGTATTTAGGTTTAATGGGTAAGGCCTACGAGAGCTCTGATACCAAGTTGTCACAGCCCAATTCTGTACCAACCAGAATGGTGTGATGAACCATCAATAAACCAACGGTTCAACCAGGATCTCACAATAGGCTATCCCACATATGATAAACCAAAACACATTCCACATTAATCAAAGGTAATAAAATAAATAGCGGAAGTCTTACAAATAATGAACTGAGGTCTAATCATGACAAATAATTAATATTCCATTTATTTTCAAGTAACCAAAACATAACTTAATACATATTACAATATCCAAATACGAAAACTAAATACTAAATCTATCCACCGTTGAAACGCTCGCTTAACGAACCATGTTTGTTCTCTACAGCTTGCTCATTCATAGCCTCCACCCGTTCATATGTTGGCATGTAGACAAAATCTTTAATCATAGTACCTGCAAACATTAGAAACTAAAAAGAATTGCGCGTGTGAGGGTCAGCTCTCCAACTTGAGCTCAGTGAGTAAACAAAACAATGCAACAATACATATGCATGCAGTCAATTCATATCTTTAGTCTGGTTTATAGTTTACAATGCGCAATAGAAAGGTTGGGTGGTCAAAGGTTAACGTTTATTGACCCCGCCTCTATACACAGGGTGTGGAAGTCCGCACGAAGGTTAACATTTATCGTCGTCCCCATCCACCCTAATCATGAACATTATATAACAAAGGTTAACGTTTATTGCTATATAGGACCATACCAACACATAAGCCCCTGTTGGTAAGGGCTTGCAAATTGGGCTCGCAACTAACCAATCCTAATGCCCAACAGTGTATCCAAGGCCTCACCCCAGCATCCCTCAGAATGTCCATAGAGATAGAGCTAAGGCCCCCTGGTAGAGTCAGAGACTACAAGGACCGAGACCACCTCCCCTGATACTCTACGACATAATAGTTCTGCTAAAGTAATGGCGATACGACGATGCTAGTGCACAAGACTTGAGTTAGAGATAGAGCTAAAGTGTTGAGACCCGCCAATGGTTAACGTTTATTGACGTTCTCATCTCACCTCCCCTGATACTCGCTCGCATCAAGCACACCAACCACACACATACAATCACATGTCTATTCCTATCATCATCATCATCATCATGTTATAAACAATAAAGTAAATATGCATGAACAAATAATAAAAATATTGGATGACATGTTGTATGCACATTACAAACATATTCGCATAGAATCAAGCATGGCATTGGACTCAAGAAAAGGAAAATAGTTTGTTATTATCCAATTAGTTTAGAGTTCTGTTTCCTCACCTTAGCTTGTTAATAGATCCTCTTCCAAGCTTTAGAATCACTTTTACAATGCTATTATATTGCTAGAAGACCTTAGGTTTGCAGAGATTCAGAGTTCCTCTGAATTTCCTCTTCTTCCTTAGCCTTTTCTTCAAGTTTTCCTTCTCTTCTTCTCTTCCTTCTCTTCTCTTTCTCTCAATCCAATTAGGGTTGTAAAAGGAGTGAAAGAGGCTTAGGGACGTCCTATTTATAGGGCAAAACCTCCCAAAATAAGTCCCATAGAGTTTAGGAAAGGTTCCAATCGAAATTAGGAAGGTTTCTTAATTTCGGTTCGTGCTATTTTTCCCGAATACCGAGGGTTGATGGGAGGGTCGATGGGAGGGTCAGACAACTCATAGACACTACGACCTATGGTTGATGGTCGATGGGAGGGTCGGACCTGCCTGTTAAAACTTACGACCCTACCCTCATTTTGACTGTTTTTGGGTAAATTTTCATATTGGGTCTTGGTTTTTATTCACACATTTGGTCCACTTGGCTCGACCATGATATGTAGACGGGTCCCGACACAAAATATAAGGTTAGGCCGGGTTCGTGGCGTGCGGTTCTTACATACAGCATGCCATCCAATATTTCTATTACTTGTTCATGCATATTTACTTTATTGTTTATAACATGATAATGATGATGATGATAGGAATAGGCATGTTCTTGTATGTGTGTGGTTGATGTACTTGATGTCAGCGAGTATCAGGGGGGTGTGTTGAGAACGTCAATCAACGTTAACCTTTGGCGGGTCTCAGCACTTTAGCTCTTTCTCTAACTCAAGTCTTGTGCATTGGCATCGTCGTATCGCCATTACTTTAGCAGAACTATTATGTCGTAGAGTATCAGGGGAGGTGGTCTCGGTCCTTGTAGTCTCTGACTCTACCGGGGGGCCTTAGCTCTATCTCTATTGACATTCTGAGGGATGCTGAGGTGAGGCCTTGGATACACTTTTGGCATTAGGATTGGTTAGTTGCGAGCCCAGTTTGCAGCCCTCGCCAACAGGGGCTTACGTATTGGTATGGAAATATATAGCAATAAACGTTAACCTTTGTTATATAATGTTCATGGTTGGGTGCATGTGAGTCGACGATAAACGTGAACTTCGGGTGACATCACACACTTGTGTATAGAGGCGGGGTCAATAAACGCGACATTTGACTACCTAAACCTTTCTATTGCATACTGTAAACTTTAAACCGGACCAAAGTTATAAATTGATTGGTTGCATATGTATTGTTGCATTGTTTTGGTTAATCACTGAGCCGTGATGTGTGCTCACCCCTCGATGTCGAATATTTTTAGTTGATGATGCAGGTCATATCGTTGAAGATTATATGAATGCGTCTGCATACAGGAACGTGGCAGCAATGGAACCTGGAGCTGAAGTGGATACACACGACTCCTCTTGCGAGTGCAACTCGTGTGTATTTGATTAGATATTTTATAGGTTTCTTTATTTGGATTTATTAAGATATGTATTTGGTATTTAAATATTTATGTCTCAGTTGAAACAGAATAAATTGTTATTTAAATTTTAATATCACATAGATTCTCAGTTCTTCTTATTATAAGACTTCCGCTATTGTGTATTTACTCTGATTATGATTACGGATGTATGTACGTTTAGATAACGCGGGGATAGCCTATTTGAGATCCTGGTTGAACTGTTGGTTTATTAGCAGCTTATCACACCATTCTGGTTAGTCCAAAATTGGGGTGTGACAACTTGGTATCAGAGCATCTCAGGCCTTGTCCGCTAAACTAACATACATTCGAGACAATTGTGAACTGAGATAGGATAAAAGTAAAAACCGTAATATTAACACATTGTAAGCACAAGTGATGATTGAGACCAAATTTAAAAAGAGAATAATGCATCTATTAAAGGGGAAACAAGTTACATACAATGAGAGAGAGAAACAAAATGTATATACACAACTAAAGCAGAGTACAGTCCACAACCAGGACAGTTACTCTGTAGTACAAGAAAATAAAGTACAATCAAGAAGCTGGAGGCGAAGGAGGAGGCGGGGCCTCACGATCTCTGTCATAGTCCTCAGCATAGACTCTAGTCAACCAGGCTATCTGAGTCTGAGTCGCCTGCAGACTAGCTATGAGATCAGCCACCCGCTGATCAGTCTAGCGCTGGGCGTCTAGAAGCTTCCCTATCCTCAGATCCGATGCGCGCTGAGCCTCTCTAATCTCGTGAAACATACTCAGCACGTCATCAGCAGGTGGGCGTGAAGGACCAGCCGCATGAGAAAGACCGGTCTCCGGTACAGGATCCACCGCAGAAGAAGTACCAACACCAGCCGCATGCGTAGGTGAAGGCGGTGGTATCACGTCAACATCCATATACATACGGTCATCATCGTCGACGGGATCCACATGAGCTCTAGTAGCGGCAGCAGCTGCCTCAGCATCAACCATCTCGATACGAGTGTGAGGGCGCACCATTGCGTTCCTCTCCTCGTCATTAACCTGGGCATCCCGCATACCCATCTTGCAGATAGCCTCCCAATCTAGATGCGACGAGAAGGTCTTCTCTTGGATCTTCTCATCTACCAGGTCAACCCCCAGACGGGTCAGTAGCACTGTAATCATGCGTCCATAGCGTAGATTACCCCTATGACCGGACAATGTAGCACTAATCATGGTCCGCATGATGATGTAGGGAAGGCAGACTAGCTGTCTGGTGCAGATGTTATATATCAAAAACTGGGTCAGCTGAGAAACCATCTCATAGTGCCCACTCTGCGGGATCAGATTATGCTGGATAATCTTGCAGAAGACCCGTGGAGCTGGACGCAGGTAACAGGCTCTCATCTGCCAGCGATCAGGTCGTAACAGCTGGTTGTCGATCTCTGCCCTCATCTCCATATAAACAAACTGTGGCTCTCCAGGCGCACAGTACACCATGGGGCCATCATAAGGTATGCCCAACAGATCGGCCAGTTGCCGATAATCAAAAGAAATGTGCACCCCTTTAACGTAACTGGTGATGCGCAAGTCCTGACCATGCTCAACGTCATTGTAATTCCCCACCACCTGGAGATTAAAATAGAATTGGCGCACCAAATCCGGACATGTGTACACGTCGTAGGTGATGACAGGGAGCCACCCCAAATCACCAAATGCCCTCTCTATGTTGAACAAGGCTAGTTTGGCCAAGTTCACCATACGACCACCCTCCACTTTCTTACGGGCATAGTCGGCATACTGTGCCTCAGCTTTATTAGAACGGAAGCGAAGTGGATCACGCACTCTGGGTATCTTGGTACGAGCCATGGTATCTGCAGATAAGAAAGAGAAAGGGAGACAAGGGGTTAATAGGGCGAAAATCCAAAATTTACGAGGTAAGTTGCCCAAAAGGCTCACTTTTCACCATACACGTGGGCGGGAGGACTTACTTAGGTTCCAACACACCCTACGACACTCACACAGTAGGAAATGGAAACCCACGAAGACCAATTTGAAGAAATTTCAAGAAAACAAAAATTTTGACAAATTAGGGCAAGAAATGAAAAATTTTCGAGTTTCTCGATAACCAACCGATGAAATTCAAAAATTTTTGAGGGCTTTCATTCCTCGAGATACCAATAACAAAAGCCCCCAATAAAAATCAAATTTTTATGGTTGGAAAAAGTTTAATTTGAAAAATACAAGTTAAATGGACAAAAACCTAGAAAAGAAAACCTAAAAACAGGTAAAAATGAGAGAACATACCTGTATGGATGACGTGGACGTCGAAACCCGGAGTCAAACCGATAAAAAACAGTGGAGTAGCACTGTATCAACTCAGAGAGGAGAGACGAGTCGAAACGGGAGGGTAATAATAAGAAATGACCCAAAATCGGATCTCAAAAATCTGATTTTTAGTCTGAGGGTCGGACAATTCGACTAGAACAATCGACCCTCGAATCGACCCTCCCAACGACCCTCGGCTCTCGGGAATCTGACAGAAAACTAAGGGTCGGAACTGAGGGTCGGACACTCATCGACCGTCACATCGACCCTCAGCTCTCGGGAAGAATAGGTTATTCCCAGGGTCGGATACTAAGGGTCGGAAAAACCATCGACCCTCACCATCGACCATGCATAGAAAAGACAATATTTTTCTTTAAAAATGAGCTGGAAATTGAAATTTATATCGGTTAGCGTGCCTACATGAAGTATAAATGATTGTCTCACATATTTGATGATTTCAGGCACCATAAATCACAGAAGAAATTATGTCTGGACGTAGGGTAACCCGACAGAACCGAAATGCAGTTCCACCACCACCACCTGTGGAGGAGACCAGTCAGGAAAATAATTATGCACCGGGTAATCCAGAACAGGCAAACCCTACAAATTTGCCACCTCCATCACGGAGCTAACAACCGTGGTGATGAATCGGGCACAACGGCTGCGGCAGATGCAACACGCACAGGCTCAGATGCAAGTTGCCATGGGCATTATGTTTCAAGCCACTCAGGCTGCACCCATGCACACAGGACAAGCCAGTGCAGCACCGGTGGATAACCACCCAGCTCCTCAGACACCTCAACAACCTGCTGCACAGATTCCAGTGCAGGTTCCGAAAGCAGCTCAGGCTAATTACCAGTATCCACCCCATATTTTTGGGGAAACCCCCAAAATCAGTTGGACCACTCTCGACTAGTGGAGAGATTCTTGAAGATGAAACCCATGGAATTCAACGGCAAACCGTCTGATCCGTTGTGGCCAGCACACTGGATAGACGAGATGGAGAGAAATTTCCTCATGATGACTATCACAGAGGAAGAGAAAGTATTATGTGCCACCTTCATGCTCAAGGGCAACGCACATCATTGGTGGAAATCCACGAAGGCATATCTACTGACCAAGCACGCCCTACTAACTTGGGCTATATATAAAGAAGCCTTCTTTGAGAAATATTTCCACGGAGCTTCAGAGATTCTAAGGAAAAAGAAGAAGAAGACTGTGGACAGATGACTGTGGACGCATATCAACAGTGCTACGAAGAGCTGTTTTTCTTTGCACCAATTAGCATGCAAGAAGAAGACACCAAAACCCGTAGGTTCGTCACGGGACTGAGAGGAAACATCAGCGAACATGTTCTGGGCTTAGAAAAGAAAATTTATAATGAAGCTGTCCAGATTTCTCGAGTTATTGAATCGAGCCAGAAGGAGAGTTATTTTACTCGAACGGGAGGCATCAAAAGGCCAGCCGGAAATTCTTACAACGGAGGCAATAACAGGACATATAAGCCTTTCCATCCTCATAATTTTACTGCTGCAACCAAGACTACTTCAGCAGCTCAACCTCAGCCAAAGCCAAATTCTGAAGGCCCGAAGTGTTTTAACTGCAACCAAGCGGGACATATGGCAAGGGAGTGCCCAAAGCCCAAGAAGCAGTTACATCAGGGACGGGTATATGCTGTTACATCCGAGGATGCTGCCACATCACCCGATGTGGTCACAGGTATGACTAAAACTTTTTAAGTTGTATTTATATTGTATGAGCATGTAGACTAAGTAAAAATAAATCACAGGTATTGTACCTATAAATGGCATGCCCGCCAGAGTACTCTTTGATTCCGGAGCTACTCATTCCTTTATATCTGTGGCATTTGGAAAGAAGATAAATTTACCCATCAAAACATTAGACTACAAATTACTTGTACGATCACCGATGGGGTTAGAAGTGGAATTAGAGAAAGGTTATGGACCATGTCCAGTTCTCATTGGAGAGAAGACCTTAGATGCAACCTTGATACAACTTGAGATGGCAGACTTTGATGTCATCTTGGGAATGGACTGGTTAGCTCGGCATTCTGTAAATCTGTTATGCGCCGAAAAGAAGCTAACGTTCAAAGACAAAGAAGGAGTAGAATTCAGTTTATCGGGAACCAAACTTCCCCGGAGACCTAAGCTCATACTTTCAGCACTAAAGGCTAAGAAGTGCCTTGAGAAGGGGGCAATCGGGTATCTAGTATCAGTGGTCGACCTAACCAAGGAAGCACCACAAATGGAAGACATTGACGTCGTGCGAGACTACCTGATGTATTTCCGGAGGAACTACCCGGATTACCACCCGATCGAGCCACAGAGTTTGTGATAGACCTTATACCTGGAGCTGCACCAGTGTCAAAAGCACCTTATAGAATGGCTCCTATTGAACTGAAGGAATTAAAAGTGCAACTACAAGAACTGCTGAACAAGGGTTATATTCGACCCAGTATATCTCCATGGGGGGCACCGATGTTGTTCGTAAAGAAGAAGGATGGTAGCGTTCAATTATGCATCGACTACTGGGAGTTGAATAAACTATCAATCAAGAATCGATATCCACTACCTCGGATCGATGACTTGTTCTATCAGTTACAAGGAGCAAAATTATTTTCTAAGATCGACCTTCGATCAGGCTATCATCAGCTGAAGATTAAAGAAGGTGATATTCCGAAGACAGCATTCAGGACCAGATATGGACATTATGAATTTTTCGTTATGTCTTTCGGAATAACTAATGCACCGGCAACGTTCATGGAACTTATGAACCGAGTTTTCCACGATATGTTGGATACGTCGGTTATAGTATTTATTGATGATATATTGGTATACTCCAAGGACAAGGAAACCCATATCAAGAACCTAAACGCAGCCCTACAGCTTTTAAGGAAAGATAAGTTATGTGCCAAATTTTCAAAGTGCGAGTTTTGGCTAAGTGAAGTCGCCTTCCTAGGCGTATCCGCTGAAGGAATCAAAGTGGACCCCAGCAAGATCGAGGCTATTGTGAAGTGGGAAGCACCAAAGAGCGTTTCAGAAATAAGAAGTTTTCTGGGTCTAGCTAGTTATTATCGGAGATTGGTGGAAGACTATTCCCGGATTGCCATACCTCTTACCAGTTTGACTAAGAAAGGTGAAAAGTTCGTGTGGACCGATAAATGTGAGAAGAGTTTCCAAACGTTGAAGACCAGATTGATATCTGCTCTGATTTTGACTATTCCTGTTCCAGGACAGACATTTACTTTATACACTGATGCATCAGGACTGGGATTAGGATGTGTGCTTATGCAAGGAGAGCAAGTGATTGCTTATGCTTCAAGACAGTTAAAGGTACATGAGAAAAATTATCCCACTCACGATCTGGAGCTAGCGGCAGTAGTACATGCGGTCAAGATATGGAGACATTACCTATACGGGGAGAAATTCCAGATTAAGTCGGACCATAAAAGTCTTACTTATCTATTTAATCAGAAGGAATTGAATATGAGACAAAGAAGATGGCTGGAACTATTGAAAGACTATGATTGTGATATCCAGTATCATTCGAGAAAAGCGAACGTAGTAGCGGATGTGTTAAGCCGAAAAGAAATGATAAAATCGCAAGGAGAGGTTAGTACAACTGCAGCAATGTGTACTACCGGAATGGTATTCAATCACGGAAACGAGCAGTATGTGATAGACGCAACAGATGAAACAGCCAACCAAGGGTTCATTCATCGGTTTTCAAATATGTTCACTGCATTGAAGATTATATCGGACATAATGGATGAAGTGAAGATAGCTATCAAATCAGATCCTTATCTGAGAACAGTACAAGAAGATATCGAGAAAGGTAGGACTAATCCTGAGTTCACCTTGGACGAAGAGAAGGTACTGAAATACAAAGGAAGAATATGTGTACCTGAAACAGAAAGTATGGACATTAGACACCGACTGATGAAGGAAGCCCATACCACCATCTATTCGATACATCCTGGAAGTACAAAAATGTATCATGTTCTAAAGAAATTATATTGGTGGAGGAGAATGAAAGCAGATGTAGCCAAGTTTGTGTCTCAATGCCAAAATTGTCAGAAAGTAAAGGCTGAACGACAAAGACCCGCAGGACTGTTACAGTCATTACCGGAACCAGCATGGAAATGGGACTGCATCACTATGGACTTCGTCACAGGGTTACCATTGACTCCTCGAGTAGTTGACGCAGTTTGGGTGATTGTGGACCGTATGACTAAAACAGCTCGCTTCATACCTATACGACCTCAGTATACACTGGAAAGGTTAGCGAAGCTGTATGTGGATAATATTGTTCGGTTACACGGTGTACCAGAAAGCATTGTATCTGATAGAGATCCACGATTTACTTCCAAGTTTTGGGAGGGATTGCGAAAGGCTATGGGTACAACATTGAAGTTCAGTACTGCATTCCACCCATAGACAGATGGACAGTCGGAGCGTACAATCCAGATTCTAGAAGATATGCTACGAGCATGTGTAATTGATTTCAAAGGATCATGGGACGAAAAGTTACCATTGATCGAGTTCGCTTATAACAATAGCTATCAGGCTACTATACAGATGTCACCTTATGAAGCACTGTATGGCAGGAAGTGTCAAACTCCCTTGTTTTGGAATGAAGTTGGAGAACGTAGTATTGTTGGACCGGAATTTGTTGAGAGACTTGCCGAGTGGTCGACATCATCAAGGAAAGAGTGAAAACAGCTCAGAACCGTCAGAAGCAATATGCAGACACTCAACGAAGAGATCTGGAGTTCGTCGTAGGTGATAAAGTATTTTTGAAGGAATCGCCTACGCGATGATTGAAGAGGTTCGGACAGAAAGGTAAACTAAGTCCAAGATATGTCGCGCCATATGAAATTCTAGCTAAGCGTGGAAAAGTGGCTTATTTGTTAGCACTACCACCATCTATGTCAAGTGTGCATGACGTATTTCACATTTCCCTATTGAAGAAGTATGTCAAAGACCCAACGGATGTTTTGACAGTGGATTTGCTGGAATTGACTGATGATTTGACATTTGAAGTAACACCAATAGAAATCACTAGTCGAAAGGTTCAACGTCTACGCAACAGAGATATCTACTATGTTAAGGTCACATGGAAAAGTAGAGACATGGAAGAGATTACATGGGAAGAAGAGAATGCTATGCGAAAGCAATACCCTCACTTATTTGATGCAGAAGGTACGTACAATTTCGAGGACAAAATTTTTATAAGTTGGGGGGAGTTGTAAGACCCGTGTCAATCTAACCCGGTCTTACCACCTTGAACCAGGTTTACCCGTCATGGTCGAGTCAAATAGACCAAGGGCGTGAAGGAGATCGAGATCCCAGGTATCAAATCGACCCAAAAACACTTAAAATAGGGGAAGGGTCGCATACCCAGCTAAGCAGGGTCGGACCTCCCAAAATAGAAAGTCAGACCCTCAGTTTTGAAGGGAGGGTCGGACAGCTTAGAACCCTAGGGTCGACGGGATCATCGACCCTCCCATCAACCCTCGGTTATCGTAGGAAATAGAATTTGGAAATTTCTTAATTTTCGATTGGGATTCTTTCCTAATCTCAAAGGGACTTATTTTAGGATGTTCCTACTCTATTTAAAGGACGTCCCTAAGCCACTTTCACTCCTTTCACAATCCTAATTGAATTGAGAGAAAGAGAAGAGAAGGAAAAGAAGAAGAAGAGGAACAAGGAAGAGAATTAAGCCAAAAGAGAAGAGTTGCAGAGAAGGATTACTCTTCTCAGGTATGGATACTAATTCCATGAGTTTCTACAGACCTTAGGTTAGTTATTGGTGAGAGTGTGATCTCGGAGAAACCCAAACCATCAATCTATGGTTAGGTTTTCATGGAAAACCATAGAAGAATGCATGAAAGCTATTTAGGCGGATGATTCATGGTTCTACACCATGGAATGAATGTTGAATGGAATGTAGAAGCAAGCCATAGGACCCAAACACGAAGATTGGATTAAAAAGAGGGAATTGGACCAAAGTGCATAGAGGGTCGCACCAAGGGTCGATGACCATCCGACCCTTGGTGATTCTGACCATCGACCCTCAGTGTTCGGGAAGTTTAGAGTTTGGGGAGGGTCACACCCAGGGTCGATCCGGACTCCGACCCTACCTCCGACCCTCAGTTAACAGAATGGTTTTTAAATCTGGAATTAATTTTAATTAAATTCTATCGACTTTGTTAGGTCTTCTAGCAATATAATAACATTGTAAAGGTGATTCTAAAGCTTGGAAAAATATCTTTTAGCAAGCTAAGGTGAAGAACCAGAACTCCAAACTAATTGGTTAATAACAAAACTATTTTCTATTTTCTTGAGTCCTATACCATGCTTGATTCTATGCGAATATGTTTGTAATGTGCATACAGCATGCCATCCAATATTTCTATTACTTGTTCATGCATATTTACTTTATTGTTTATAACATGATGATGATGATGATGATAGGAATAGGCATGTGCTTGTATGTGTGTGGTTGATGTACTTGATGCGAGCGAGTATCAGGGGGGTGTGATGAGAACGTCAATAAACGTTAACCTTTGGTGGGTCGCAGCACTTTAGCTCTATCTCTAACTCATGTCTTGTGCATTGGCATCGTCGTATCGCTATTACTTTAGCAGAACTATTATGTCGTAGAGTATCAGGGGAGGTGGTCTCGGTCCTTGTAGTATCTGACTCTACCGGGGGGCCTTAGCTCTATCTCTATGGACATTCTGAGGGATGCTAGGGTGAGGTCTTGGATACACTTTCGGCATTAGGATTGGTTAGTTGCGAGCCCAGTTTGCAGCCCTCGCCAATAGGGGCTTACGTGTTGGTATGGCAATATATAGCAATAAACGTTAACCTTTGTTATATAATGTTCATGGTTAGGTGAATGTGAGTCGACGATAAACGTGACCTTCGGGTGACGTCACACACTTGTGTATAGAGGGGGGGTCAATAAACGCGACCTTTGATTACCTAAACCTTTATATTGCATACTGCAAACTTTAAACCGGACCAAAGATATAAATTGATTGCATCCATATGTATTGTTGCATTGTTTTGGCTAGTCACTGAGCCGTGATGTGTGCTCACCCCTCGACGTCGAATATTTTTAGTTGATGATGCAGGTTATACCGTTGAAGATTATATGAATGCGTCTGCGTACGGGAACGTGGTAGCAATGGATGCTGGAGCTGAAGTGGATACACACGACTCCTCTTGCGAGTGCAACTCGTGTGTATTTGATTAGATATTTTATAGGTTTCTTTATTTGGATTTATTAAGACATGTATTTGGTATTTAAATATTTATGTCTCAGTTGAAACAGAATAAATTGTTATTTAAATTTTAATATCACATAGATTCTCAGTTCTTCTTATTATAAGACTTCCGCTATTATGTATTTAGTCTGATTGTGATTACGGATGTATGTAAGTTTAGATAACGCGGGGATAGCCTATTTGAGATCCTGGTTGAACCGTTGGTTTATTAGCGGTTCATCACACCATTCTGGTTAGTCCAAAATTAGGGTGTGACAATAACAACCTTATTATTGACAGTATCGGATAGAGATACCAGACACATGGTGTACACCGATGCGTCAAATATAGGACTGGGGTGTCCTTAAGCAACATGGACGAGTTATCTTCTATGCGTCCTGACAATTAAAAGAGCATGAGAAGAACTATCTTACTCATGACTTGGAATTAGCAGCTGTGGTTCATGTGCTGAAAATTTGGAGACATTACCTATTCAGTGTAGCTTTTGAGATCATGTCAGATCATAAGATTTTAGTCCACTTGTTCAATTAGAAAGAATTAAACATGAGACAACAACGGTGGTTGGAATTGCTCAAGAATTATGAAATAAATATACAGTACCACTCGAAAAAAGTCAATGTAGTGGCTGACGCTTTAAGCAAAAAGGTTGTCTATACTAAAAACAAACTAGGCAATTGGATGTGGAAGAATCGTAAATGGTAGCTCATGTGGTGACATCCCAACACCAATCAACATTTAGTGAGTTAACCATGGAAGCCCTACTTGAATAATTTGTTACATCCACCTTTCATCTCTTTAGTGCCTGAGCTTCAAGCCAACATTGCCTGGAAACATAAAGGAAGAATTGCCAAAAGATGTATCCCAATGGATAGTTATGATGGAAATAAGAAAAAGTAACTGCGTCCCTACTTTTTTTACGGGAGATGTTGGATTGCTTTATTTTCAGGGAAAATTATGCATACCCGAAAGCGAAGAGAACATTAAGGAAACTATCATGATAAATGCTCATACTACTCCTTAAACAATGCATCCGGGCAGCACCAAGATGTATCAAGACCTTAAGAAAAACTTCTGGTAGAGGAGAATGAAGGCTGATGCAACCAATTTTGTGTATAAATGTTTGACCTGCCAGCAAGTAAAGGCTGATAGAAAAAATACCAGTAGGAAAGTTACAACCATTACTTGTCCCGGAATGGAAATGGGATCATGTAACAATGGACTTCGTCATAGGTTTACCGTTAATAGCTCGAACTGTAGATGCTGTTTGGGTAATTATCATCGTTTCATGAAAACTGCAAGATTTGTTGTGGTCCGTCCACTCTATTCCATGGATCGATTAGCCAAACTATACATCGACCATATTGTTAGGCTACATGGAGTATTGACCAATATAGTGTCAGACGGAAACCCATGGTTTACCTCATGCTTCTAGGAAGGATTATAGAGTGCGATTGAAGTTCAGTACAACATATCATCCACAAACCAATGATTTATCGAAAAGGACAATTTAAATATTAGAAGATATGCTCAAGGCATGTGCATTGGATTTTAAAACCAAGTAGGATGAGAACTTAGCGCTTATGGAATTTGTTTACAATAATAGCTAATAAGCCACCATTGGTATGGCTCCATATGATGCATTGTATGGAAGAAAATGCAGAACCCATTGTACTGGAATAAAGTTAGCGAAAGAAGAATTGTTGGACCCGACATTGTACAAGAAACTTGTGAGAAAGTGGATCTGATTCAAGTAAGAATTGAGGAAGCTCAAACATGACAAAAGAGTTATGCTGGTGTACAATGAAAGAATTGGAGTTCGAAGTTGGAGATAAGGTATGCTTAAAGGTTTCTCCTTTCAAAGTGGTAAAAAGATTTGGAAAGAAGGGAAAGCTGAGTCATCGGTACGTTGGACCTTATGAAATCCTTAAGAGAAGCGGAACAATAGCTTAACAATCGACACTGCCTCCCTTACTATCAAGCGTGCACAACGTGTTCCACGTTTCAATGCTGAAAAAGTATATTAGTGACCCAGACATGTGTTGACAACCAAGCCACCACAACTAAATGATGATTTATCATACGAAGTCGAACCTTCAAGAATTGTGGACCAAAGGAAATAGGAACTCAGGAACAGAAGTATCCTTTTCTCCATAGTGATGTGAAAGAGTCACAACGAAGAAGAAGCCTCTTGGGAAAAGGAAGATGACATGCGAGAGCGATATCCTAATTTGTTTCATGAAGAAGGTATGTCGAGTTTCAAGGATGAAATTTTTTGTAAGTGGGTGAAGTTGTAAGACTCGTACACAAAATTTCCATCCTAATTTGCAATTTTGACTTTGTAACAGGCCTTACCATGGCAAACGACTCAAAACAAGGTGGACCAGAATAATGAAAACCATCCAAGGTAATCTAGTTAACCCTAGCACCCAAAACTATAAATGCTGGACTTAAACTAGGGGTCCAGCACATCGCACCTAGGTGCGGTCTATCATGTGCCACACTTTCTATTTCAGAATTGGTTCAAAGAACCAACTCATTTGATCCCAACGTTGTACCTAGTTTTGAACAAACCTTTTAGAAGAGTTTCCTGGTGCATCCACCTCTTTCAAAATGAGTAGAAGGGAGGGAATTCTGCAAATCCCTTGATTAGAGTCCCAAATTTACTCCAACGAGAATGGAATATGGGATTTGGCCATACAACATCCCTTCTCTTCTCCATTCTCTACAAATCAAAGAAGGGAAAAGAAAGAGAGTGCCCTTCTATGCTTAGAAAAGAAGGGAGAAAGGAGAAGGACAAAGAAATCCCTATAACCAAAGGGAACCGCCATTGGGGAACACCGACACCAAAGATCAATCCTGGTATCGAATCTTTTCATCTCCTTGTTTCAAATTGAGTTAAACTAAATCTGTAAGAAACCAAGGCATTTTTAAACATGATTATTAGATCATAAGTATTGAAATCCATTTATTGATCCCACCAAAACATGGATCTGAATTGATGAAGAATTGAGGTTCTTAATGAGATGGAAAAATAAGCCTAAACGTTTATTGAATGGATCTAAGTAAACCTTGAGGTTTTGACTGGATGATTCTATGGTGGATCCAATACCAAGGAAAAACTTCCCTAACCTTGCTAGAAGTGAACTTGAGAAATACAAACTCGGATCTAGCAATATCGATTCATAGGAAAAAGATTTCGGTATCATGGGCATAAGTTAGAATAAGAATTTTGGACTCAAACTCATAGAAGAGACTCCTAAAAATCCAATAAGCACACTGTATAAAATTTGGCTTGACCAGGCTACGTTTCAACATGAGGTCAACCATGTGCCGCATGTCTATTGCCGATAGACCATGCGGTCGGTCATGTACAGCGCAATAATTCAACCCTAGATAAAGGTCTTTCTCTGAGAGCATCTTCGTGAGAATTTTAAGACCCCGCGTATTGTGAGGACGAAGATTGAAAATCTTGGAAGTCGCCACCAAGATTAAGGTCTAGGACCTTAGAAATGTGAAATCTCACACCAAGGTAAGACTTCAATTGACTCATGACCCATAGATTGGATTTCTGGTCCATCAAAGATTGGGTAAGCGTTAAGTTACGATTATGGGAAGGGGTTAGGCACCCAAACAGCCCCATCAAAATCGGTCTCCTACACCTTTTCTATGCTAGACTATATTTATTAAACAGAAACCAAACCAAGTGGTTTGATACCATTGAACCGAATCTATGTCCATCAGATTGCCTACGTATCACAAAATTATTCTGAAAATCATGTTCACCATCGTAGTTCAGTTGTGATTAATGTTTATGTATGTGATTTATGCTTGTGTTTGATTAAGTTCATTGTTCAAGTTGAAATTTATGCTTGAAAGGTTGAGAAACCCTATGGGTTAGGATCTGGTTAGTCCATGTGAACTGATAGATAGTCTTAATGGATCTAAGAATAACCCTATTTGGTTCAAAATATGGATAACCCTTTCTGGGTTGGAATGGTTAGATAAATATCCTAGTAGATCTATGGATAGTCCGAGTGGACTAAGATGTGGATCCAAATTTGGAATTCTCCCAAATAGCCTACGTATCTTAGGGTTTGCCTAGGAATCAGAATCCATGTAGTTCAGGATGGATAACCCTATTTGGGTCAAAATATGGGTAAATATCCTAGTGCATCTATGGATAGTCCGAGTGGACTAAGGTGTGGATCTGAATTTGAGATTCTCCCAAATGGCCTACGTATCCTAGGGTTTACCCTAGGAATCAAAATCCACATAGTTCGTGTTCTGGGTTGAATGGGAATGGATATCCTAGTGGATCTATGGATAGTCCGAGTAGACTAAAGTGTGGATCCGAATTTGGGTTTCTCCCAAATGGCCTACGTACCTAGGATTTGACCTAGGAATTAGAATCCGCGTAGTTCGGGCTGATGGAAATAACTTGTTCTAGTTTAATGATTGATAACCTATTCTAGGTTTAGGGTTTAGAACCTATTCTAGGTTAAGGGTTATGAACCTATTCTAGGATTAGAGTTTACTAAGGGGCAGAAATTGTCCTGAGCTACCCTTTTTATCCTGAATTCTAATTTTGGAAGGTTTGGAAAAGCATTCTCATTCTTTATTAAAAATTTTATTATTTTCCGTTATGCCCTTCCCAAGAATGTGGGTGCCTAAATGCACTTCCCTACGCCTAATATGTTTGCTAGGTGTACAGATATGACAGTTCGACTAGGGTGTTGCATAAATTAAATTATTTCCAAAAATAGAATACTCTATCTAAGCATGGCATATAACACATTTATGGTAAGAAGTGCACACATAGTAAGATTGTTAAAATTTCTCAAATATGGCATGCATTGTAAATAAGGCAAGAACCTATATGGCAAAATCTGATATACTAATTCTAAGCATGGCAAGAACCTATATGGCAAAATCTGATATACTAATTCTAAGCATGGCAAGACCTAATATGGCAAGAAATCAATATATGCATCTATATGTCAATATGGCAAGTACCAAACATAGAATGCAAATATGGAATGAATTATTCAAAAAAAAGTAAGATCTTGTATGCTATTTTCTAAGCATAGTAAGACCTAAAAATGGTAAGAAATTGATGTATGCATCTATATATCAATATGGTAAATGCCAAACATAGAATGCAAATATAGCATGAATTTTTCAAAAAAATTAAGATCTTATATGCTATTTTTTAAGCATAGTAAGACTTAAAAATGGTAATTATTAAGAATTTACTAAATATGATAAAAATCTATTTATTCTACCAAATATAACAACACATCAAATATGGCAAATATGGTATACACAATCCAAACAAAGCATACGAATACTCTAAATACAGCCATTTATCCAAATATGGCAGAATTTACTCAAACAATCAATTGCATGTTACAAATGAATGAGACATCAATGAAACCTTTTTTTGAAAAGTGCAAAATTATCAAAAATATATGTTCAATGTTCTTTGAAAAATTATAATTTTTATGAAGACATTTGGAAAGATTAATGACTCAAAATTGTCAAAATTGTGACACAAGATTTCAGATAATGGATAAAACTATAAACTGCATTTAAATTTTGTCACAAAATACAAGAATGACCATAAGTACATCTTTTGTAACTCAAATCAAGCTCAATTTTTTTTCACAAAAAGATGACTTAACATGTTATATTATATATGAGGATTCAAATCCCAACAGAGAGCAAAAATATGGAAAAGGTATGCCCCAAGACCGGATATGTGCACTGGTCAATTATGTTCTAGATGTTTGACCAGTTGCACCATAAAATCCTATACTAAATGAAAATTAAATCCTGACATATGTCCATGTAGGTAACTGTCTAGTCTAAAATTTAATCAAGAAAAACAAGTGAAAACCATATATTTTCTTTGTGAAAAATGATTCTTTTCAATCATGCAAATCAATACATCCTGACAGATTCAAAATCAGAGCACTATGCACAAACAAACTGATATCAATTCAATAAAAAATCAAAAAAATACAAAACTAGTGCTATTTTTGAGAAGACTTTCATATCTAAAAGTTCATATGAAGTTGATTTCATGATTATGGTCATAAGATTCTTGTCTAGAGACTTTCCGATGGAGGATCGCATTACATCCGAATAAAATAGCAATGTCAAAGACAAAATTTTTGATTTACTTTCTCAATTCCAAATGAAACAAAATTTTTAGGGTAATCTTCTAACATATCATAGATACTCCCATAAAAATTTGGGATTCAAAATCTAAGAAAAACGACATGTGATGTACGTCCTAAGTTTGAATCCTAAATCTAGAAATTTCATATTAGAAACCACTTTATGAAACTTGCAAAAAACATCAAACATCATCATATAGCATTCAAAACTTTATCATTGAATAGCTTGGACAAATTATCATTCATGAAAAATACTAGACATAGGCATCCTAACACTAATATGCATGTAATAGACCATTCTTGATCGAGATTTTATGGAAATTAGCCTTTTTCAAGCACAATTGACATTCGAGCATTCTAAAGACCTCTAAATTTATTTAGGGTACTATCTTTGTGCTCAAATGGAGCAAAACCATCGATGTAGGATGATTGGAGATCATATCAAGCTCTTTGAAGGTGAACCCTCCTTCTCCTCTTTCTCTCACGTTTTTTAGAGTAGAAAACATCCCTCCTCTCTCTCTTCTCTTTCTCTCTTTTCTTCTTCTCTTTTATTTTTCTTTTCTCTTCTTCTTCTCTCTTTCATTCTCCCTCTCTCATGTTTTCTCTCTTACCCACGTTCTCTCTCTCCTTGTGGTCTGGAAAAGAAGATCAATCTCTCTTTCTTTTGGCCTATTTATGCTTTTCCTCTCCTTTTCTATAAGATCCTTCTTTCCTTTTCTTCTTTTTCTTCTAGAAATTATATTTTCCTTTTTTCTTCTTTCCTTTCTTCTCTTCATTTCTTTTCCTCTTGTCCCTCTCTCTTCCCCTCATTTTCTACGCATTTTCTATAGTAGAAAATGTCTCTCTCTCTCTCTCTCTCCTCTTCTCTCTTCCTTCATTTTCTTCTTTTCTCTTCCTGTCTTTACTTCTTTTTCTTCTGGAAATTTTTTTTTTTCCTTTTTTCTTCTTTTCTTTCATCTCTTCCTTCCTTTTACTCCTTCCTCTCTTTTCTTTCCTTTTTCTCCTTCTTCTTCTAGAAAATCCCTTCTCTCTTTCCTTTCTCTTTCCCTTCTTCTAGAAAATTCCTTCTTTCCTTTTCTTCTTCCTTCCTTTTTTTCTTTTTTTTTTCATTCTTCTTCTCTCTCTTTTCACGTTTTCTTTCTAGAAAATGTTTATTTTTCTTTTTTTTCCTTTTTTCTTTCCTTCCTCTTTCCTTCCTTTTTTTCCTTCTCTCTTTCTCTTTCATGTTTTCTTTCTAAAAAACATTTTTTTCTTTTTCTTTTCCCTTTTTTTATTTCTCTCTCTTTCCTTTTTCCCTTATCACTCCCTCTTTCCCACGGCCTTTCTTTCCTCTCTCTTTCCACGGCCACTCTTTCCTCTATCTTTCCTATAATATATATGTATATATATATATATATATATATATATATATATATATATATATATTAATATATATAATATATCCATATGTATATATATTATATACAATAATATATTACATTGTACACATATAAAAGAGATGCATGCATATGGGCTGACGTAACTTGGTCTGGATTGGTCTAAGCTGGGCCAGGCTAAGTTAGATTAAGCTAGATTAAGCCTGTTTGGACCAAGGTTGACATTTCATAGTCCATTTTTGTCACCCTTCCACATGGAATTTTTCGATAGCATCTATTCCAAATTTTCTACGTTCACTTTGTAGAACACTAAAAATGAGAAATATTGGAACTTGAATCACCTCATTTGAAAATAAAATGGTCAACTTATGAAATTTTAAATTTTAAGCAGGCCAATTATCGATAATTTGGCTGACCATTCTACATGGGATCCTTCAGAGACTTCTATAGGAAATCCTTTACGTCCACTTTATAGAGTACTAAAAATGGAACATAATGAAACTGAAATCATCTGATTTTGATATGGGGTGACCAAAAAATGTATTTTTGAAGATTAAATGACCATTTCCATGTGTAATTTTGCATGGGACCCTTCGGAGACTTCTACCCGAGATTTTTACGTCCACTTTGTAGAACATCACAAATGAAGAATAATGGCCTTGGAATCATCTGAATCCGATGTAGAACGACAAAGATATGAAGCTTTGAAGTTCTAATGATAATTTTGCATGAAAGCTTGCATGGGGCCCATTGGTGACCTTTGCCATGGATTTTTCACGTCCACATTGAAGAGGACTGAAAATAAGGGATATTGGCCTTTGAATCATCTAATTTCGATATCAGATGATCAAGATATGATGACTTGAAGTTTAAATAATAATGCATGCATCATATGATAATTATGTAAATGCCCTTGCACTTCAAACTATGATATCTTCCTTATTTGATGTCAGAATTTGATGATTCCAGTCTCATTTCAAAGATAATTTCACGACCTATTCATCCAAGTAGGTAATAACCTAAGATCCTATTATGGGGTTCATTAAAGAATCACAAACCTTTGGGTTAAAAGTAAAAAACCTGCCATATTGGTTCACTTATGCTGAGGGTGGCAAAAATGGGGTGCTTACAGATGCTCCTCTTTAGCCGAGATTGTTACCAATTGAAGGCTAAAGATAAAAAGAACTACATTTTTGGGATACGAGTGAGATTGCTCATTAGGCTGCACTTAGGGTAATTTTTCCTAAACTGCCTACGTATACTAAGGGTGTCCTAGAAATCAAGCCCAGAACATAGTTCGACTGGCAAAAAGGTTTGCTCTTCTTGGAAAATTGATGATTGTTCTTCTTGTATGAAGCTAGGCTGTGAATACAAGGCTCATTTGTAGGCTAGGAACCTCTTCTTGCTGAGGTGAGACACATGATGCAAGGTATGTGTGGGCTTAAACCCGGCTTGATCCATTTGTAGGCTGATAAACCTCTTCTTGTATGAAGCCAGGTTGTAAATACAAAGCTCATTTATAGGCTGGGAACCTCTTCTTGCTGAGGTGAGACTCATGATGTAAGGTACACGTGGGCTTAATCCCGACTTGATCCATTTGTAGGCTGATAAACCTCTTCTTGTATGAAGCTAGGCTGTGAATACAAGGCTCATTTGTAGGCTGGAAACCTCTTCTTACTGAGATGGAACTCATGATGCAAGGTATATGAGGGCTTGGACCCGGCTTGATTCATTTGTAGGTTGATAAACCTCTTCTTGTACGAAGCTAGGTTGTGAATACAAGGCTGATTGTATGAGCTTGGGCTCAACTTTGATTTGTTTGGATGGAGGACTTGTTATCTTTTCTTTGATTGAACTGAGGCTCTTATGATTCAGATTTTAAGATTAATTTTCTTGAATAAGCTAGGGCTCTGCGTTTGACTCACTTATAGGCTGAGATTGACATGATCTTTGAATGAGCTAGGGCTCTGCATTTGATTCACTTATAGACTAAGATTGATTTGAATTTTGGATGAGCTAGGGCTCTGCATTCGCTTATAGGCTGAGATTGACTTGATGATTGAATGAGCTAGGGTTTTACATTTGATTCACTAATAGGCTGAGATTGATTTGAACTTTGGATGAGCTAGGGCTCTGCATTTGATTATGAAATGAGCAAGAACTCAGAAGGTTACTTATAGGGTGATACTGAATGAATCATCTTTGAAGTTCCTACCATCTTTGGACCTTCAGGATTGAAAATTAGAATATCCTTCTTGGAAGCTCTATGGCTATGAACCTTCGGAAATGGAAACTAGAATATCCTCTTAAGTAGCTTTGCTACTATGAACCTTTAGGATGCTCGAAAGTGACCCACATAGGAAGTCTTTGTTAACTTTGAACCTTTAGGGTTGAAATCTGACCCATCTTAGATGTCTCTTGACTTTGAACATATAGAGTGCTAGACATATTTAAAATAATGGTGAATTCCATGGCAGTTTTCTAATGTTTTTGCCCCTGCTTTGTTGGTGAAGGCATAAAACATGGCATCAATGGAAATGGTATCATGGACTTTGCTGTCATGATACCTAGATTTGAAATTTTCCATTTATGACCTCGTACTGCAAGTTTGACTCAATTTCAGCAAGTTAGTGATGACTTGGTTACTCCCTTAGAAGGGTTCCATGTAATTTGAAAGTGATGATTTTCTTCAGCCAACATTAGTGTTGTTGGATTTTGGATTGAAAGAAACTCTAGCGAGGATTTTGAACAAGAATGAGGGGAGCTTGACAGTCTCTAGCCAAAATGATTTTATTGATTGACCTTGGTATTAAACTATCCAGGGGCATCTGGTCAACTAAGTTCTTTGACTGTGCACTATGGTAAACCAAATTTGTAGAACAGCCAAGCGGCGATGAAATGTGACATGGGTTTGGCCCTTGATCTAGGCTCATGAAAAGCTCAGGGCTTTGCAACATTGTTGTGCCAATTTTGAAAGATAAATGAACCATGGCCCCAAAGTAGGCATGAGGAGCAAAGGATTCGAAGTATTTTTTTCAGAGAATTTGGTGACCAAATCCTAACAGGTGAGCAACCACATTGGATTTACTTCATCAACAGGATTGGAAGAACTAAGAAAATGGCAAAATCCAACTTTGACAGACCTATTTCTATTGACTAGGAAAGTCAGTGACTTCAGACTAGATAATAGATCCTATATGTAATGCTCATGAACAAGTTTAATTCCTCTACATAGGGTTATCTATGCCCCAATGTCTGCATGTTGTGACAGACTGCTACTATAGTGTGCTAGGGGTAAGATAGAAGGAAACAGGCAATCTAACAGAGTTAGAACTAGGTTGAATCTGGATTGCATCGAGAATTTGACCATGCTTCAAAGGTTAAGGGAAGATTGACAGATTGATTGCTGAAAGTGACTTCTTAGATAAACCCTTCTTGAATCTTGAAAAATGAGGGAGCTGATGATTTGATGAACTTAGCTACATCCATAACTAGGCCATGAGAATTTGCCCTCTCCCTAACATGACAAAAGGATTTGAAGATAGAATCCTATTGAAAGGCAATGCTATGGAGCCCAAAAGGCAATCAGATGATGGTTTGTTCAACTCCTCTGAGTATGATTTACTAGAGAGCAAGAGGGGTTCCTTTCCTTATGGACGGTAGACTGGGTATGACACTTGTCCACATAAACCACTGAATTTTTCTATGAATGGCCAATGAGGGCGATGCTTTAGGATTGCATCAGGTCACCTATCCCCACTGAGGTATTATGGGTTGCTCATTAAGGTTTCTTGGGTTGCTTTTCCTTGCTGAGGTTTCTTTTCTTCCCTTTATTTTTTTCATTTTTTCTTTTTACAAACCCCATCATGGGTTAAATAAAGAGTCCTGATATGGTGAGGATATTGCCAAAATTATGGTCCTATCCAATGGTCTGAAGCACTTAGGGGAAATCCAAACGGCATGACTTTCATGACAAATGGGTAGCCTTGCCCTACTGTTTATGTTGACACCTATACGCATTGATAGACGGGCAGCTATTTGAATCATCACTAAAAGTAACCTTAGGGAAATACAGTCCCACATCAAAATTAAAAATGGTGTCGAATTATGTTTTCCTTTCTTAGAGATGTTCAGTTGGAACACGTGTCTCAACAAGCTACATCGAGATACCAAATCAGTCGCGATCATATCTGGGCCTGAAACCTTTATGTTTGTTGACAAGTATTGATGTTGAAGGTCCGGGAGGACTGATGTGAAACTGTCCACATGGGTCTACCATTGGGAGAGTGTTTGGTTGTTTATGTAAAATGGGTTTATCTTACCGAGAAGATCCCATTATATTGGCTTAAGAAATGAAAGGCTTATAAGAACTTTGCGAAGCCATCGGATGTAATGAATGACAGATGAGAGTTCCAGCCAGATTCATGAATTTATACATCAAATGATGACATGATCAAGAGATACAGTGCCATAAAAAATGATAATCAAAAGAAAGGCTTGTGATAGAGACTCCTTGGAAGGCCGTCAGATTGATAGACGGGAGAGAGAGTCTAATGCCGATGAAAAATCTTTCTTTGATGATGAAGAAGTAATGAAATCGTCTCTTGTAAAGGCGGGATGTAATTGGCCAAAAATCAAAAGTTCGATCCAACATGCTGTGAATCTCAACGAACGATCGAACTTGCTATCAGGCTTTGATTGGAACTACCATTGTCTTGAAGTAAGAGGGATAATTGGCTTATTGTCGAGCTCCAATGCCATTCAACATCTTACTATTTTCTTTTCTTTTTTTTTTTTTGGATGTGGAGGCCACATAATGCAGTGCTTCGCTTGATCACAAAGTTGAATCATGACTTTCAATATTGGATTTGAATCTTCTTCTTCCAAACATTTCCAATCAGATAGAACATCTTTGTCCCAGTTAGTACTCTGATCTTCTGTAAACTTCATGAACATTTGTGATTGCTCATCTAGTATCTGATTTTATCTGAATGGTGAATCCGTATGCTGTCCTTTGGAAGTTAATCATCACTTTTTGTCTGATGTGACTACCTCCCATTATTGATGTAGATAAAACATGGCTTAAATTTTCTTTTCCTTTTTTTTGTGGGTATTCCAATGACCTCATTCTTTGATTTTGGGATTGATCATTCATCATGTATCTCTTGCTTGCAGATGATGTACTTTGTAAAAAATTTGAAATTTCCATCTTTTTGGTGGCACATCTGTCTTCCACTCATTTATACTGACTGGCTGACCTGCTAATATGATATGTTATTGTCTATTGCTTTCTTTAGAACCTTTTCATATGTAGAACAAATGGCAGCTTCTCCAATACATGTTTCTTGAGAGTACTCTTGTGTCTCCTGATTGATCATTTAAAGCTTTCCCTAACGGGTTGGACCTTTCTTTCTTAAGAGGCTAGGTGGCATAGAAGTTTAAGAGATGGCTCATCGTTTCAATCATCTTTAGAGTCAAAATTGACTGCGCACGTAGAATAGGAGGATGTATGAAACTGAGAGGAAATGTATGGAAGAGACAAGGCACAGAGTTTGAAATCCCAAACGGGATGATTTTCTGTTACTTACAGGACAGATTGGACTGGATTTGTCAACAATCATATCAATCTTGGACCTAGACATGGATGACCTATCGAATACCGATAATAGAAAGTTGAAACAACTAGTTCGTCCAAGCGGCCCCAGTTGGGCATAACACCTTCAACGACCACCTTCAGTTGTTGTGGGAATAAATCTTCCTTCAAACCTCTAACAGCAGGACTCATCATACCCCACTATCAATAGGTGCATGATGCCTACCTTTCAGGGTTCCATACAATTCTTTCCTTGTTTTTTTTTTCAGTTTGGGATCCATTCATAACTGGAATATTGCTTTTTAAGTTCAAGGTTACTTTGGTTTATGCCCCAGTTTGGGGTTCAGTGGATTCATCAATGGACCGCTTCTAGTTGAGTTCATAGTCATTCTAGCCTATGCCCCAGCTTGGGGATCAAGGGGTATCGCCATTGCACTACACAATTTTTATGTCAAAGATTAGACTAGTTTATGCCTCGGCTTGGGGGTTCAATGGATTTCTTCATTAGACCACTCTCAATTTGGGTCCAAGGTCAATTTGGTTCATGCCCCAGTTTAGGGCATAATGGCTTTCCTCATTGGCTCGCACTCAATTTGGGTCCAAGGTGAATCTGGTTCATGACCAGCTTAGGGCTCAATGGCTTTCCTCATTCGACCACACTCAATTTGGGTCCAAGTTCAATCTGGTTCATGCCCAACTTAGGGCTCAAAGGCTTTCCTCATTGGACCGCACTCAATTTGGGCCCAAGTTCAATCCGGTTCATGCCCCAGTTCAAGGGTCATTGGCTTTCCTCATTAGACCGCACTCAATTTGGGTCCAAGATCAATCTGATTCATGCCCAACTTAGGGCTCAAAGGTTTTCCTCATTGAACCATACCCAATTCAGGCCCAAGGTCCATCTGGTTCATGCCTTAGTTTATGGGTTATGGGTTTCATCATTGGACCATTCCCTAGCCGTGATTCTGGTTCCTATCCTAGCCTAGGGTACATTGGATCTCTTCTTTGGTCTAACCTACTGCTCGGAAAAATTTCATTCCTTCTCTTTGAATAATGAGAAATATGAGGGCGATTCTTTGGATTCTAGCATTTCCTTGGCCAATGGGGCAGAAATGCCCATGATGGGATAGCGCTGAAGTTTCATGGTTTCCTGATGACTCCAGAATCTGAAATTAATCTTTACTAACATGCAATGAGGAATGCTTCTCATTCGCCATTCCTGACGAGCGATCCTAACTTGTAGCACTGGGCTATGATAGACATCGATCAGGCTCTAATTGATAGAGCCAGAGGTGGATTTTGAATTGATCTCCGATTAATATAGACAAGGTGAACTTTAAACTGGTCTCTAATTGATAGAGATCAAGATTGACTTTGAATTGGTCTCTGATTGATAGAGATCAAGATTGACAGTCATGGACTGGGCTCTAATTGCTAGAGGCAAAGATTGCTTGAGTTGGGCTCCGATTGATAGAGGCCAAGGACATGATGGATTGATTGAGTTGAAATGACTGAAATTCTCTTCGATTCCTTCATGAAATGGAACATGGACCAGAGGTAATGGTTGAACAGGCCTAAAGGCTAACTCATGCTCACATTGAGTTCATATGAATGGAACCTTTCTTTGTTCCAACATGAATCAGAACTTGAACTGGAATTGATTGTTAAACAAGCCTAGGGGCTAATTAAATTCAAATGAATGGAACTCTTCTTAGTTCCAACATGAATAAAAACTTGAACCAAAGTTGATGGTCGGATAAGCCTATTGGCTAATTGAATTCAGATGAATGGAACTCTTCTTTGTTCCAACATGAGTGAGAACCCTAACCAAAGTTGATGGTTGGCTAATGGAACTCTTCTTAGTTCCAACATGAATCAGAACCCTAACCAAAGTTGATGGTTGGATAAGCCTAGTAGCTAATTGGATTCAAATGAATGAAACTTTTTCTAATTCTGACATGAGTCAGAACCTAAACAAGAGGTAAAGGGTGAAAAAGCCTAGGGGCTGAATGTCTCCTCCACTTTAACATGATCTGTGAGTGATGATTGAACCTGCCTAGGGTTTAAACCTTTCTTTAGTTCTGAGAAGAACCAGAAATGGTGGTTGAATCTGGGGCTGAATATTTCTTTAATTTTGAGATGAACTGGATGTCATTGAATCTGCCTGCCTAGGGGCTGAATCTTTCCTTAATTCTGGATGAACCGAAATGATGATTGGACTTGCTTAGGGGCTAAATCTTTCCTTAATTCAAAGGTGAATAGGGAACAATGATTGGATTTGCCTAGGGGCTGAATCTCTCCTTAATTCAGAGGTGAATCGAAAATGGGTGATTAGATTTGCCAAGGGATTGAAACTCTCCTTATTTCAGAGGTGAATCAAGAACGATGATTGGATTTGCCAAGGGATTGAAACTCTCCTTAATTCAGAGGTGAATGGACAATGGTGATTTGATTTGCCTAGGGACTAAATTTCTCTTTAATTCAGGGGTGAGTTGTGAATAGTGATTGGATTTGCCTAGGGACTGAATCTCTCCTTAATTCAGAGATGAATCGAGAACTATGATTAGATTTGCCTAGGGGCTGAATCTTTCCTTAATTCTGAGGTAAATCAAGAATGGTGATTAGATTTGCCTAGGGGCTGCATCTCTCCTTAATTCAGAGGTGAATGTAGAATGGTTATTTGATTTACCTAGAGGATGAATCTCTCCTTAATTCTGGATGAACCAAAATGATGATTGGACCTGCCTAGGGGCTGAATCTTTCCTTAATTCAAAGGTGAATCAAGAAGGGTGATTGAATTTACCTAGGGGCTAAATCTCCCCTTAATTTAGAGGTGAATCGAGAACGGTGATTGGATTTGCCTAGGGGCTGAATCTTTCTTTAATTCAGAGATGAATCGAGAGCCATGATTGGATTTGCCTAGGGGCTGAATCTTTCGTTAATTTAGAGACGAATCGAGAATGGTGATTGGATTTGTCTAAGTGCTGAATCTTTCCTTAATTCTGAGGTAAATTGAGAACGGTGATTGGATTTTCCTAGGGCTGAATCTCTCCTTAATTCTGAGGTGAATTGAGAACAATGATTGGATTTGCCTAGGGGCTGAATCTCTCCTTGATTCTGAGGTGAATCGAGAACGGTGATTTTGTTTGCCTAGGGACTAAATCTCTCCTTAATTCTGAGATTAATTGAATATGATATTTGAGTAAGCCCAAGGATTAACTGTATGGAAATATTGTAAACTTTTTCAGGTATAGATGCTTATCGCTGCCTAAACTGAATGCTCTATTGGATTAGATTGGATGAGTTACTGATTATGTTCCCAAATCTGGTTGTCTTCTTTCTTATAAAATTTGATGTTCAATCAAGATCTAGATTCATGACTTCCATTGATTCATTAGAAAGTAACATGGATGGATCTCAAGGTGGGAGATCAAGACAATTCCCTAGTTGTAGGGGCCTCTTACCCTAAAAGGGTGGATATGGTTGCAGTTTGATTCTCTTTTTCAAAGGCATTGAAACCCAATGGAGGAATATCGATATTCTAGACATATAGAGAAATGGAAGACGTCACATGCACAATCAAAGATGACTTAACCAAACAAATTTAGCTCCCTCATGAGGGCGATTGGGTAAACATTATCCGAGTCAATTTAGTTGAATTTGGTTAAGCCATGTGTTCGGTCTTGGGAACTTGTGATTCTAAAAAAATGGATAATCAGTGCTACCAAAGTCAGGCCACTTGGGTTACCGAATTCAATGAAATTGAAATGGATATATTAATTTGTTGTCCTTATTGGGGATGGTTAGAAAAAGTGGTTCATGGAGGAACAAACTAGTAAATTTCTTCTTGACCATGGTACCTATGTCTTGATAGGGATTTTCTGCTCGTTTTTCAAAATCGACGTGTTAACAATGAGAAATTCGACACATCGAGCTTACTTAATGGAGGGTGTATAGTGACTGTCTACTATGATGTAGAATAGGTGTATACATCCCTCATACTCCCAATGGGTGAGAGTTTAAGATGCTCATCGTGTAGATTCTAACATGTTGACTAATCGAAGACAAAAGCAGACAACAATTCGACGTCTCGGACATGGATGTCATGGTTAAGGAGATTTTATTGGGTAGGTTCAAGGATGAACCAAAAATAACAAACATTAGGCTATAATTTGGGTTAGGACAGAAAAGGCCACCTTGACAAGGACGGGGTAACGTATCACCGAATGCACGATGAATAATGGGCCCCCAATCCCTTTATATGCTATGTTGCAAGAATCAATCGACGTAGAGTAGCATAACACATTCTCAGGCGGACCTAAGAAATGCTCGTTAGAGGCTGCTCGCCGGTTGTGGTCTCACAAAGTACAGGCCAAGGTTGTGTGTTTCGCTTAGCGGGCTGCCCCATATCCATGGGACCTGGTTCGGCTACTCGCACGAATGTGTGACTGAACCCATTCCCCCCAAAACAATATCATACAAGCATAAATATAGTATCCTAAGAGCTAGCATCCAATTCACATAAGGAAAGTTTTCATTTAGGAGTTGACGTTTATATCCCAAGTGAAGTCGCCACTGTGAGGACAAAGATTGTAAATCTTGGAAGTGGCCACTTAGATTAAGGTCTAGGACCATAAAAATGTGAAATCTCACCCCAAGGTAAGAATTCAATTGACTCAAAACACTTAGATTGGATTTTTGGTCCATCAGAGATTGGGTAAGTGTCAGGTTACGGTTATGGGAAGGGGTTAGGCACCCAAACCGCCCGATCGAAATCGGTCTCCTATACCTTTCCTATGCTAGACTCTATTTATTAAACCGAACCAAACCAAGTGGTTTAATATCATTGAACCGAATCTGTGTCCATCAGATTGCCTACATATCACAGAATTATTCTAAAAATCAAGTTCACCATCGTAGCTCAGGTGTGATTAATGTTTATGGGCTGTGATTTATACTTGTGTTTGATTAAGTTCATTATTCAAGTTGAAGTTTATGCTTGAAAGGTTGAGAAACCCTATGGGTTAGGATCTGGATAGTCCATGTGAACTGATAGACAGTCCTAATGGATCTAAGAATAACTCTATTTGGGTCAAAATATGGATAACCCTTTCTGGGTTGGAATGGTTGGATAAATATCCTAGTGGATCTATGGATAGTACGAGTGGACTAAGATATAGATCTGAATTTGGGATTCTCCCAAATAGCCTACGTATCCTAGGGTTTGCCTAGGAATCAGAATCCACGTAGTTCGGGATGGATAACCCTATTTGGGTCAAAATGTGGGTAAATATCCTAGTGGATCTATGGATAGTCCGAGTGGACTAAGGTGGGGATCCAAATTTGAGATTCTCTAAAATAGCCTACGTATCCTAAGGTTTGCCCTAGGAATCAGAATACGCATAGTTCGGGTTCTGGGTTGAATGGGAATGGATATCCTAGTGGATCTATGGATAGTCCGAGTGGACTAAGGTGTGGATCCGAATTTAGGTTTCTCCCAAATGGCCTACGTAGGGTTTGACCTAGGATTCAGAATCCGTGTAGTTCGGCTGATGGAAATAACCTGTTCTAGGTTTAGGGTTTAGAACCTATTCTAGGTTTAGGGTTTACTAAGAGGCAAAAATCGTCCAGAGCTACCCATTTTATCCTGAATTCTAATTTTGAATGGTTTGGGAAAACATTCTCTTCTTTATTTAGATTTTTATTATTTTTCGTTATGCCCTTCCCGTGAATGTGGATGCCTAAATGCATATCTCCATGCCTAATATGTTTGCAAGGTGTACAGATATGGCAGTTCGACTAGGGTGTTGCATAAATTAAATTATTGCCAAAAATATAATATTCTATCTAAGCATGGCATGTAACACATTTATGGTAAGAAGTACACACATAGTAAGATTCTTAAAATTTCTCAAATATGGCATGCATTGTAAATAAGGCAAGAACCTATATGGCAAAATCTAATATACTAATTATAAGCATGGCAAGACCTAATATGGCAAGAGATCAATATATGCATCAATATGTCAATATGGAAAGTACCAAACAAAGAATGCAAATATGGCATGAATTATTCAAAAAAAGGTAAGATCTTATATACTATTTTCTAAGCATAGTAAGACCTAAAAATGGTAAGAAATTGATGTATGCATCTATATATCAATATGGTAAGTGCCAAACATAGAATGCAAATATAGCATGAATTTTTCAAAAAAGTTAAGATCTTATATGTTATTTTCTAAGCATAGTAAGACTTAAAAATGATAATTATTAAGATTTTGCTAAATATGGTAAAAATCTATTTATTCTATCAAATATAACAACACATGAAATATGGCAAATATGGTATACACAATCCAAACAAAGCATACGAATACACTAAATATAGCTCTTTTTCCAAATATGGCAGAATTTACTCAAATAATCAATTGCATGTTACAATGAAAGAGACATCAATGAAACCTTTTTTTGAAAAATGAAAAATTATCAAAAACAAATATGTTTAATGTTCTTTGAAAAATCATAATTTTTATGAAGTCATTTGGAAAGATTAATGACTCAAAATTGTCAAAATTGTGACACAAGGTTTCAAATAATGGACACAACTATGAACTGCATTCAGATTTTGTCGCATTACACAAGAATGACCATAAGTAGGTCATCTGTAACTCAAATAAAGCTCAATTTTTTTTCACAGAAAGATGACTCAACATGTTACATTTTATATGAAGGTGTCAAATCCCAATAGAGAGTAAAATCTGGTCAAAGGTATGACCCAAACCGGATATTTGCATTGGTCAATTCTGTCCCAGATTTTTGACCAATTGCACCATAAATTCTGAATAAAATCCTATACTTAATGAAAATTAAATCCAAATATAGGTTCATGTATGTAACTATCTGATATAAAATTTCATCAAGAAAAAAAAGTGAAAACTTTATATTTTCTTTGTGAAAAATGATTCTTTTCAATCATGCAAATCAATACATCCAGACAGATTCAAAATCAGAGCACTATGCACTTAAAAATCGATATCAATTCAATAAAAAATTGAAACAATATGAAAGTAGTGCCATTTTTGAGAAGAATTTCATATCTAGAATGTTAATATGAAGTTGGTTTCCTGATTATGGCCATAAGACCCTTGTCTAGAGACTTTCTGATGGAGGATCGCATTACATCTGAATAAATAGCAATGTTAAAGACGAATTTTTTGATATACTTTCCCAGTTCAAAATGTAACGAAATTTCTACTGTAGTCTTATAACATAACAGAGATACGCTCATAAAAATATAGGCTTCAAAATCTAAGAAAAACTACAAGTGTTGCACTTTCGAAGTTTGAATCCTAAATCTAAAAATTTTAGATTAGAAAACTACTTTATGAAACTTGTAAAAAACATCAAACATCATCATATAGCATTCAAAACTTCATCATTGAATAGCTTAGACAAATTATAATTCATGAAAAATTCAAGACATAGACATCCCAACATTAATATGCATGTAATAAACCATTCCTGGTTGAGATTTCATAGAAATTAGCATTTTTTCAAGCACAATTGACATTCGAGCATTCTAAAGACCTCTAAATTTGTTTAGGGTACTAACCTTGTGCTCGAATGGAGCAAAACCATCGATGTAGGATGATTGGAGATCGTATCAAGCTCTTTAAAGGTAAACCCTCCTTCTCCTCTTTCTCTCACCTTTTCTAGAGTAGAAAACGTCCCTCCTCTCTCTCTCTTCTCTTTTTCTCTTTTCTTCTTCTCTTTTTTTTTTATTCTCTTCTTTTTCTCTCTCTCTTTCTCCCTCTCTCACGTTTTCTCTCTTACCCACGTTCTCTCTCTCCTTGTGGTCTGGAAAAGAAGATCAATCTCTCTTTCTCTTGGCCTATTTATGTTTTTCCTCTCCTCTTCTAGAAGATCCTTCTTTTCTTTTCTTCTTTTTCTTCTAGAAAATCTTTTTTCCTTTTTTCTTATTTCCTTTCTTCTCTTCCTTCCTTTTCCTCTTGTCCCTCTCTCTTCCCCACATTTTCTACACATTTTTTAGAGTTCAAAACTTCTTTCTTTCTCTCCTCTTCTCTCTTCCTTCCTTTCCTTCTTTTTTCTTCCTGCCTTTTCTTCTTTTTCTTCTGGAAATTTTTTTTCCTTTCTTCTCTTCCTTCCTTTTTCTCCTTCCTCTCCATGTTTTTTCTCTTCCTTTCTTTCCTTTTTCTCCTTCTTCTTCTAGAAAATCCCTTATCTATTTCCTTTCTCTCTTTCCTTCTTCTAGAAAATTCCTTCTTTCCTTTTCTTCTTCCCTCCTTTCTTTCCTTTTTTTTCTTTCTTCTTCTCTATCTTTTCATGTTTTCTTTCTAGAAAATGTTTTTTTTTCCTTTTTTTCTTTCCTTCCTCTTTCCTTCCTTTTTTTCCATCTCTCTCTCTTTCACGTTTTCCTTCTAGAAAACATTTTTTTCTTTTTCTTTTCCCTTTTTTTTATTTCTCTCTTTCCTTTTTCCCTTCCCCCTCTCTCTTTCAACGACCACTCTTTCCTCTCTCTTTCTACAGCCACTCTTTCCTCTCTCTTTCCTATAATATATATATATATATATATATATATATATATATATATATATATATATATATATATATATATATATTAAATATAATAATATATTATACAGTGTACACATATAAAAGAAATGCATGCATATGGGCTGACGTAACTTGGTCTGGATTGGTTTGAGCTGGGCCGGTTATGTTAGACTAAGCTCGATTAAGATGGTTTGGACCAAGGTTGACATTTCATAGTCCATTCCTGTCACCCTTCCACATGAAAATTTTCGATAGCATCTATTCCAAATTTTCTACGTTCACTTTATAAAACACTAAAAATGAGGAATATTGGAACTTGAATCACCTCTTTTGAAAATAAAATAGCCAACTTATAAATTTCTGAACTTTAAGTAGGCCAATTATCGATAATTTGGCTGACCATTCTCCTTTGGATCCTTTAGAGGCTTCTATCGAAAATCCTTTACATCCACTTTGTAGAGTACTAAAAATGGAACATTATGAAACTGAAATCACCTGATTTGGATATGGGGTGACCAAAATATGAATTTCTAAAGATTAAATGACCATTTCCATGTGTAATTTTGCATGGGACCCTTCGGCGACTTCTACCCGAAATTTTTATGTTCACTTTGTAGAACATCACAAATGAAGAATAATGGCTTTATAATCATCTGAATCCAACGTAGAACGACAAAGATATAAAGCTTTAAAGTTCTAATGATAATTTTGCATGAAATCTTGCATGGGGCCCACTGGTGACCTTTACCTGGGATTTTTCACGTCCACTTTGAAGTGGACTAAAAATAAGGAATATTGGTCTTTGAATCATTTGATTCCGATATCAGATGATCAAGATATGATGACTTGAAGTTTAAATGATAATGCATGCCCTTGCACTTCAAACTGTGATATCTTCCTTGTTTGATGTCAGAATTTGATGATTTCGGTCTCATTTCAAAGATAATTTCACGACCTATTCATCCAAGTAGGTAATTACCTAAGACCCTGCTATGTGGATCATTAGAGAATCCCAAACCTTTGGGTTAAAGGCCGAAAACCTGCCATATTGGTTGACTTATGCTGAGGGTGGCAAAAATGGGGTGCTTACACTTATGTGTTCCTATACCTAGAATCATCGATCTACAGAGGTATGCTCCATAGTTCAATTTAAACGCTGATGTTTATACTCCGTATGGTTGTTGTTTAAGAATTCTATGTAAGGGAGACATTAAGCAGCAAGTATAAAACTTTTAATAATGATTGACAGACATCCAAAAAATATAAATAAAATATTATGCTATGCATGGACAACTAATGAGACAAATACTGAACTAATAAATTTAAATACTATTATTGTTAAGGCAAGTAAGGTACAAAAGGATCATTGTTAAAGCTGTTTGAGGCTATACTCTAAATTACTCGTTGCTACTGCTACATCTAGGATGGGAGTTGAATCCTTTCTTTGTAACTTAGTTATATTATTTTGATTGAATGATGTAATGTGAGTGATAACATGCTTGTGAATGATAGCATGTCATCCAATAGACTGTCTAGTGTATTCATGCATATGCATTGTATTGTATGCGATCTTAAAACCCATAGTGGCTTAGAACCAGGGTGGAATGGAACGCCTCATAACCTTCCCATGAAAGGTAGAGCAGGTCTTATTGTCTCATGATGTTTGGCTAAGTCAGGAAGGTGGGTGGAATGGGATGCATGCATCACTTCTTACTGGCGCTGCTTCACATTTGACCATATGTAACTTAGCCAAGTTACGATATCCTAAGTGAGGACCAGACTTGGTTAGTTGAATTGAAATACCCTAATAACTATACCCCTGGCCATTAGGGGGTTAAATAATGGCATGGGTTTAATAAAAAGGTGGTATGAACATAGTTGCGATGCTTCCCATGGTCGAGTGATGGGATGGGATGGCGAGTCGACTAGTGGGATTACCATTTTCTCAAGTGCCCGGTGGATTGTGGACTTGGGATGAGTTGGGTGCAGGTAGCTGATGGGAGAACAGACTTACATTCCAATGATGGACCCATACTTGGGGAATGTTGTTGTGCTCCGATATTCGTTTTGATGGGATTGACATACAGGGACTAGAGACTCCGTGTGTGGGGTTGCCTTGAGCTGATATTTACAGTTATATACCTGACCGTAGTTATTAATTCATGCATCTTTTATGAACACATTTGATTTCTTTGCTAAGCTCAGTGGTTGAGCTTACCCTTGTGTACACAAATTCTTTTAGATACAGGTATGATGGAAAGTAACACCATGGACATTAGTGACGATGACATTCATGACGAGATGTGTGAGTGTGAAGATTACGTCTACGGATAGACACTTGGATAAATAAATGAACAATTTCAATTCAGTTATCGTATTTAATGTGGGGGGGGGGGGTCGCCCACTTAAATAATTTACATTTGAAGTATTTATTTATTTACCTACTTATCCATATAATGGTTTAGGGATAATATTATTATTATTATCATTTGAATATTTCAGTAAGAGAATGTTAAGTATTGTAAAACTTCCGCTATAATCTCTTTAGAGACTTCTTAAAATATGATGGTGTGCTTTTATTTATCCGTTCTTATGTGGTGTTATTTTTAATGGCGAATGTTCCATGTCGATGTGATTCTGGAAGGGGATTTCCAATGCCCAAAATTAGGAGATGGAGATCTCGTCCATTCCTTAGTACCGATACGTCGAGAATAGGGTGTGTCACTATGTGTTCATAAGTTTGGAATCATATATCTGCATAGGTATATGCCTTTTTACTTTCGATGCTTGCTATTTAGGGTACTATGTATTTGGTACCTCTAGGCAACGAGTATATAATGCTTATTAATGATAATCAGACCTCTGGAAAGGTTAACAAACTAATAGGCTATGCTTGGGCAAACCATAGAGACAAACAGAAAATTGATATATAAATATTATTATCATTATTGCTATTTGAGGTATAAGTGAACACTAGGAGAAACTACTCAGGATCATACTCTCTGTTATTTTGCTACTACTACATCAGGTAAGGGAATTGAACCTTGTTTGGTAGAATTAGATACACTGTTTATGTTGAGTGATGCCATGCGATTGATAACGTGCTTGTATGATAACATGTCATCCAATAAACTATTTGTTTGCCATGCATATGCATCCTTGGACTTAAGGTCAGCATTGCTGATAAGGATTGGAAAGCGAGTGAAATGGGACACTTTCTACCTTTCCACAAAAATAACTGACCTATGTTTTGAATCGTGATTTCTGGTTAAGTTGGAAAGGAGGAAGGTGGGTGGAAGGGGATGCTTGCACCACATCTTACTAACTCTGCTTTGCAATGACCAAATGTAACCTAGTCAAGCCAGGACTGTGAAACTCGCACCCAAAAATACAGGCTAATTTAAATTTTTTTTTCTCCCATAATAGGTTCTCTTGCTGACACTAGCCTAGCATCCGTATCTTCAATAGAGTGTATGGAACTCTAGGTAAGAGTTGAAACCTTCTTACTATTGTTGTATAAGCTCTATGTGGAATGAATCAGTCAAACCAATCAAGACCTATCCATTCTGAGTTAATTCAGAGTAGGCGGCCGACCAAGGTGGTCGACCAAAATGATTCAATCGACCGCCTGTATTCGATCGACCGCATGAACCCAAAATTGAGCCATTCCGAGTCTATTTTAGTTGGGCTTAGTTCTAATTGGTTCCAATTGGTTCCTAACTACTCATGATCTTCCCTAAACATATAGGACCTACTTTTGAATGTATTAGAGTGCTAATTGACAACCTCCAAGCCTCCTTTATACACTCATACTAGGACTAGGACTCTCAAGAGAAGAATTGCAGTACGACTCTAACTACTGCATAAACCCCTCAATAAAACTCTCTAAGAACCATAATTGAAAAAATTAGAACCTCTAATACACTCTAAGAGAGAAAGTGAATTGGAGCAAATTGAAGGAAGAAGAAGAGGAAGAATAACCATTGAAGGACCTCCCTTAAGCTTCTCTCTTCAACAGCTTATGTCTAAGCATTGTGGTATGCCTAAAACCTATTCTTACTTGATTCAAATTGAACCCGTGATGATCCTATGAGGTAAACCCAACCTTTGATCATGCTAGAATAAGAATCTAGAAGACTTTCCATGAATCTCAGATAAAATTTATTAAGAATGTTCATGATGGATAAACCGATGAAACCAATGAATATAAGACCTTAGGGTGATGTATAACATTCAAATAGGATTTGAATATGTCCATTCAAGTTGTTCTAATTCTTAATAACCCTCTAGTGAAGCCTTGGACCCCGTGCTTGGGAGAAAGGACTGAAATTAAATTAGTTTGAGCTCTCTGGTGTGAGGCAATCGACCAAGCAGGTCAACTAAAATGAGTTGATCAACCGCCTCTGCTGTGATTGATTGCATGGCTTACAGTGAGTTGTATTCTTGGTATTTTTCTTCCTAATTGACAATTTGGACTATATTAAGCATCCTACACCTCAAGAATGACATAATAAACATGTTGGAAAAATTGGATTTAGTAAAATGTGCTCCCAAGTGTATAGGTACATATAGTTGCAAAGATGATATTTTTCATCATTGACCATACATGCACATAAACTATGGGAACATGATTATATCCTAACCAATGACTTAAACCCATCATAAAACATCTTTAGAAGCTATCCTATAGAGGTGAAAGCCTTTGGAACTCATCTAGGCTAAAATTACCTAGGCAGTTGACAAAACGGAGATGATCGACCACCATAGCTAATTGACCACCACATTATAGCAAGCCTATTTTGGTTGTATTTTCAACCATTGACTTTGAGACTTAACCAAGAGACCCTAGGCCATATTCCTAAGACTAATGAGGATACCCTAAACCTAATGAAAAAAAGATTAAACAATCATAGGTAACATTTATACCTTGTAATAGATAACCGATGTAAGAAAACAAGAAAAAGGACTCTGTCTGTAATAGAGTAAAGCTTAGCTCACCAGATTCAGGTAAGGGATTAGTACCTATTTTATTTTCTTGTTTTTGTGCTTATGTGTTTACTACTTGTTTTGGATTACTGTGTGATAATATACGATCCAATACCTGTGATATTTGTTCATGCATTTGTATATTATAACTATATATTGGATTGTTGATTATGAAATTATTTGATAACATGTGGATGTTTGATAACATGTTTGTTTGCTATTTGATTATGTCCTAGTGGATCCAGATAGCTGAAATAGGTAGGTTTATCTTAGTCCATTAAGCTAGGATACAGGTAACTACACTAGTAATATTTTTTTAGTTTAGGTTTCAACATCCCGTGATAGGCAACCCTTGCCAATAAGGATTTAGGTATTGGCATAGGCTTATTGTGGATCAATTTTGGATACACCCCTTTTACAGTTGGAGTAGGAAAACAGACAGGATTGGGAGCCAGCCTCTATTGTCTTAGGTGAGAGCTAAGGATGAGTTTGTTCTATATACTTAACCATCAGGGATTGGGTAGTAAGTACCCAATAAAGTGGTTGAGGCATAGGATAAGATGCTAGGAGGAAGCCTATGATGGGGGAATACTGGTACAATGTCGGCTGGTATACTTGGGTTGTATTCTTCATCTTTGGGTAATGTATCACATGAGGTTTGGAGCCAAGTGTGTTGCATTCGTTTCACCCGTGCTCACACATTCATTACCAGGATTTAGGTATGACGTGACTTATGCATGCTTATTCACATACCATTTGGAACTTGATAATATATCATACATTGTCTGCTTGAGTGTGCTAATGTCTCACTGAGCATGTGGTTTGCTCACCCCTTTGTACGTACATTTTTTTTTAGAATCTTGTGTAGATTATTTAGTTGATAGTTATGTGATTGAAGATGAAGAACTTGAACATAATTTGTATGATTCTACATGTGAATATGATGACTATCTTTATGGTTAGAGGACAATGTGTGAGGACAAAGTACGACTCTCATCCACCCATCTTTGATGGACGGAAAAAATGATAATTTGAAGTCGCCACCTAGATTAAGGTATAGGACCCATAAAAATGTAGTCTCATCATAAGAAAAGACTTCTATTGATTCATTGGACCCAATATATTGGCTTTGGTCTATCAGAGAACAGATAAGCGTTCAAGGTATAGTTGGGGAAGGTGATAGGCACCCAAAGTTGTCCGATCCAAAAATCAGTCGCCTATGTGATTCTACTTTCCTTAAACTCTATGGTTTTGACTGTTCATGGTCAATGGATGATAACTAGGGCTCATGGGGGATCATATGCCAAGTTTCTAAATTCTTCTAACCTAAGTTCAGCCAAACATGTTCTAAAAATAAAAAAATAAAAAATAATATACAGTGAACCAAACCAAAGATTGTTCGATGATGGATTGAATCTGAAACGTCCAAGACATCTTAAATTGCCTATGTATCCCAATCTTGAAAATCGAGTCCCTAACGTAGTTCAAACGGATTGTAATTAAGATTTATGGATGTGATTTATGCTTAAGCTTTCTTAGATTCAATTGCTCAAGTTGAAGATTATGCTTGATGATGACTGAGATTAAATCTAGAGATAACCTAAGGTGGATCGAAGTAAATATGGATATTGATGTGGATATGGATATGGCTATGATATGGAGGACCTAAGGATTCTAAGATGTGGTACTGTACTTGGAGAGGTCCTCCAAGTTGCCTAATATTTCAGAGGTCATGAAAATTAGGTACAATGTAGTTTGTTGTTTTTGGGTTGAAATAGATATCCTAAAGAAGACTAAAGAAGGCTAAAGTGTGTACAACCCAAGTGGATCATGGTACAGTTTGGGACCTAAGTGTGTATAGTCCGAGTGAACCACAGGTACGGGTTTAAAATCTAAGGATGTACTGTCCGAGTGAACCATAGGTACAGATTCGAGAGAACCTAAAGACGTATAGTTATAGTGAACCACAAGTACGGATTCAATGAACCTAAAGGGTGTACAGTTCTAGTGAACCATAGGTACAAATTCGAGTGAACCTAAAGGGTGTATATTTCTAGTGAATCACAGGTACAAATTCGAGTGAACCTAAAGGGTGTACAGTTCTAGTGAACCATACGTACAGATTCGAGTGAATCGAAAGGATGTACAATTCAAGTGAACCACAGGTACAGATTCGAGTGAACCTCAAGGATGTACAGTTCTAGTGAACCACAGGTATAGATTCGAGTGAACCTAAAGGATATACAGTTGGAGTGAACCATAGGTATAGATTCGAGTGAACCTAAAGGAAGGATGTATAGTTCTAGTGAACCACAGGTACAGATTCGAGTGAACCTAAATGTTGTACAGTTCTAATGAACCACAGGTACATGATAGGTGTGTACAGTCCAAGAAAACAACAAGTACGACTTAAAATAGAGGTTATGTAACCGTGTTTGGGAATCTCTCCAAACTACCTACGTATCTTAGGGTGCTACACTAAGAATCAGGATCCATGAAGTTCAGAATGCAGATTCATTCATTGATGTGTATATTCTTTCAAGATCATGGTGTGGAACCGTGTTTGAAAATCTCACCAAACTGCCTACGTATCTTAGGGTGCTGCCCTAAGAATCAGGATCCGTGTAGTTCAGAATGCGAATTCAATCTATTCATGTTCTTGTTTCAATATCAGGGTGTAGAACTTAAATGGTCTGTGGTTCTATTTACATCACACCTATTTAGTTTTCTGTATCCTAGGGGAAAATGAGCTAAGGGGTAGGGATCGTCCTAAGCTAACCTTGACCTAAAACCCTAATTTGGCATGTGTTGGGCTAGGCTTTCTGATTCTTGATTAAGATTTATAATTTTTTTCATTCTTACCTTTCCCGTGAATATAGTTGCCTACATACATGTCCCCACACCTAATATGTCTTCCAGGTGTACAGATATGGCAGTTTGACTAGGGTGTTGCAGAAATTAAGTTATTGCCAATAATAAATATCATTCAAATATAGCATGTAACTGCATATATCATCTCAAACATAGCAATAAAGCATGTCATCTCAAATATAGCAACAAACATGTGAGTACATTGATCAAGCATCGATCATCAACAATGTGACCAAGATCATATTTGATCGAATACTCAAATTTGATGTAATCGACCATCATCAATGTGATCAAGATCATATTTGAACGATGGGTCAGATTCAATTAAACATTCATGAGGTCATTCCAACCGTTCAAATTCAATTAAATCACTCAAAAAGGATAATTTATCCATTCAAATCAATCATCAAGACAATCCAATGGTCCAGATTCATTTATATCACTCATGATGTCAATCCAATGATTTAGATTCAAATGAGAAGCTCATGATCAAAATCTAATGGTCTCAAATTCTTCTAAAGCACAATATGATGGAAATCTAACGGTTTAAATCGTGCCTACAAGGTCAGACTATGAAAATCGGTCCGACTGATTTTTAGATTCCAACCAGTCATGGGAAAATAATCATAATATATTCTTCAATCAAGTAAAATTTTTTTTTTTAACTTGGTTGTCTTCCAGACTCATCTGGCTACCTTTTCCTTCAAGGAAGTGATGTTTAAAAAAATCTCTACAGGACACTTATGCATGGATTTTCATGATTTTTACTACAATCAATAGATTCTACAGACCTTTGCCAAAACATGCATATGGGGCTTCATACATATTCAAATTAAGCTCAAAATATATCCTCTGAAAGAGGTCTTAGAGACCTAGATTGTCTCAAGAAGGAAAATCCTAATAGGGAGCCAAAATGGGTTGAATATGCACCACAAGTACAGGCATGTACACTGGTCAAGTCTGTTCCAAATTTTTAGCAGCTGCACCATATGGCCATGTATACAACTGATAGATATAACACTTCATTAAAAAATATCATACAAATAGAAAGATCTTCAAGGCTCAAATATCACATCTCAGTCATGCAATTTAGTATGTTTTAACTGACCCTAAAACAGACCATGATACACTTCAAAAATCATATGAAATCCATAAAAAATCAAACAAATCTGAATCTAGTGCCAAATGTTTCATGACTTCATATATATCACTTTCTCTGAAGGAATGATTATCAAATTATGACCGAAAATTCCATTTTTAGAGCTTTTTCGATGAGGGTTTGCACTGTACTTGAAAAGGATAGTAGCATCATTGGGGATTTTTTATCTCAACTTTTTCAACTCCAAACGAGTCTAAATTTATAGGAGAACTTTCTAACGTATTTATAAGTATCTCATAAAATTTTGGGCTCAAAATTCATCAAAAATATATATAAGATGCATGTCTCAAAATCGGATTCCAGATCCAGAATTTTCAGATCTTATATCAACCTTGTAAAAAAACATTAAAATACTCAAAAATCATCATATGACATTTAATTTTTCTCCATTGATTAGTTTAAACATACATAATACATAAAAAATATCAAACATGGGCATTACAGCATCCACATGAATGCAATATAAGATCTTTGATCATGATTTATCAAAAATAGGCATATTCATGCAATTTTCGACATGTTAGTATCATGGAATCATATCAAACCAAAGTTTTGGTTACAGTTGTAAGCACCCCATTTTTGCTACCCTCAGCATAAGAGAACTCATATGATAGGTTTTCAACTTTTAACCCAAGGGTTTGTGATCCTTTAAGGAACCCCACAGCAGGGTCATAGGATATTACCTACTTGGATGTACAGGTCGTGAAATTATCTTTGAAATGAGATCGGAATCATCAAATTCTGACATCAAACAAGGAAGATATCGCAGTTTCAAAGTGCAAGGGTATTTACGTAATTATCGTATGATGCATGCATTATCATCTAAACTTCAAATCATCATATCTTGATCATCTGATATTGGAATCAGATGATTCAAAGGCCAATATTCTTCATTTTCAGTCATTTTCAAAGTGGACGTGAAAATCCAGGGCAAAGGTCACCGGTGGGCCCCATGCAATCTTTCATACAAAATTATCGATAGAACTTCAAAGCTTCAAATCTTTGCCATTAGACGTTGGATTCAGATGATTCCAAGGCCATTATTCTTCATTTGTGATGTTCTACAAAGTGGACGTAAAAAATCTCGGGTAGAATTCTCCGAAGGGTCCCATGCAAAATTACACTTGAAAATAGTCATTTAATCTTTGAAAATTCATATTTTGGTCACCCCATATCTGAATCAGGTGATTTCTGTTTCATTATGTTCCTTTTTTGTCGCAGTACACCTTAATAGCACACCTTGTTAACTCCTCTAGGGTAACGTAATGCCTTGCCTCAATCTTGGCTACGCCAAACTTTTTCCACTTTTGGCTACAGACATATGATAGGAATCGTGCCTTGTCAAACCTCCTGGCTGGGATAATCCTACCCTCTCAGCCACGGGCCATAATTCCTGCAAGTAAGACTAGCGAAAATGAAAGTTAGGAAAGATGTGATTTTTTTTAGAAAACTAGGAGAAACTTTGGTGTGGGCACCAATGTCCCCAACACTAAGAAGTGATTACTACGTGGGATAACCCTCAAGGGTTCCCCCATTCCCATAACATGTTTGGAAAGACCTAAGAATGACCAATGAAGTAAAATAAACAAAGGCAAGGAGAAGGAATCATACCAAGATGGAAGATATTGGGTTATGCAGCCCGGAATAGCCAAAGAACCACTAAGAATAGGTAATGAAACCTTAATGGATTCCGAGGAACCTCTTTCTCTCTCTTTTCTCTCGAAAGAACCATGTTGTGGGCTCTAAATGGGAACCCATGTAAGACCCATATTAAACTAACCGGTCTTACCACCTTGTACCAGGTCTACCTATCATGGTCGAGCCAAGTTGACCAAGTGCGTGAAGGAAATCACAAAACCAGGTAAGAATTTGACCCAAAAATAGTAAATATGAGGGTAGGGTCGCATGCCTAAACAGGTAGGGTCGACCCCACCTCAATAGAAGTCCAACCCATGACTTTTCAGTCATAGGGTCGGATGACTTGAGAACCACAGGGTCGACTGGTCCTGCGACCTTACGATCGACCCTATGATGACGGACTGAAACCGTAAATTAGGAAACTTTCCTAATTTTAAGGAGTCCTTTCCTAATCTTGATGGGACTTATTTTGGGAGGTTTTCCTCTATAAATAGGACGTTCCTTAGCCTCTTTCACTCCTTTTAGAACCCTAATTGAAAGTGAGAGAAAGAGAAGGAGAAGGAAGAGAAGAAGAAAAGGAAAATTGGAGAAAAGACTAAGGAAGAGGAGAAACTTCAGAGAAACCTCTGAATCTCAGCCAGCTACAGGTATGAGTCTAATTCCTTCATAAATTAAGAGCCTAGAATGGAATATGAAGAAGTTAGGATTTGGAGAAACCCAAATCTTCTATCCATGGATGAGTTTCGAAGGAATCCATGGAAGTTATCATCATAGGCAAAGGAAAGTGTGTAAAAATCACAGTTATGAGCCATAGAACAATCTTAGAATGAACGTACGAGACCTCAGGAACGATTACATACCCTCGGGATGTCCCAGGGAGGGTGTGGTTGAACATAGTGTCGATTGATTACTGACCCCATGTCCGACCCTACCCCTAGGGTCGATTGGGTAACCGACCCTAGGTACTACCCTACCTGTGACCCTATGATTTCAGCTAGTCTAAATTTCTTGGAATTAATTCTAATTAGAATCTATCGACTTGTTAGGTTTTCCTAGTGATTTAAAAGTAATTCTTAAAGCTTGAACGAGGATCTACACTCAATCAAAGGTGAGGGAACAAGACCTAAACTGTCACACCCCAATTCTGCACACTTCAGAATTGTGTGATGAACTGCTAATAAACCAACGGTCCAACCAGGATCTCGAGTAGGCTATCCCCGCGTTATCTGAACCCCCATATATCTGTAATCACAATCAGAGTAAATACACAATAGCGCAAGTCTTATAATAAAATGAACTGAGAATCTACGGTGATATTAATAATTTAATAGCAAATTATTTTGTTTCCACTGAGACATAAATAAATACCAAATACATGTCTTTATTAAATCCAAAATAGGAAACCTATAAAATTTCTAATCAAATACACATGAGTGGAACTCGCAAGAGGAGTCATGTGTATCCACTTCAGCTTCAGCTTCCATCGCTGCTACATTCTCGTACGCTGAAGCACTCATATAGTCTTCAACTGTGAAACCTGCATCATCAACTAAAATAATCGACGTCGAGGGGTGAGCACACATCACGACTCAGTGAGTAGACAAAACAATGCAACAGTATATATGCATGCAATCAATTCATATCTTTGGTCTGGTTTAAAGTTTGCAATATGCAATAGAAAGGTTTAGGCAGTCAAAGGTCGTGTTTATTGACCCCGCCTCTATACACAAGTGTGTGACGCCGCCCGAAGGTAACATTTATCGTCGACTCACAAGCACCCAATCATGAACATTATATAACAAAGGTTAACGTTTATTGCTATATAGTGCCATACCAACACGTAAGCCCCTGTTAGCGAGGGCTGCAAACTGGGCTCGCAACCAACCAATCCTAATGCCAAAAAGTGTATCCAAGGCCTCACCCCAGCATCCCTCAGAATGTCCATAGAGATAGTGTAAGACCCGTGTCAATCTAACCTGGTCTTACCACTTTGAACCAGGTTTACCCATCATGGTCGAGTCAAATGGACCAAGGGCGTGAAGGAGATCGAGATCCCAGGTATCAAATCGATCCAAAAACACTTAAAATAGGGGAAGGGTCGCATACCCAACTAAGCAGGGTCGGACCTCCCAAAACAGAGAGTCAGACCCTCAGTTTTGAATGGAGGGTCGGACAGCTTAAGACCCTAGGGTCGATGGGATCATCGACCCTCCCATCGACCCTCGGTTGCCGTAGGAAAATAAAATTAGGAAATTTCCTAATTTTCGATTGGGATTCTTTCCAAATCTCAATGGGACTTATTTAGGATGTTCCTACTCTATTTAAAGGACGTTCCTAAGCCACTTTCACTCCTTTCACAACCCTAATTGAATTGAGGGAATGAGAGGAGAAGGAAAAGAAGAAGAAGAAAGACAAGGAAGAGAACTTAGCAAAAAGGAGAAGAATTTCAGAGAAAAAGTAATCTTCTCAGGTATGGATACTAATTCCATGAGTTTCTACAGACTTTAGGTTAGTTATTGTTGAGAGTGTGATCTTGGAGAAACCCAAACAATCAACCCATGGTTAGGTTTTCAAGGAAAACCATGGGGGATTTCATGAAAACTATTTAGAGGGATTGTACAAGGTTCCAGACCATGGAATGCATGTAGAATGGAATGTAGGAGCAAGCCATAGGATTTCAAACACGAAGAATGGATTAAAAGAGGGAATTGGACCAAAGTGCACAGAGGGTCGCACCGAGGGTCGATGACCATCCGACCCTAGGTGTTCCTGACCATCGACCCTTAGTGTTCGGGAAGTTCAGAATCTGGGGAGGGTCGCACCCAGGGTCGATCAGGACTCCGACCCTACCTCTGACCCTCAGTTAACAACATGGTTTTTAAATCTAGAATTAATTCTAATTAAATTCTATCGACTTTGTTAGGTCTTCTAGCAATATAATAACACTGTAAAGGTGATTCTAAAGCTTGGAAAAGTATCTATTAGCAAGCTAAGTTGAGGAACCAGAACTCCAAACTAAATTGAATTAATACAAAAACTGTTTTCTATTTCTTGAGTCCTATGCAATGCTTGATTCTATGCGAATATGTTTGTAATGTGCATACAGCATGCCATCCAATATTTCTATTACTTGTTCATGCATATTTACTTTATTGTTTATAACATGATGATGATGATGATGATAGGAATAGGCATGTGCTTGTATGTGTGTGGTTGATGTACTTGATGCGAGCGAGTATCAGGGGGGTGTGATGAGAACGTCAATAAACGTTAACCTTTGGCGGGTCGCAGCACTTTAGCTCTATCTCTAACTCAAGTCTTGTGCATTGGCATCGTCGTATCGCTATTACTTTAGCAGAACTATTATGTCGTAGAGTATCAGGGGAGGTGGTCTCGGTCCTTGTAGTCTCTGACTCTACCGGGGGGCCTTAGCTCTATTTCTATGGACATTCTGAGGGATGCTAGGGTGAGGCCTTGGATACACTTTTGGCATTAGGATTGGTTAGTTGCGAGCCCAGTTTGCAGCCCTCGCCAACAGGGGCTTACGTGTTGGTATGGCAATATATAGCAATAAACGTTAACCTTTGTTATATAATGTTCATGGTTAGGTGCATGTGAGTCGACGATAAACGTGATCTTCGGGTGACATCACACACTTGTGTATAGAGGGGGGGTCAATAAACGGGAACGTGGCAGCGATGGAAGCTGAAGCTGAAGTGGATACACATGACTCCTCTTGCGAGTGTAACTCGTGTGTATTTGATTAAATATTTTATAGGTTTCTTTATTGGATTTATTAAGACATGTATTTGGTATTTAAATATTTATGTCTCAGTTGAAAACAGAATAATTTTCTATTAAATTATTAATATCATCTTAGTTTCTCAATTTATGTTATTATAAGACTTCCGCTATTGTGTATTTACTCTGATTATGATTACAGATGTGTATAAGTTTAGATAACACGGGGATAGCCTATTTGACATCCTGGTTGAACCGTTGGTTTATTAGCAGTTCATCACATCATTCTGAATAGTGTAGAATTGGGGTGTGACAACGTGGTATCAGAGCTTCTCAGGCCTTGTCCGCTGAACTAGCATACATTCAAGAAAATAGTGAACTGAGATAGGATAAATTAAAAGCTATAATACAAACACACTATAAGCACAAGTGATGATTGAGACCAAATTTAAAAAGAGAATAATGCATCTATTATAGGGGAAACAAGTTACATACAATGAGTGAGAGAAACAAAATATAAATACATAACTAAAGCAAAGTACAGTCCACAACCCGGACAGTTACTCTATAGTACAAGAAAATAAAGTAGAATCAAGAAGCTGGAGGCGAAGAAGGAGGTGGGGCCTCACGATCTCGGTCATAGTCCTCAGCATAGACCCTAGTCAACCAGGCCACCTGGGTCTGGGTCGTCTGGAGACTAGCTGCAAGATCAGCTACCCTTCTATCAGTCACCCGCTAGACCGATAATAGCTCATCCACCCTCATACGCTGAGCGGCTACCAACTCCTCCATCCTCAGATCAGATCTGCGCTGAGCCTTCCTGATCTCCTATAGCATCTCCATCATATCAGCAGGTGGGCGTGAAGGACCAGCCGCATAAGAAGGACCAGTCTCAGGTACAGGATCCGCCGCAGAAGAAGTACCAACACCAGCCGCATGAGTAGATGAAGGCGGTGGTATCGCGTCAACATCCATATACATGTGGTCGTCATCGTCGACGGGATCCACATGAGCTGTAGCAGCTGCAGCAGCAGCCTCAGCATCAGCCATCTCGATACGAGTGTGAGGGCGCACCATCGCGTTCCTCTCCTCATCACTAACCTGGGCATCCCACATACCCATCTTGCAGATTGCCTCCCAATCTAGAGGCGACGAGAAGGTCTTCTCCTGAATCTTCTCATCTACTAGGTCAACCCCCAGACGGGTCAGCAGGACTATAATCATGCGTCCATAGGGTAGATTACCCCTATGACCGGACAATGTAGCACTAATCATAGTCCGCATGATGACGTATGGAAGGCAGACGGGCTGGCGAGTGCAGATACTGTAAATTAGGAACTGGGTCAGTTGAGAAACCCTCTCATAGTGCCCACTCTGCGGAATCAAATTATGCTGGATAATCTTACAAAAGACCCGTGGAGCTGGACGCAGATAACAAGCTCTCATCTGCCAACGATCAGGATGGAGCAACTGATTATCGATCTCTGCCCTCATCTCCATCTCAACAAACTGTGGCTCTCCAGGCGCACAGTACACCATGGGGCCATCATAGGGAATGCCCAACAAGTCGGCCAGCTGCCGATAGTCGAAAGAGATATCTACCCCTTTGACGTAGCTAGTGATGCGCAACTCCTGACCATGCTCAACGTCATTGTAATTCCCCACCACCTGGAGATTACAATAGAACTGGTGCACCAAATCCGGACATGTGCATGCATCGTATGTAATGATAGGAAGCCACCCCATGTCACCAAAGGCTCCCTCTACGTTGAACACGGCTAACTCAGCCAAGTTCACCATACGACCACCCTCAACCTTCTTACGGGCATAGTCAGCATACCGTGCCTCGGCTTCATTGGAACGGAAGCGAAGAGGATCACGAACTCGGGGTACCTTGGTACGATCCATGGTATCTGCAAAATAAGAAAGAGAAGGAAAACAAGGAGTTAATAGGATAAAAATCTGGAACTTGATTTAATAAACGACGTAAGTTGACCATAAAGCCCCATTTCTCACCATACAAGTGGGCATGAGAACTTACGTAGGTTAAAATACATCCTACAACCCACATACAGTAGAAAATTTTAACTGACGATGTCCAATTTGAATAAATTCAAGAAAAATCGAAAATGTCGACAAATTAGGGCAAAAAGAGAAAATTTCAAGTTTCTCGATAACCAACCGATGAAACTCAAAAAAAATTTGAGGGCCTTCGTTCCTCGAGACACCAATAACAAAACCCCCAATAAAAATCAAATTTTTACAGTTGGAAAAAGTTTAATTTGAAAAATACGAGTTAAATAGACGAAAACCTAGAAAAGAAAACCTAAAAACAGGTAAAACTGAGAGAACATACTTGTATGGATGACGTGGACGTTGAAACTCGGACTAAAATCGACCAACAACAGTGGAGTAGCACTGTAGCAACTCAGAGTGGAGAGGCGAGTCGAAACGGGAGGGAAATAATAAGAAATGACCCAGAATCGGATCTTAAAAATCTGATTTTTGGTCCGAGGGTCGGACAATTCGACTAGCACAATCGACCCTCGAATGGACCCTCCCATCGACCCTCGGCTCTCGGGAATCTAACAGAAAATCAAGGGTCCGAACTGAGGGTCGGATACCCATCGACCCTCGCATCGACCCTCAGCTCTCGGGAAGAATAGGTCATTCCCAGGGTCAGATACCAAGGGTCGGACATACCATCGACCCTGCATAGAAAAGACAGTATTTTTTTATAGAATGAGTTAGAATTTGAATTGATTATTGGTTAGCGTGCCTACATGAAATATAAATGACTTCTCACCTATTTTGATGATTTTCAGGCACCACAAACCATAAAAGAGAATTATGTCTGGACGTAGGGTGACCCGACAAACCCAAAATGCAGTCCCACTACCACCACCCATGGAGGAGACTAGTCAAGAAAATAATTATGAATCGGCTAATCCAGCACAAGCAAACCCTACAAATTTGCCACCTCCACCACTAGAGCTAACAACCGTGGTGATGAATCTGGCACAGCAGCTGCAGCACATGCAACACGCACAGGCTCAGATGCAGGTTGCCATGGGAATCATGTTTCAAGCCACTCAGGTTGCACCCATGCACACAGGACAAGCCAGTACAACACCGGTGGATAACCACCCAGCTCCTCAGACACCTCAGCAACCGACTGCACAGATTCCAATGCAGGTTCCAGAAGTAGCTCAAGGGAATTACCAGTATCCACCCCATATGTTTGGGGCAAACCCCCAAAATTAGTTGGACCACTCCCGACTAGTGGAGAGATTTTTGAAGATGAAACCCAAGGAATTCAATGGCAAACCGTCTGATCCATTGTCGCCAGCACACTGGATAGACGAGATGGAGAGAAATTTCCTCATGATGACTATCACAGAGGAAGAGAAAGTACTATGCGCCACCTTCATGCTCAAGGGCGACGCACATCATTGGTGGAAATCCACGAAGGCATATTTACTAACCAAGCACGCCCTACTGACATGGGATATATATAAAGAATCATTCTTTGAGAAATATTTTCCACGGAGCTTCAGAGATTCGATGGAGAAGGAGTTTCTGAGTCTTTATCAGGGACAGATGTCAGTGGATGCGTATCAACAGCGTTATGAAGAGCTGTTTTTCTTCGCACCACTGAGTATGCAAGAAGAAGAAACTAAAACCCGTAGGTTTGTCACGGGGCTGAGAGGAAACATTAGAGAACATGTTCTGGGCTTAGAAAAGAGAATTTATAATGAAGCTGTCCAGATTTCTCGAGTTATAGAATCGAGCCAGAAGGAGAGTTATTTTACTCAAAACAGAGGCACCAAAAGGCTAGCCGGAAATTCTTACAACGGAGGCAATAACAAGACATATAAGCATTTTCGTCCTCAGAATTTTACTGCTGCAACCAAGACTACTCCAGCAGCTCAACCTCAGCCAAAGCCAAATTCTGAAGTCCTGAAGTGTTTTAACTGCAACCAACTGGGACATATGGCAAGGGAGTGCCCTAAGCCCAAGAAGCAATTCCATCAGGGACGTGTATATGCTGTTACGTCCGAGGATGCAGCCGCATCACCTGATGTGGTCACAAGTATGACTAAGACTTTTAAAGTTATAATTACATTGAATGAGCATGTAGACTAAGTAAAGATAAATCACAGGTATTGTACCTATAAATGACATACCCGCCAGAGTAGTCATTGATTCAGGAGCTACTCATTCCTTTATATTTGTGTCATTCGGAAAGAAGATAAACTTACCCATCAAAACATTAGACTACAAATTACTTGTACGATCACCGATGGGTTTAGAAGTGGAACTAGAAAAAGATTATGGACCATGTCCAGTTCTCATTGGAGAGAAGACTTTAGATGCAACCTTGATACAACTTTAGATGGCTGACTTTGATGTCATCTTGGCAATGGACTGGTTAGCTCGGCATTCTGCAAATCTATTATGCGCCAAAAAAGAAGATAATGTTCAAAGACAAAGAAGGAGCAAAATTAAGTTTCTCGGGAACCAAACTTCCCCGGAGACGCAAGCTCATACTTTCAGCACTAAAGGCTAAGAAGTGCCTTGAGAAGGGGGCAATCGGGTATCTAGTATCCGTGGTCAACCTAACCAAGGAAGCGCCATGAATGGAAGATATTGATGTCGTGCGGGACTATCCTGACGTATTTCTGGAGGAACTACCCGGATTACTACCCGACTGAGCCACAGAGTTTGTGATAGACCTTATAACTGGAGCCGCACCAGCGTCTAAAGAACCTTATAGAATGGCTCCTACTGAACTGAAGGAATTAAAAGTGCAACTACAAGAACTGCTGGACAAGGGTTATATTCGACCCAGTATATCTCCATGGGGGGTACCGGTGTTGTTCGTAAAGAAGAAGGATGGTAGCGTTCGATTATGCATCGACTATCGGGAGTTGAATAAACTGACAATCAAGAATCGATACCCACTACCTCGGATCGATGACTTGTTCGATCAGTTACAAGGAGCGAAAGTATTTTCTAAGATCGATCTTCGATCGGGCTATCATCAGTTGATGATTAAAAAAGGTGATATTCCGAAGACAGCTTTCAGGACCAGATACGGACATTATGAATTTTTGGTTATGTCTTTCGGATTAACTAATGTACCGGCAACGTTCATGGAACTTATGAACCGAGTTTTCCATGATATGTTGGATACGTCGGTTATAGTATTCATTGATGATATATTGGTATACTCCAAGGGCAAGGAAACCCATATCAAGAACCTAAACGCAGCCCTACAACGTTTAAGGAAAGAGAAGCTATATGCCAAATTTTCAAAGTGCGAGTTTTGGCTAAGGGAAGTCGCATTTCTAGGCCATATAGTATCCGCTGAAGGAATCAAAGTGGATCCCAGCAGGATCGAGGCTATTGTAAAGTGGGAAGCACCAAAGAGCGTTTCAGAAATCAGAAGTTTTCTGGGTCTAGCTGGTTATTATCGGAGATTCGTAGAAGACTATTCTCGGATTGTCGTACCTCTCACCAGTTTGACTAAGAAAGGTGAAAAGTTCGTGTGGACGGATAAATGTGAGAAGAGCTTCCAGACATTGAAGTCCAGATTGATATCCGCCCTGATTTTGACTATCCCTATTCCAAGACAGACGTTTACCTTATACACTGATGCGTCGGGACTGGGACTAGGATGTGTGCTTATGCAAGGAGAGCAAGTGATTGCTTATGCTTCAAGACAGTTGAAGGTACATGAGAAAAACCACCCCACTCATGATTTGGAGTTAGCGGCAGTAGTACATGCTGTCAAGATATGGAGACATTACTTATACGGAGAGAAATTTCAGATTAAGTCGGACCATAAAAGTCTTACTTATTTATTTAATCAGAAGGAGTTGAATATGAGACAAAGAAGATGGCTGAAACTATTGAAAGACTATGATTGTGATATCCAGTATCATCCAGGAAAAGCGAACGTAGTAGCAGATGCATTAAGCAGAAAAGCAATGATAAAATCGCAAGGAGAAGTTAGCACGGCTGCAGCAATGTGTACTACCAGAAGGGTATTCAATTACGACAGCGAGCAGTATGTGATAGATACAACGGATGGATCAGTCAACCAAGGGTTTATTCATCGGTTTTTTAACATGTTCACGGCATTGAAGATTATACCGGATATAGTGGATGAAGTGAAGACAGCTATCAAAATAGATCCTTATCTGAGAACAGTACAAGAAGATATTGAGAAAGGTAGGACCAACCCTGAGTTCAACTTGGACGACGAGAAAGTACAAAAATACAAAGGAAGAATGTGTGTACCTGAAATAGATAGTGCAGACATTAGACATCGACTGATGAAGGAAGCCCACACCACCATCTATTTGATATACCCTGGAAGTACAAAAATGTATCATGATCTAAAGAAACTATATTGGTGGAGGGGAATGAAAGCAGATGTAGCAAAGTTCGTGTCTCAATGCCTAAATTGTCAGAAAGTAAAGGCTGAACGACAAAGACCCACCGGACTGTTACAGTCATTACAGGAACCAGCATGGAAATGGGACTGCATCACTATGGACTTCATCACGGGACTACCATTGACTCCTCGAGTAGTTGACGCAGTTTGGGTGATTGTGAACCGTCTGACTAAAACAGCTCGATTCATACCTATACGACCAGAAAGCATTGTGTCTGATAGAGATCCACGATTTACTTCCAAGTTTTGGGAAGGTTAGCGATGCTGTATGTGGATAATATTATTCGGTTACACAGTGTACCAGAAAGCTTTGTGTCTGATAGAGATCCCCGATTTACTTCCAAGTTTTGGGAAGGATTGCAAAAGGCTATGGGTACAACGTTGAAGTTCAGTACTGCATTCCACCCACAGACAGATGGACAGTCGGAACGTACAATTCAGAATCTAGAAGATATGCTACGAGCATGTGTAATTGATTTCAAGGGATCATGGGATGAAAGATTACCACTGATCGAGTTCGCTTATAACAATAGCTACCAGGCTACTATACAGATGTCACCTTATGATGCACTGTATGGCTGGAAATGTCGAACTCCCTTGTTTTGGAATGAAGTTGGAGAATGTTGTATTATTGGGCCGGAATTTATTGAAGAGACTTGTCGAGTGGTCGACATTATCAAGGAAAGAGTGAGAACAACTCAGAACTGTCAGAAGCAATATGCAGATACTCGACGAAGAGATCTGGAGTTCGCAGTTGGTGATAAAGTATTTTTGAAGGTATCGCCCATGCGAGGATTGAAGAGGTTCGGACAGAAAGGGAAACTAAGTCCAAGATATGTTGGGCCGTATGAAATTCTAGTTAAGCGTGGAAAAGTGGCTTATCAGTTAGCACTACCACCATTATGTCAAGTGTGCATGACGTATTTCACATTTCCCTATTGAAGAAGTATGTCAAAGACCCAACGCATGTTTTGACAGTGGATTTGCTGGAATTGACTGATGATTTGACATTTAAAGTAACACCAACAGAAATCACTAGTCGAAAGTTTCAACGTCTACGCAACAGAGATATCTACTATGTTAAGGTCACATGGAAAAGTAGAGACATGGAAGAGATTACATGGGAAGAAGATAATGCTATGCAAAAACAATACCCTCACTTATTTGATTCAGAAGGTATGTACAATTTCGAGGATGAAATTTTTATAAGTTGGGGGGAGTTGTAAGACTCGTGTCAATCTAACCCGGTTTTACCACTTTGAACCAGGTTTACCCATCATGGTCGAGTCAAATGGACCAAGGGCATAAAGGAGATCGAGATCCCAGGTATCAAATTGACCCAAAAACACATAAAATAGGGGAAGGGTCGCATACCCAGCTAAGCAGGGTCGGACCTCCCAAAACAGAGAGTCAGACCCTCAGTTTTGAAGGGAGGGTCGGACAGCTTAAGACCCTAGGGTCGACGGGATCATCGACCCTCCCATCGACCCTTGGTTTCCGTAGGAAAATAAAATTAGGAAATTTCCTAATTTTCGATTGGGATTCTTTTCAAATCTCAATGGTACTTATTTAGGATGTTCCTACTCTATTTAAAGGACGTTCCTAAGCCACTTTCACTCCTTTCATAACCCTAGTTGAATTGAGAGAAAGAGTGGAGAAGGAAAAGAGGAAGAAGGAAGGCAAGGAAGAGAACTTAGCAAAAAGGAGAAGAATTTTAGAGAAAAAGTAATCTTCTCAGGTATGGATACTAATTCCATGAGTTTCTACAGACTTTAGGTTAGTTATTGTTGAGAGTGTGATCTCGGAGAAACCCAAACCATCAACCCATGGTTAGGTTTTCATGGAAAACCATGGGGGATTTCATGAAAACTATTTAGAGGGTTTGTACAAGGTTCCAAACCATGGAATGGATGTAGAATGGAATGTAGGAGCAAGCCATAGGATTTCAAACACAAAGAATGGATTAAAAGAGGGAATTGGACCAAAGTGCACAGAGGGTCGCACCGAGGGTCGATGACCATCCGACCCTAGGTGTTCCTGACCATTGACCGTCAGTGTTCGGGAAGTTCAGAATCTGGGGAGGGTCGCACCCAGGGTCGATCAGGACTCTGACCCTACCTCCGACCCTCAGTTAACAGCATGGTTTTTAAATCTGGAATTAATTCTAATTAAATTCTCTCGACTTTGTTAGGTCTTCTAGCAACATAATAAAACTGTAAAGTGATTCTAAAGCTTGGAAAAGTATCTATTAGCAAGCTAAGGTGAGGAACTAGAACTCCAAACTAAATTGGATTAATACAAAAACTGTTTTCTATTTCTTGAGTCCTATGCCATGCTTGATTCTATGCGAATATGTTTGTAATGTGCTTACAGCATGCCATCCAATATTTCTATTACTTGTTCATGCATATTTACTTTATTGTTTATAACATGATGATGATGATGATGATAGGAATAGGCATGTGCTTGTATGTGTGTGGTTGATGTACTTGATGCGAGCGAGTATCAGGGGAGGTGTGATGAGAACGTCAATAAATGTTAACCTTTGGTCTCAGCACTTTAGCTCTATCTCTAACTCAAGTCTTGTGCATTAGCATCGTCGTATCGCCATTACTTTAGCAGAACTATTATTTCGTAGAGTATCAGGGGAGGTGGTCTCGGTCCTTGTAGTCTCTGACTCTACCGGGGGGCCTTAGCTCTATCTCTATGGACATTTTGAGGGATGCTGGGGTGAGGCCTTGAATACACTTTTTGGCATTAGGATTGGTTAATTGCGAGCCCAGTTTGCAGCCCTCGCTAATAGGGGCTTATGTGTTGGTATGACACTATATAGCAATAAACGTAACCTTTGTTATATAATGTTCATGATTGGGTGCATGTGAGTTGACGATAAACGTGATCTTCGGGTAACGTCACACACTCGTGTATTGAGGCGGGGTCAATAAACGCAACCTTTGGCTACCTAAACCTTTCTATTGCATACTGCAAACTTATATACCAGACCAAAGATATAAATTATTTTTGCATGCATATGTATTGTTGCATTGTTTTGGCTACTCACTGAGCCGTGATGTGTGCTCACCCCTCGACGTCGAATATTTTTAGTTGATGATGCAGGTTATACCGTTGAAGACTATATGAATGCGTCTGCGTATGGGAACGTGGCAACGATGGAACCTAAAGCTGAAGTCGATACACACGACTCCTCTTGCGAGTGCAACTCGTGTGTATTTGATTAGATATTTTATAGGTTCTTTATTGGATTTATTAAGCCATGTATTTGGTATTTAAATATTTATGTCTCAGTTGAAAACAGAATAATTTTCTATTAAATTATTAATATCATCTTAGTTTCTCAATTCATGTTATTATAAGACTTCCGCTATTGTGCATTTACTCTAATTATGATTACGGATCTGTGTAAGTTTAGATAACGCGGGGATAGCCTATTTGAGATTCTGGTTGAACTGTTGGTTTATTAGCGGTTCATCACATCATTCTGAATAGTGCAGAATTGGGGTGTGACAGATAGAGCTAAGGCCCCCGGTAGAGTTAGAGACTACAAGGACCGAAACCACCTCCCCTGATACTCTACGACATAATAGTTCTGCTAAAGTAATGGCGATACGACGATGCTAATGCACAAGACTTGAGTTAGAGGTAGAGCTAAAGTGCTGAGACCCGCCAAAGGTTAACGTTTATTGACGTCCTCATCACACCTCCCCTGATACTCGCTCGCATCAAGTACATCAACCACACACATACAATCACATGCCTATTCCTATCATCAACATCATCATGATGTTATAAACAATTAAGTAAATATGCATGAACAAATAATAAAAATATTGGATGGCATGTTGTATGCACATTACAAACATATTCGCATAGAATCAAGCATAGCATTGGACTCAAAAAAAGGAAAATAGTTTGTTATTAACCAATTAGTTTAGAGTTCTGTTTCCTCACCTTAGCTTGCTAATAGATACTTTTCCAAGCTTTAAAATCACCCTTATAATGTTATTATATTGCTAGAAGACCTAACAAAGTCGATAAAATTTAATTAAAATTTATTCAGAATTTAAAAACCATTATGTTAACTGAGGGTCGGAGGTAGGGTCGGAGTCATGATCGACCCTGGGTGCGACCCTCCCCAAATCTGAACTTCCCGAACACTGAGGGTCGATGGTCAGGATCACCTAGGGTCGGATGGTCATCGACCCTCAGTGCGACCCTCGGTGCACTTTGGTCCAATTCCCTTTTTTTAGTCCATTCTTCGTGTTTGGGGTCCTATGGCTTGTTTCTACATTCCATTCAACATTCATTCCATAGTCTAGAACCATGAATCATCCACCTAAATAGCTTTTATGCATTCCCCTATGATTTTCCATAAAAACCTAACCATGGGTTGATAGTTTGGGTTTCTCCGAGATCACACTCTCATCAATATCTATCCTAAGGTCTGTAGAAACTCATGGAATTAGTATCCATACCTGAGATGAATACTCTTTTCTCTGCAACTGTTCTCTTTTGGCTAAATTCTCTTCCTTGCTTCTCTTCTTCTTCTTTTCCTTCTCTTCTCTTTCTCTCAATTCAATTAGGGTTGTGAAAGGAGTAAAAGAGGCTTAGGGACGTCCTTTAAATAGAGTAGGAACATCCTAAAACAAGTCCCATTGAGATTAGGAAAGAATCCCAATCGAAAATTAGGAAATTTCCTAATTTCTATTTCTTACGGTAACCGAGGGTCGATGGGAGGGTCGATGATCCCGTCGACCCTAGGATTCAAGATGCCCGACCCTCCCATCAAAATTGAGGGTTTGACTTTCTGCTTTGGGAGGTCCGACCCTGCTTAGCTGGGTATGCGACCTTCCCTTCAAATTAATTGTTTTTGGGTCGACTTGGTACCTGGGATATCGATCTCCTTCACGCCCTTGGTCCATTTGACTCGACCATGATGGATAAACCTGGTTCAAGGTGGTAAGACCGGGTTAGATTGACACGGGTCTTACAACTCCCCCCTACTTATAAAATTTCCGTCCTCAAAATTATACGTACCTTCTAAATCAAATAAGTAAGGGTATTGCTTTCACATAGCATTTTCTTCTTCCCATGTAATTTCTTCCATGTCTTTACTTTTTCATGTGACCTTAAGATAATAGATATCTCAGTTGCATAGACGTTGAACCTTTCGGCTGGTGATTTCTGTTGGTGTTACTTCAAATGTCAAATCATCAGTCAATTCTGGCAAATCTACTATCAAAACGTGCGTTGGATCCTTGACATACTTCTTCAATAGGAAAATGTGAAATACGTCATGCACACTTGACATAGATGGTGGTAGTGCTAACTGATAAGCCACTTTACCACGCTTAGCTAGAATTTCATACGGCTCGACATATCTTGGACTTAGTTTCCCTTTCTGCCCGAACCTTTTTAATCCTCGCATAGGCGATACCTTCAAAAATACTTTATCACCTACAACGAACTCCAGATCTCTGCGTCGAGTATCTGCATATTTCTTCTGACGGTTCTGAGCCGTTCTCACTCTTTCCTTGATAATGTCGACCACTCGGCAAGTCTCTTCAACAAACTCCGGTCCAACAATACTACGTTCTCCAACTTCATTCCAAAACAAAGGAGTTTGACACTTTCTGCAATACAGTGCCTCATAAGGTGACATCTGTATAGTATCCTGATAGCTATTGTTATAAGCGAACTCGATCAATGGTAACCTTTCATCCCATGATCCTTTGAAATCAATTTCACATGCTCGTAGCATATCTTCTAGAATCTGAATTGTACGCTCCGGCCCGTCCGTGCGTCGTGGGTGGAATGCAAGATCGAACTTCAATGTTGTACCCATAGCCTTTTGCAATCCTTTCCAAAACTTAGAAGTAAATCATGGATCTATATCAGATACAATGCTTTCTGGAACACCATGTAACCGAACAATATTATCCACATACAGCTTTGCTAACCTTTCCAGTGTATACTGAGGTCGTATAGGTATGAAGCGAGCTGTTTTAGTCAGGCGGTCCACAATCACCCAAACTGCGTCAACTACTCAAGGAGTCAGTGGTAGTCCCGTGACGAAGTCCATAGTAATGCAGTCCCATTTCCATGCTTGTTCTGGTAATTGCTATAACAGTCCTACGGGTCTTTGTCATTCAGCTTTTACTTTCTGACAATTTAGGCATTGAGAGATGAACTTGGCTACATCTGTTTTCATTCCCCTCCACCAATATAGTTTCTTTAGATCATGATACATTTTTGTACTTCCAGGATGTATCGAATAGATGGTGGTATGGGGGTCCTTCATCAGTCGGTGTCTAATGTCCATACTTTCTGTTTCAGGTACACATATTCTTCCTTTGTATTTCTGTACCCTCTCTTCGTCCAAGGTAAACTCAGGATTAGTCCTACCTTTTTCGATATCTTCTTGTACTCTTCTCAGATAAGGATCTTGTCACACCCCAATTCTGATCCAACCAGAATGGTGTGAGTGAACCGTCATTGAACCAACGGTTCACACCAGGATCTCGAATAGGCCGTGTCCACTCGTACAAACCATTACATATAACCACAATCAGAATATAAATAATACAGTGGAAGTCTTTAAAATAGAATGAACTGAGTATCTATTGATAAATTAAATAAGTATCCAATTATTCAAATTCAAACATAAAATAAATATCTTTTACATCCCTTTAATATCAAACGAAAATAACTGAAACGAAAAAACAAAATCCGATCACAGGTACACGCAGAAAGGGCACTCACATGAAGTGTCATGCTCGTCCTCTCCTGCCTGTACACTCAAAGCAGCAACGTCACCATACGTCGGAGCGTTCACATAGTCGTCAACAGTGTAACCTGCATCAACATCTAAAAACAATGTGTACACAAGGGTGAGCTCACAACACAGCTCAGTAAGACAATCAGACAGTTTCACCATATTATGCATGAGTAACAATCAATTTTATGCTGTGGTCTGGTTTTAAGTTTGCAATGTGCAATAGAAAGGTTTGGTGGCCCCCGCACCTCTATATACTAGTGTGTGGCACCTCATGGATCACACCCCCATCGGCCCACATGCACCCATCATGGAATAGAGATAGAGCTAAGATACCCACGTACCTCCCCTGATACTCTACCCATACCAGTACCTAAGCCCCTACTGGCCAGGGCTCACAAACTGGGCTCGCAACTAACCAATCCTATATGTCATCAATGTACGCTCTATCCCAGCACAGCCGTCTACAGCATAGAGATAGAGCTAAGGCATTCCCACACCTCCCCTGATGCCCTATCCGCAACCAACCCACTAGGATAGAAACATTACGGTAGACCCTATCCCAACATAACTCCCTACGGCATAGAGATAGAGCTAAAGCATCGTGGACAAGCGAGCATCGACTCGGAGACCACAGTGCCACATAACAATGGCCGGGCCAACATCAATATCGGAGACCACCGTACCACGACCTTCCCCTGATGCCCCACCCGTACCAAGCATGTTAGGACAGAATACTACAAAAAGGTGCTAATGTGAAGAGCGATCCCAGGCCCATGCCCCACTCCACACACTAACGAAAATAATCACATGCTTAACAATCACATCCTAACAATGCATGAACAGTAATAGTAATTGAAATTAAAAGATGGCATGTGAATATGCACAAACATCACATCATATATAATCAGGTAATTAACAACAACTTACTGTCCATTAATTATTAGGTTTAGGTCAGATTCCCTTACCTGACGCTCGTTTGTTAGCTTGCTCCACGTCGCAAGATCCAAACGTGCTTTCACAAAGTCCTACAATATTATTAGGGTTTCATTAGAATAACTTCTTAGGGTTTCATGTTGGTCGAAAACCAACAAAGATACAAAATACCCTCACGGAGCTGATCGGTGGCATGTACTGGTCGCAGCTCTGTGGGGAAGACTGGCGACCGGTATGGTCAGCCGGTCCCCATAGACCAGCCTCCCGAGGGATACCTGTGGCAACATACCGGTCGCACTGTGTGCAACCGGTATATAGACCGGTATGTCTCCGAAAGACCATACATGGGTTTTTCGACAGCCGTCGATCATCCTCCATGGATTTCCAGGGTTTCACCTATCATTCTAAGTCTAATCTTTGAGTTGGAGTTATCCCCAACTCATTCGAGTCTTATTTTGATGAATATCATCCCGGAACTCGAATCTAGGGTTTTACGGCAACTTAGGTTTTATTGGTCAGTTTAGGGTTTTAGATCAATACCTACTTTGCATGGTATTGATCCACCCACACAACTACATAGGATAAGAAGAATAGTTAAAACACTTACCATTGACTAGCGTAGCGCGAGCTTCATCGAACGGTAATGGCGGCACCTTCTTCTTCTTCCTAGCTCCTTCTCCTTTCCAACCTCTTTCTTTTCTTTAGGGTTTGGGAGAGACAATGGAAAGGATTTGAGGAGGCTTAAGGGTGTATTTATAGGCTAAAAAAAGGGTTTAGTAACCCTACTAGGATTAGGAAACTTCTAGGATTCAAAATCAGGAAAATGGGACCCGCAAAAACCAATTTCCAGATCCCCGCACTTAGCTGCGCAAGCCATTCCAGTCGACCGGTACCAAGACCGGTACCATCGATCGGTCAACATAAAATGATGACTATTTGGTCGTCTTTGGTCCGATTTCATACCTGTTTGTCATCTGCTTGCCCCGTCTGGCCTGGTGATGATCGGAAGACCTGTCACGACACAAAACCAAGGTTTAGACCTGGTTTACGGAGTACGGTTCTTACAACTCCACCACCCTTAAAAGAAATTTCGTCCCCAAAATTTGCATGTAGGTTCTACAACTCCCCCACCCTTAAAAGAAATTTTGGCCTCGAAATTTGAACATACCTTGATCGTTGAAAAGGTTAGGATACTCCTTCCTCATCGCGCTCTCCTCTTCCCAAGTAATTTCCTCAACATTTTGGCTTCTCCAATGCACCTTCATATAATGGATATCCTTGGTTCGAAGTTGCTGAACTTTTTGACTCGAGAGCATCATAGGAACCACTTCGAATGTTAAGTCTTCGGTCAAGTCTGGGGGATCATCGGTCAAGATGTGCGATGGATCTCTGACGTACTTCTTCAGTAATGATACGTGGAACACGTTATGAACGCTGGACATAGATGGTGGTAGAGCCAATTGATATGCTACATTACCACGCCGGTTCAATATCTCATATGGTCCCATATACCTGGGGCAAAGCTTCCCCTTCTTACCAAACCATTTCAGACCTCGCACCGGTGATACCTTCAAAAACACTTTGTCACCCACTGCAAACTCCAGATCTCGACGTCGATTATCCGCATAGTGCTTCTGTCGAACTTGAGCTGTCTTTACTCTCTCCTTGATTTGATCAATCACCCGGCAAGTTTCTTCAACAAACTCCGGTCCTACAATTCTTCTTTCCCCCACTTCATTCCATAACAGAGGTGTATGACACTTCTTCCCATAGAGTGCTTCATATGGGGCCATCTGAATTGTAGCCTGATAACTGTTATTATAAGAAAACTCGATAAGTGATAGCTTCTCATCCCAAGCTCCCTTGAAATCTATTGCACAAGCTCGGAGCATATCTTCCAATATTTGAATAGTTCGCTCTGACTGTCCATCCGTCTGAGGGTGAAAAGCTGTGTTGAACTTCAACTTCATTCCCATAGCTTTCTGTAATCCTTTCCAGAACTTTGATGTAAAATGGGGGTCTCTGTCAGATACTATACTCTCTGGAACGCCATGAAGTCTGACTATATTATCCACATATAACTTGGCCAGTTTCTCCATGGTATACTGAGGTCTGACCGTAATAAATCGAGCTGTCTTGGTGAGTCGATCTACTATAACCCAAACTGCATCCACTGACCTTGGTGTTAAAGGTAGGCCAGTAACAAAATCCATAGTAATGCAATCCCACTTCCATGCAGGTTCTGGTAATGGCTGTAGCAAACCTGCGGGTCTCTGCCTTTTCGCTTTAACTTGTTGACAATTCAGACACTGGAACACGAAACGAGCTATATCTGCTTTCATACCCCTCCACCAATATAGTCTTCTTAAATCATGGTACATTTTGGTACTTCCCGGATGTACCGAATATGGAGTGTAATGAGCTTCAGTCATAACTCGATCTCTGATATCACAGTCTTCACTCTCCGGTACATAAACATCCACGATACCTGAGTACCCTGTCTGAATCCAAGGTAAAGTCAGGATTGCTCGCACCCTTCTCTAAGTCTTCTTGCACTGTCTTGAGATATGGATCCTGTAGGATTGCCACCTTGACTTCATCAACTAGATCCGGTGAGATCTTCAAAGCTGCGAACATCATGGTGAACTTATGAATTAAGCCTTGCTCAACTGGATCTTCTGCAATCTCTATAATATACTCTTCATCACCTTCGATTGAACTTGAAGCTGCGGCACATAATGCAACATTTGTACTTGGTCCAGCCTCAGGTTTCGATGCCCACTTCCTGCTTAAGGCGTCAGCCACAACATTGCTTTACCCGGATGGTACTGGATGTCACAATCATAATCTTTCAACAATTCCAGCCATCTCCTCTGTCTCATATTCAGATCCCTCTGAGTGAAAAGGTAGGTTAAACTCTTGTGATCTGACTTGATCTGAAACTTCTCACCGTCCAAGTAGTGTCTCCAAGACTTGATTGCATGTATAACCGCTGCTAACTCTAAATCATGCGTAGGATAGTTCTTCTCATGCTCCTTTAACTGTCTTGATGCGTAAGCAATCACTTGTTCTCCTTGCATCAATACACACCCAATACCCAACCCTGAAGCATCTGTATATAAAGTAAACGGTACGCTTGGTTCTGGGATGGTCAAGATAGGTGCAGAGACTAGTCTTGACTTCAAAGTCTGAAAACACTTCTCACACTCATCTGTCCATATAAATTTCTCTCCCTTTTTGGTCAATCTGGTTAGTGGAACAGCGATCCTGGAGTAATTTTCCACGAATCTTCTATAATAACCAGCCAACCCAAGGAAACTACGAATCTCCGCAACAGAATTTGGTGCTTCCCATCCTACTATAGCAGCTATCTTGCTTGGATCAACCCTGATACCGTCTTCAGATACAACATGGCCAAAGAAAGCCACTTCCTTCAGTCAAAACTCACACTTCTTGAACTTAGCATAAAGCTTCTCCTGTCTCAATCGTTGTAGGGCTGCCCTCATGTGCGATGTATGAGTCTCCATGTCCTTAGAGCAGATCAATATGTCATCGATGAATACGATGATCGAAGTGTCCAACATATCATGAAACACTCGGTTCATCAGTTCCATAAACGACGCTGGAGCATTGGTCAACCCGAAAGACATAACTAGAAACTCATAATGCCCGTACCTTGTTCTGAAAGCAGTCTACGGAATATCTCTGGCCTTGATCTTCAGTTGGTGATACCCCGATCGGAGATCAATCTTCGAGAAAACCTTTGCACCCTGTAGCTGGTCAAACAAATCATCGATCCTAGGCAAAGGATACCGATTCTTGGTCGTCAACTTGTTCAGTTCACGGTAGTCAATAAATAGCCTTACACTTCCGTCTTTCTTCTTGACGAATAATACCGGTGCTCCCCAAGGCGATATACTAGGTCGTATGAAGCCCTTATCCAAAAATTCTTGTAACTGGGTCTTCAACTCCTTTAACTCGGTCGGGGCCATTCTGTATGGTGCTTTAGACACCGGCGCCGAACCTGGCATAAGGTCTATCACAAATTTTCTAGCCCTGTCTGGTGGTAAACCTGGGAGATCTTCTGGAAATACGTCTGGAAACCCTTGTACCACCTCTAGATCTTCCATCTTTGGCACCTCGGCAGTGATGTCGACTACAGATACTAGATACCCCACTCCCCCTTTCTCCAAGCATCTCTTAGCTTTTAGGGCGAAGAGAATCAGCTTCCGCTTCCTAGATAGCTTGATCCCAACGAAGCTGTACTCCCTTCCCTCTTTGTCAGTAAGCACAAGCTTCGTTTCACCACATAATAGGACGGCTGAATGACGGCCTAGCCAATCCATTCCCAGGATGACATCAAAGTCTGCCATCTCGAGTTCTCGGCCCTCAATACATACAGTACATGGTCCATAGTAATCGATCAAAGCCACTTCGACTCCTAGTGGAGAGCGAACTATCAAGCTTGGGTTCAAATGCTTGATTGGTAACTCCATTTGCTTCCCAAAAGAAATAGAAACAAAGGAGTGCGTGACCCCAGAGTTAAATAGTACTCTGGCAGGTATACTAGCTACATTTACCATTCCTGGAATTTTTTTATTATCCCTTAGTTCTATGTGCGCATACACACAATGAAAAATAGTAAGCCAAATAGTAAGGGATAAAGTCATACCAGTGACCACATCCGGTGATGCGGCTGCCTCTTCAGTGGTGACCGCATAAACTTTTCCTTGCTGGGGAGGTTGCTTCTTAGGTAGAGTGCAGGTCCTTGCAATATGACCCACTTGCTGGCAGTTGAAACACTTTATATTCGGGTTGTATCCGGCATTCTGTGGCACAAGGGGTGCCATGTTGTTCCTCGCAGGTACAGTAGCGGTCTGAGCCCTGTATGGGAGGAAGGGTCTATTGTTACCGCCACCTGAACTCTCACTAGCAGGTCTCTTCACTCCCCTGTTCTGAGCAAAGAAGTTGTCCCTCTGACTGGACTCTATCACCCTCGCAACCTGCACAGCCTCATTGTAGATCTTCTTGTCCAAACCCAATATGTGCTCTCTGATGCTCCCACGTAGTCCCATGGTGAACCTACGTGTCTTGGTCTCTTCTTCTTGCATACTGGCTGTAAGACCCGTGTCAATCTAACCCGGTCTTACCACCTTGAATCAGGTTTACCCATCATGGTCGAGTCAAGTGGACCAAGGGTGTGATGGAGATCGAGATCCCAGGTATAAAATCGACCCAAAAACACTTAATTTTAGGGGAGGGTCGCATACCCAGCCAAGTAGGGTCGGACCTCCCAAAACAGAATGTCAGACCCTCAGATTTGAAGGGAGGGTCGGACAGCTTAAGACCCTAGGGTCGACGGGATCATCGACCCTCCCATCGACCCTCAGTTTCTGTCGAATATAGAAATTAGGAAATTTCCTAATTTTTGATTGGGATTCTTTCCAAATCTCAATGGGACTATTATAGGACATTCCTACTCTATTTAAAGGACGTCCCTAAGCCATTTTCACTCCTTTCACAACCCTAATTGGTTTGAGAGAAAGAGAGAAGAAGGAAAAGAGGAAGAAAGGAGACAAGGAGGAAGACTTAGCAAAAAGGAGAAGAAATTTCAGAGAAAAGTAATCTTCTCAGGTATGGATACTAATTCCATGAGTTTCTATAGACCTTAGGTTAGATATGGTTGAGTGTAGGATTTTGGAGAAACCCAAACCATCCATTCATGGTTAGGTTTTCATGGAAAACCATAGGATGATGCATTAAAACTATTTAGATGGATTATACATGGTTCTAGACCATGGAATGACTGTTAAATGAATGTAGGAAGCAAGCCATAGGACCCCAAACACGAATAGTGGATTTAAAAGTGGAAATTGGACCAGAGTGCATCGAGGGTCGCACCGAGGGTCGATAGACCATCCGACCCTAGGTGTTTCTGACCATCGACCCTTAGCATTCGGGAAGTTCAAAATGAGGGGAGGGTCGATAGACCCATCGACCCTAGCATCGACCCTAGCATCGACCCTCAGTTGACAGAATGGTTTTAAATTCTGAATTATTCTAATTAAATTCTATCGACTTTGTTAGGTTTGCTAGTAATATAATAACGTTATAACGGTGATTCTAAAGCTTGGAAAAATAACTTTTAGCAAGCTAAGGTGAGGAACCTTAACTCCAAACTAAATTGGTTAATAATAAACTGTTTTCAATTTCTTGAGTCCTATGCTATGTTTGATTCTATGGGAATATGTTGTAATGTGCATACAGCATGCCATCCAATATTTCTATTACTTGTTCATGCATATTTACTTTATTGTTTATAAGATGATGATGATGATGATAGGAATAGGCATGTGCTTGTATGTGTGTGGTTGATGTACTTGATGCGAGCGAGTATCAGGGGAGGTGTGATGAGAACGTCAATAAACGTTAACCTTTGGCGGGTCTCAGCACTTTAGCTCTATCTCTAACTCAAGTCTTGTGCATTGACATCGTCGTATCGCCATTACCTTAGTAGAACTATTATGTCGTAGAGTATCAGGGGAGGTGGTCTCGGTCCTTGTAGTCTCTGACTCTACCGGGGGCCTTAGCTCTATCTCTATGGGCATTCTGAGGGATGCTGGGGTGAGGCCTTGGATACAATGTTTGGCATTAGGATTGGTTAGTAGCGAGCCCAGTTTGCAAGCCCTCGCTAACAGGGGCTTACGTGTTAGTATAGCATTATATAGCAATAAACGTTAACCTTTGTTGTATAATGTTATGGTAGGGTGGATGGGGATGACGATAAACGTTAACCTTCGGGCGGGCTTCCACACCCTGTGTATAGAGGCGGTGTCAATAAACGTTAACCTTTGATCACCCAACCTTTCTATTGCGCATTGCAAACTATAAACCAGACCAAAGATATAAATTTACTTTTTGCTTGCATATGTATTGTTGCATTGTTTTGGCTACTCACTGAGCCGTGTTATGTGCTCACCCCTCGACGTTGAATATTTTTAGTTGATGATGTAGGTTACACAGTCGAAGATTATATGAATGCGTCTGCGTACGGGAATATAGCAGCAATGGACGCTGGAGCTGAAGATGATACACACGACTCCTCTTGCGAGTGCAACTCGTGTGTATTTGATTAGATATTTTTCATAGGTTTCTTTATTTGGATTTATTAAAGACTTGTATTGATATTTACTTATGTCTCGGTTGATACAGAATAATTTTTTATTAAATTATTAATATCATCTTAGTTCTCAGTTCATTTATTTATAAGATTTCCGCTATTGTGTATTTACTCTGATTATGATTGTGGATGCGTGTAAGTTTGGATAACGTGGGGATAGCCTATTAGAGATCCTGGTTGAACCGTTGGTTATTTAGCGGTTCATCACACCATTCTGAACAGTACAGAATTGGGGTGTGACAACTTGGTTTCAGAGCCTCTCAGGCTTTGCCCGCCGAACTGACACGCATTCAAGACCATTGTGAACTGAGATATGATAAATTAAAAGCTTTAATTCAAGCACACTGTAAGCACAAGTGATGATTGAAACCGAATTAAAAAGAGAATAATGCATCTAGTAAAGGGAAAACCAGTTACATACAATGAGTGAGAGAAACAAAATGTATATACATCGCTAAAGCAGAGTACAGTCCACAACCCGGACAGTTACTCTATAGTACAAGAAAAGTAAAGTACAAATCAGGAAGCTGGAGGCGAAGGAGGAGGCGGTGCCTCACGGTCTCTGTCATAGTCCTCGGCATAGACCCTAGTCAACCATGCCACCTGGGTCTAAGTCGCCTGCAGACTAGCTGTGAGATCAGCCACCCTCTGATCAGTCCGGCGCTGGGTTTCTAGGAGCTCCCCTATCCTCAGATCCGATGCGTGCTGAGCCTCTCTAATCTCGTGAAACATACTCAGCACGTCATCAGCTGGTGGGCGTGAAGGACCAGCCCCATGAGAAGGACCGGTCTCCGGTACCGAAGCCGCCGCAGCAGAAGTACCAGCCCTATCCGCATGTGTGGGTGATGGCGGTGGTATCGCATCAACATCCATATACATACGATCGTCATCATCGATCGGATCCCCACGAGCCCTAGCAGCAGCCTCAGCATCAGCCATCTCAACTCGAGTGTGAGGGCGCACCATCGTGTTCCTCTCCTCATCGCTAACCTCCGCATCTCGCAGCCCCATCTTGCAAATAGTCTCCCAATCTAGAGGCGACGAAAAGGTCTTCTCCTAGATCTTCTCATCTACCAGATCCACCCCCAGACGGGTCAGTAGCACTGTAATCATGCGTCCATAGGGTACATTACCCCTATGACCGGATAATGTGGCACTAATCATCGTCCGCATGATGATGTAAGGAAGGCAGACCGGCTGGCGAGTGCAGATGCAGTAGATCAAGAACTGAGTCAGCTGAGAGACCCTCTCATAATGCCCACTCTGCGGGATCAGATTATGCTGGATAATGTTGCAGAAGACCCATGGAGCTAGACGCAAGTAGCAAGCTCTCATCTGCCATTTATCGGGACGGAGCAACTGGTTGTCGATCTCTGCCCTCATCTCCATCTCAACAAACTGTGGCTCTCCCGGCGCACAGTACACCATAGGGCCATCATCGGTAATGCCCAATAGATCGGCCAGTTACCGATAATCAAAGGAGATGTGCACCCCCTTGACGTAGTTGGTGATGTGCAACTCCTGGCCGTGCTCAACGTCATTGTAATTCCCCACCACCTGGAGATTACAATAGAACTAGCGTACCAAGTCGGGACATGTGCACGCATCGTATGTGATGACAGGGAGCCACCCCATATCACCAAATGCTCCCTCTACATTGAACAAGGCTAGCTCAGCCAAGTTCACCATGCGACCCCCTTCCACTTTCTTACGGGCATAGTCAGCATACTGTGCCTCGGCTTCATTCGAACGAAAGCGAAGTGGATCACGCAATCTTGGGACTTTGGTACGGGCCATAGTATCTGCAAAAATAAGAAGGAGAAAAGAAACAAGGAGTTAATAGGATAAAAATCCAAAAAATTAAAATAGAGCCCCATTTATCACCATATAAGTGGGCATGAGAACTTACGTAGGTTAAAATATGTCCTACGACCCACATACAGTAGGAGATTTTAACTGACGAAGTTCAATTTGAAGAAATTTAAGAAAAATCAAAAAATTTCGATAAATTAGGGCAAAAAGAGAAAATTCTAAGTTTCTCGATCACCAACCGATGAAACTCAAACATTTTTTAGGGCTTTCGTTCCTCAAGACCCCAATAACAAAAGCCCCCAATAAAAATCGAATTGTTATGGTTGAAAAAATTTTAATTTGGAAAATACGAGCTAAATGGGCAAAAACCTAGAAAAAAAAACCTAAAAACAGGTAAAGGTGAGAGGATATACCTGTAGGGATGACGTGGGCATCGAAACCCGGAGTTAAACCGACCAAGAACAGTGGAGTAGCACTGTAACAACTCAGAGAGTGGAGGCGAGTCAAAACGGAGGAGGAATAGTGAGAAATGACCCAAAATCGGATATTAAAAATCTGATTTTTGGTCCGAGGGTCGGACAATTCGACTGACACCATCGACCCTCCCATCGACCCTTGGCTATCGGGAATCTGACAGAAAATCGAGGTTGAGACTGAGGGTCTGATACCCATCGACCCTCGCATTGACCCTCAGCTCTCGGGAAGAACAGGTCATCCCCAGGGTCGGACCTACCAGCGACCCTCACCTTTCGACCCTGCATAGAAAAGACAGTATTTTCTTTTATAAAATGAGTTAGAAATTGAAATTTTTTATCGGTTAGTGTGCCTACATGAGATATAAATGAATTCTAACCTACCTTGATGAAATTTCAGGCACCGACAATCACCGAAAGGAATTATGTCTGGTCGTAGAGTTACCCGACAGACCCGAAATACAGTCCCACCCCCACCACCAGTGGAGGAAACTAGTCAAGAGAATAACCATGCACAGGGTAATCCAGAACCAGCAGGCCCTACAAATTTGCCACCTCCACCACCGGAGCTAGCAACTGTGGTTATGAATCTGGCACAACAGCTACAGCAAATGCAATACGCACAAGCTCAAATGTAGGTTGCAATGGGAGTTATGTTTCAAGCCACTCAGGCTGCAACCATGCACACTGGGCAAGCTAGTACAGCACCAGTGGGTAATCACCCAGCTCAAAAGACACCTCAACAATCGGCTGCACCAATTCCAGTGCAAGTCCCAGAAGCAGCCCAAGGGAACTATCAGTATCCACCCCCTATGTTTGGAGCATACCAAAATCAACTGGATCACTCCCAATTAGTGGAGAGATTTTTGAAGATGAAACCTAAGGAATTCAACGGCAAGCCGTCTGATCCACTGTGGCCAGCACACTGGATAGATGAAATGGAAAGGAACTTCCTTATGATGACTATTACCGAGGAAGAGAAAGTACTATGCGCTACCTTCATGCTCAAAGGTGACTCACACCATTGGTGGAAATCTACAAAAACGTATTTATTGACCAAGCACGCCCTACTGACATGGGTTATATATAAAGAAGCATTCTTCGAGAAGTATTTCCCAAGAAGCTTCAGAGATTCAATGGAGAAGGAATTTCTGAGTCTGTACCAGGGGCAGATGTCCGTAGACTCGAATCAACAGCGCTATGAGGAGCTGTTTTTCTTCGCACCGGCTAGCATGCAAGAAGAAGATACAAAAACCCGTAGGTTCGTCGCGGGACTAAGAGGAAGCATAAGAGAAAATGTTCTGGGCTTAGAGAAGAAAATCTACAACGAAGCTGTCCAGATTGCTCGAGTGATCGAATCGAGCCAGAAGGAGAGTTATTTCTCCCAGAACAGAGGCATCAAGAGACCAGCCGGAAACTCCTACAACGGAGGCAATAATAGGACGTATAAACCTTTTCGTCCTCAGAATTTTGCTACTACACCAAAGTCTACTTCCGTAGCTCAACCACAGCCAAAGCCAAATTCCGAAGCCCCGAAGTGTTATAACTGTAACCAACCAGGGCATATGGAAAGAGAATGTCCAAAACCCAAGAAGCAGTTACATCAAGGACGGGTATATGCTGTTACATCAGAGGATGCAGCCGCATCCCCCGATGTGGTCACAGGTATGACCGAAACTTTTAAGATTATAATTTCATTGATTGAGCATGTAGACTAAGTAAAAATGGATCACAGGTATTGTACCTATCAATGGCGTACCAGCAAGAGTACTCTTTGATTCAGGAGCTACGCATTCATTTATATCTGTGTCGTTTGGAAAGAAGACCAATTTACCCATCAAAACATTAGACTACAAGTTACTTGTACGGTCACCGATGGGATTAGAAGTGGAATTAGAGAATGGTTATGGGCCATGTCCAGTTTTCATTGGCGAGAAAACCTTGGATGCATCTTTAATACAACTTAAGATGGCAGCCTTCGATGTCATCTTTGGAATGGACTGGTTAGCTCGGCATTCTACAAATCTGTTATGCGCCGAGAAGAAGCTAACGTTCAAAGACAAAGAAGGAGCATAATTTAGTTTCTCGGGAACCAAACTTCCCAGAAGACGCAAGCTCATACTCTCAGCATTAAAGGCTAAGAAGTGCCTTGAAAAGGGAGCCGTCGAAAATCTAGTATCAGTGGTCGACCTAACCAAGGACGCGCCAAGAATGGAAGATATTGACGTCGTGCGGGATTACCCAGATGTATTTCTGGAGGAACTACCTGGATTACCGCCCGATCGTGTCACGGAGTTTGTAATAGACCTGATACATGGAGCCGCACCGGTATCAAAAGCACCGTATAGAATGGCTCCTACTGAATTGAAGGAATTAAAAGTGCAATTACAAGAACTGCTGGATAAGGGTTATATTAGACCCAGTATATCTCCATGGGGAGCACCGGTGTTGTTCGTAAAGAAGAAGGATGGTAGTGTTCGATTATGTATCGACTATCAAGAGTTGAATAAGCTGACAATCAAGAATCGATATCCACTACCCAGGATCGATGACTTGTTCGATCAGTTACAAGGTGCGAAGGTATTTTCAAAGATCGATCTTCGATTAGGCTATCATCAACTGAAGATTAAAGAAGGTGACATTTCGAAGACAGCTTTCAGGACAAGATACGGACATTATGAGTTCTTAGTGATGTCCTTCGGATTAACTAATACACCGGCAACATTCATGGAACTTATGAACCGAGTTTTCCACGATATGTTGGATACGTCGGTTATAGTATTTATTGATGACATATTGGTATACTCCAAAGACAAGGAAACCCATGTCAAGAACCTAAACGCAGCCCTACAACGTTTAAGGAAAGATAAGTTATATGCCAAATTTTCGAAGTGTGAGTTTTGGCTAAGTGAAGTCGCCTTTCTAGGCCATGTAGTATCCGCAGAAGGAATCAAAGTGGACCCCAGTAAGATCAAGGCTATTGTGAAGTGGGAAGCACCAAAGAGTGTTTCAGAAATTAGAAGTTTTCTGGGTCTAGCTGGATATTATCGGAGATTCGTAGAAGACTATTCTTGGATTGCCGTACCTCTCACCAGTCTGACCAAGAAAGGAGAAAAATTTGTATGGACGGATAAGTGTGAAAAGAGTTTTTAAACACTAAAGACCAGATTGATATCCGCCCCAATTTTGACCATTCCCGTTCCAGGACAGACATTTACCTTATACACTGATGCATCGGGATTGGGACTAAGATGTGTGCTTATGCAAGGAGAGCAAGTAGTTGCGTATGCCTCAAGACAGTTGAAGGTACATGAGAAAAATTAGCCCACTCATGATTTGGAGTTAGCGGCAGTAGTACATGCTGTCAAGATATGGAGACACTACCTATACGGAGAGAAATTTCAGATTAAGTCGGACCATAAAAGTTTTACTTATCTATTTAATCAGAAGGAGTTGAATATGAGGCAAAGGAGATGGGTAGAACTATTGAAAGACTATGATTGTGATATCCAGTATCATCCAAGAAAAGCGAACGTGGTAGCGGATGCATTGAGCAGAAAAGCAATGATAAAATCTCAAGGAGAAGTTAGCACGACTGCAGCAATGTATACCAACGGAATGGTGTTTAATCACGGCAACGAACAATATGTGATAGATACAACGGATGAATCAGCTAGCCAAGGGTTTATTCATCGATTTTCAAATATGTTCGCGGCATTGAAGATTATACCGGATATAGTGGACGAAGTGAAGACAGCTATCATAGCAGATCCTTATCTGAGAACAGTACAAGAAGATATTGAGAAAGGTAGGACCAACCCTGAGTTCACCTTGGATGACGAGAAGGTACTGAAATATAAAGGGAGAATATGTGTACCTGAAATAGAAAGTATGGACATTAAACACCGACTGATGAAGGAAGCCCATACCACCATCTACTCGATACATCCTGGAAGCACAAAAATGTATCATGATCTAAAGAAACTGTATTGGTGGAGGGGAATGAAGGCAGATGTAGCCAAGTTCGTGTCTCAATGCCTAAATTGTCAGAAGGTAAAGGCGGAACGACAAAGACCCGCAGGACTGTTACAGCCATTACCGGAACCAGCATGGAAATGGGACTGCATCACTATGGACTTCGTCACAGGACTACCATTGACTCCTCGAGTAGTTGACGCAGTTTGGGTGATTGTGGACCGTCTGACTAAGACAGCTCGCTTCATACCGATACGACCCCTGTATACACTGGAAAGGTTAGCAAAGCTGTTTGTGGATAATATTGTTCGGTTACACAGTATACCAGAAAGTATTGTGTCCGATAGAGATCCACGATTTATTTCCAAATTTTGGGAAGGACTGCAAAAGGCTATGGGTACAACATTGAAGTTCAGTACTGCATTTCACCCACCACGCGACATCGGAGCGTACAATCCAAATTCTAGAAGATATGCTATGAGAATGTGTGATTGATTTCAAAGGATCATGGGATGAAAAGTTACCATTGATCGAGTTCCCGCTACAATAACAGCTATCGGGCTACTATACGGATGTCACCTTATGAAGCCTTGTATGGCGGGAAGTGTCGAACTCCCTTGTTTTGGAATGAAGTTGGAGAACGTAGTATTGTTGGACCGGAATTTGTTGAAGAGACTTGTCGAGTGGTCGACATCATCAAGGAGAGAGTGAAAACAGCTCAGAACCGTCAGAAGCAATATGCAGATACTCGACGAATAGATCTAGAGTTCACCATAGGTGATAAAGTATTTTTGAAAGTATCGCCTATGAGAGGATTGAAGAGATTCGGACAGAAAGGAAAATTAAGTCCAAGATATGTCAGACCATATGAAATTATAGCTAAGCGTGGAAAAGTAGCTTATCAGTTGGCATTACCACCATCTATGTCAAGTGTGCACGACGTATTTCACATTTCTCTATTGAAGAAGTATGTCAAGGATTCGACGCACGTGTTGACAGTAGATTTTCCAGAATTGACTGATGATTTGACATTTGAAGTAACGCCAACAGAAATCACTAGTCGAAAGGTTCAACATCTACGCAACAGAGATATCTACTATGTCAAGGTCACAAGGAAAAGTAGAGACATGGAAGAGATTACATGGGAAGAAGAGAATGCTATGCGAAAGCAGTACCCACACTTATTTCATTCAGAAGGTACGTACAATTTTGAGGATGAAATTTTTATAAGTTGGGGGGAGTTGTAAGACCCGTGTCAATCTAACCCGGTCTTACCACCTTGAATCAGGTTTACCCATCATGGTCGAGTCAAGTGGACCAAGGGCGTGATGGAGATCGAGATCCCAGGTATAAAATCGACCCAAAAACACTTAATTTTAGGGGAGGGTCGCATACCCAGCCAAGTAGGGTCGGACCTCCCAAAACAGAATGTCAGACCCTCGGATTTGAAGGGAGGGTCGGACAGCTTAAGACCCTAGGGTCGACGGGATCATCGACCCTCCCATCGACCCTCGGTTTCTGCCGAATATAGAAATTAGGAAATTTCCTAATTTTCAATTGGGATTCTTTCCAAATCTCAATGGGACTATTATAGGACATTCCTACTCTATTTAAAGGACGTCCCTAATCCATTTTCACTCCTTTCACAACCCTAATTGATTTGAGAGAAAGAGAGAAGAAGGAAAATAGGAAGAAAGGAGACAAGGAGGAAGACTTAGCAAAAAGGAGAAGAAATTCCAGAGAAAAGTAATCTTCTCAGGTATGGATACTAATTCCATGAGTTTCTATAGACCTTAGGTTAGATATGGTTGAGTGTAGGATTTCGGAGAAACCCAAACCATCCATTCATGATTAGGTTTTCATTGAAAACCATAGGATGATGCATTAAAACTATTTAGATGGATTATACATGGTTCTAGACCATGGAATGACTGTTAAATGAATGTAGGAAGCAAGCCATAGGACCCCAAACACGAATAGTGGATTTAAAAGTGGAAATTGGACCAGAGTGCATCGAGGGTCGCACCGAGGGTCGATAGACCATCCAACCCTAGGTGTTTCTGACCATCGACCCTCAGCATTCGGGAAGTTCAGAATGAGGGGAGGGTCGATAGACCCATCGACCCTAGCATCGACCCTAGCATCGACCCTCAGTTGACAGAATGGTTTTAAATTCTGAATTAATTCTAATTAAATTCTATCGACTTTGTTAGGTTTGCTAGCAATATAATAACGTTATAACGGTGATTCTAAAGCTTGGAAAAATATCTTTTAGCAAGCTAAGGTGAGGAACCTTAACTCCAAACTAAATTGGTTAATAATAAACTGTTTTCAATTTCTTGAGTCCTACGCTATGTTTGATTCTATGCGAATATGTTGTAATGTGCATACAGCATGCCATCCAATATTTCTATTACTTGTTCATGCATATTTACTTTATTGCTTATAACATGATGATGATGATGATGATAGGAATAGGCATGTGCTTGTATGTGTGTGGTTGATGTACTTGATGCGAGCGAGTATCAGGGGAGGTGTGATGAGAACGTCAATAAACGTTAACCTTTGGTGGGTCTCAGCACTTTAGCTCTATCTCTAACTCAAGTCTTGTGCATTGACATCATCGTATCGCCATTACCTTAGCAGAACTATTATGTCGTAGAGTATCAGGGAGGTGGTCTCGGTCCTTGTAGCCTCTGACTCTACCAGGGGGCCTTAGCTCTATCTCTATGGGCATTCTGAGGGATGCTGGGGTGAGGCCTTGGATACACTGTTTGGCATTAGGATTCGTTAGTAGCGAGCCCAGTTTGCAAGCCCTCGCTAACAGGGGCTTACGTGTTAGTATAGCATTATATAGAAATAAACGTTAACCTTTGTTGTATAATGTTATGGTAGGGTGGATAGGGACGACGATAAACGTTAACCTTCGGGCGGGCTTCCACACCCTGTGTATAGAGGTGGTGTCAATAAACGTTAACCTTTGATCACCCAACCTTTCTATTGCGCATTGCAAACTATAAACCAGACCAAAGATATAAATTGACTTTTTGCATGCATATGTATTGTTGCATTGTTTTGGCCACTCACTGAGCCATGTTGTGTGCTCACCCCTCGACGTCGAATATTTTTAGTTGATGTTGTAGGTTACACAGTCGAAGATTATATGAACGCATCTGCGTACGGGAATATAGCAGCAATGGACGCTGGAGCTGAAGATGATACACACGACTCCTCTTGCGAGTGCAACTCGTGTGTATTTGATTAGATATTTTTATAGGTTTCTTTATTTGGATTTATTAAAGACTTGTATTGATATTTAATTATGTCTCGGTTGATACAGAATAATTTTCTATTAAATTATTAATATCATCTTAGTTCTTAGTTCATTTATTTATAAGATTTCCGCTATTGTGTATTTACTCTGATTGTGATTGTGGATGCGTGTAAGTTTGGATAACACAGGGATAGCTTATTAGAGATCCTGGTTGAACCGTTGGTTATTTAGCGGTTCATCACATCATTCTGAACAGTGCAGAATTGGGGTGTGACACTTGCCGGCGGGAAGAAGAATAGTTCTTCATACCTCTGCTGATAAGCATCCACGGTCGACTGAGATTGCTGTAGGTTAAGGAACTCCTTCTCCATTTGATCCCTGAAACTCTTCAGAAAATATTTATCGAAGAAGGCAGCTTTAAACACTTCCCAAGCCACCAGTGTATACTTAGTCTCCAGATATGCCCGTGTAGAATTCCACCAAGCGTTTGCATCTTTTATCAGCATGTCAGTAGCAAATAAAACTTTTTCCTCTTCTGTACATGTCATCAGACGGAAATTCTTCTCCATCTCTGCAACCCACTGTGCTGGCCACAATGGCTTCCTTGTTCTACCAGTGAATGATGAAGGCTTCAATTTTGGGAATCTATCCACCGCCCTACTCAGATCGTGCTGTCCCTGCGTGTCTGCTCCGTACCATGGTGGCGGGTACGGATAATCTCCCGGGTAAGCAGAAGGCGACGGAAACTAATGCGGTGGTGGTACATTCTGTGCTTGGCCCATCGGCCTTGGACTACCCTGCATCGGCTATAAAGTATTTCTCTCTCCAGACTCAGGCGTACCTCCCGTGGGAACAGAACCTGTTGGCCTGAGCATCTTCAGTACCTCGCTCAGGAACTTCTTCTGTTGAGCTTGCATCTGATAGACCAGGTTTGTAACAATGGTCTCTGAATCCCTATAAGGTGGCCCAGGTAAATTTGTTGGTACTTCTGGAACCTGTTCCTCCTCCACTTCCAGACTTGGCTCTCTAAGATGGTCTCGTTCAACCTGTTCTTCCTCTAGGCGCATCCTGGTCTGATGACGCTTCTGACCCCTACGACCGTTTCCTCCCACCATCTCAGACTATTCTGTTTGGATCCGAGAAGAAGACATAACACGTGAGAACCACAATAATAGTAGTGTTAGTCTTGAATAATACAGGGGAAAATAGTCGAGAAGTAAAATTTCAATTTACACAAGACCAAGTTGTCACACCCCAATTCTAATCCAACCAGAATGGTGTGAGTGAACCGTCATTGAACCAACGGTTCACACCAGGATCTCGAATAGGCCGTGTCCACTCGTACAAACCATTACACATAACCACAATCAGAATATAAATAATACAGCAGAAGTCTTTAAAATAGAATGAACTGAGTATCTATTGATAAATTAAATAAGTATCCAATTATTCAAATTCAAACATAAAATAAATATCTTTTACATCCCTTTAATATCAAACGAAAATAACTGAAATGAAAAAACAAAATCCGATCACAGGTACACGCAGAAAGGGCACTCGCATGAAGCATCATGCTCGTCCTCTCCTGCCTGTACACTCAAAGCAGCAACGTCACCATACGCCGGAGCGTTCACATAGTCGTCAACAGTGTAACCTGCATCAACATCTAAAAATAATGTGTACACAAGGGTGAGCTCACAACACACCTCAGTAAGACAATCAGACAGTTTCACCATATTATGCATGAGTAACAATCAATTTTATGCTGTGGTCTGGTTTTAAGTTTGCAATGTGCAATAGAAAGGTTTGGTGGCCCCCGCACCTCTATACACGAGTGTGTGGCACCTCATGGATCACACCCCCATCGGCCCACATGCACCCATCATGGAATAGAGATAGAGCTAAGATACCCACGTACCTCCCCTGATACTCTACCCATACCAGTACCTAAGCCCCTACTGTCCAGGACTCGCAAACTGGTCTCACAACTAACCAATCCTATATGTCATCAATGTACGCTCTATCCCAGCACAACCGTCTATGGCATAGAGATAGAGCTAAGGCATTCCCACACCTACCCTGATGCCCTATCCGCAACCAACCCACTAGAATAGAAACAATACGGTAGACCCTATCCCAACATAACTCCCTACGGCATAGAGATAGAGCTAAAGCATCGTGGACAAGCCAGCGTCGACTCGGAGACCACAGTTCCATATAACAATGGCCGGGCCAACATCAATATCGGAGACCACCGTACCACGACCTTCCCCTGATGCCCCACCCGTACCAAGCATGTTAAGACAGAATACTACAAAAAGGTGCTAATGTGAAGAGCGATCCCAGGCCCATGTCCCACTCCACACACTAACGAAAACAATCACATGCTTAACAATCACATCCTAACAATGCATGAACAGTAATAGTAACTGAAATTAAAAGATAGCATGTGAATATGCACAAACATCACATCATATATAATCAGGTAATTAACAACAACTTACTGTCCATTAATTATTAGGTTTAGGTCAGATTCCCTTACCTTTGTTAGCTTGCTCCACGTCGCAAGATCCAAACGTGCTTTCACAAAGTCCTACAATATTATTAGGGTTTCATTAGAATAGCTTCTTAGGGTTTCATGTTGGTCGAAAACCAACAAAGTTACAAAATACCCTCACAGAGCTGATCGGTGGCATGTACTGGTCGCAGCTCTGTGGGGAAGACTGGCGACCGGTATGGTCAGCTGGTCCCCACAGACCAGCCTCCCGAGGGATACCGGTGGCAACATACCGGTCGCACTGTGTGCAACCGGTATAGTCGACCGGTATGTCTCCGAAAGACCATACATGGGTTTTTCGACAGTCGTCGATCATCCTCCATGGATTTCCAGGGTTTCACCTATCCATTCTAGGTCTAATCTGTGAGTTGGAGTTATCCCCAACTCATTCGAGTCTTATTTCGATGAATATCATCTCGGAACTCGAATCTAGGGTTTGACGGCAACTTAGGGTTTATTGGCCAGTTTAGGGTTTTAGATCAATACCTACTTTGCATGGTATTGATCCACCCACACAACTACATAGGATAAGAAGAATAGTTAAAGCACTTACCGTTGACTGGCGTAGCGTGAGCTTCGTCGAACGGTAATGGCGGAACCTTCTTCTTCTTCCTAGCTCCTTCTCCTTTCCAACCTCTTTCTTTTCTCTAGGGTTTGCGAGAGACAATGGAAAGGATTTGAGGAGGCTTAAGGGTGTATTTATAGGCTAAAAATAGGGTTTAGTAACCCTACTAAGATTAGGAAACTTCTAAGATTCGAAATCAGAAAAATGGGACCCGTAGAGACCAATTTCTAGATCACCGCACTTAGCTGCGGAAGCCATACCGGTCGACCGGTACCAAGACCGGTACCATCGACCGGTCAACATAAAATGATGACTATTTGGTCGTCTTTGGTCCGATTTCATACCTATTTGTCATCCGCTTGCCCCGTCTGGCCCGGTGATGATCGGAAGACCTGTCACGACACAAAACCAAGGTTTAGACCGGGTTTACGGAGTGCGGTTCTTACAGATCTGATTTAATAGCTGTCTTCACTTCATCCATTATGTCTGGTATAATTTTCAATGCGGCGAACATATTTGAAAACCGATGAATAAACCCTTGGTTGGCTGACTCATCCGTTGCATCTATCACATATTGCTCATTGCCGTGATTGAATACCATTCTGGAAGTACGCATTGCTGCAGTTGTGCTAACCTCTCCTTGTGATTTTATCATTGCTTTTCTGCTTAACAAATCCGCTACTACGTTCGCTTTTCCTGGATAATACTGGATATCACAATCATAGTCTTTCAATAGTTCTAGCCATATTCTTTGTCTCATATTCAACTCCTTCTGATTAAATAAATAAGTAAGACTTTTATGGTCTGACTTAATCTGAAATTTCTCTCCGTATAGATAATGTCTCCATATCTTGACAGCATGTACTACTGCCGCTAACTCCAAATCATTGGTGGGGTAATTTTTCTCATGTATTTTCAACTGTCTCGAGGCGTATGCAATTACTTGCTCTCCTTGCGTAAGCACACATCCTAGTCCTAGTCCTGACGCATCAGTGTATAAAGTAAATGTCTGTCCTGGAACGGGAATAGTCAAAATCGGAGCGGATATCAATCTGGTCTTCAACGTTTGGAAACTCTTCTCACATTTATCGGTCCACACAAACTTTTCACCTTTCTTAGTAAAACTGGTAAGTGGTACGACAATCCGGGAATAGTCTTCTACGAATCTCCGATAATAACCAGCTAGACCCAGAAAACTTTTAATTTCTGAAACGCTCTTTGGTGCTTCCCACTTTACAATAGCCTCGATCTTGCTGGGGTCCACTTTGATTCCTTCAGCGGATACTACATGGCCTAAGAAGGCGACTTCACTTAGCCAAAACTCACACTTTAAAAATTTGGCATGTAGCTTCTCTTTCCTTAAACGCTGTAGGGCGGCGTTTAGTTCTTGATATGAGTTTCTTCGTCCTTGGAGTATACCAATATATCATCAATAAATACTATAACCGACGTATCCAACATATCATGGAAAACCCGATTCATAAGCTCCATAAAAGTTGCTGGTGCATTTGTTAATCCAAAAGACATGACCAAGAACTCATAATGTCCGTATCTGGTCCTGAAAGCTGTCTTCGGAATATCACCTTCTTTAATCTTCAACTAATGATAGCCTGATCGAAGATCGATCTTAGAAAATACCTTTGCTCCTTCCAACTGATCGAACAAGTCATCGATCCGAGGTAGTGGATATCGATTCTTGATTGTCAGTTTATTCAACTCCCGATAGTCGATGCATAATCGAACGCTACCGTCCTTCTTCTTTACAAATAACACCGGTGCCCCCCATGGTGATATACTGGGTCGAATATAACCCTTGTCTAGCAGTTCTTGTAGTTGCACTTTCAGTTCCTTCAGTTCCATAGGAGCCATTCTATAAGGTGCTTTTGATACTGGTGCGGCTCCAGGTACAAGGTCTATCACAAACTCTGTGGCTCGGTCGGGTGGTTATCCTGGTAGTTCCTCCGAAAATACGTCGGGATAGTCCCGCACGACTTCAATATCTTCCATTTGTAGTGCTTCCTTGGTTAGGTCGACCACTGATACTAGATACCAGACTTCCCCCTTCTCAAGGCACTTCCTAGCCTTTAGTGCTGAGAGTATGAGCTTGCGTCTACAGGGAAGTTTGGTTCCCAAAAAACTAAATTCTGCTCCTTCTTTGTCTTTGAACGTTAGCTTCTTTTCGGCGCATAATAGGTTTGCAGAATGCCGAGCTAACCAGTCCATTCCCAAGATGACGTCAAAGTCTGCCATCTAAAGTTGTATCAAGGTTGCATCTAAGGTTTTCTCGCCAATGAGAACTGGACATGGTCCATAGCCTTTCTCTAATTCCACTTCTAACCCCATCGACGACCGTACAAGTAATTGGTAGTCTAATGTTTTGATGGGTAAGTTTTTCTTCTTTGCGAATGACACAGATATAAATGAATGAGTGGTTCCTGAATCAAAGAGTACTCTGGCGGGTACGACATTTATAGGTACGATACCTGTGATTTATTTTACTTAGTCTACATGCTCATGCAATGTAATTACAACTTAAAAAGTTTCAATCATACCTATGACCACATCGGGTGATGCAGCAGCATCCTCGGATGTAACAGCATATACCCGTCCCTGATGGAACTGCTTCTTGGGCTTAGGGCACTCCCTTGCCATATGTCCCGGTTGGTTGCAGTTAAAACACTTTGGGCCTTCAGAATTTGGCTTTGGCTGCTGTTTAACTACTGGAGTAGTCCTGGGTGCAGCAGTAAAGCCCTGAGCACGGAAAGGCTTATATGTCCTGTTATTGCCTCCGTTGTAAGAATTTCCAGCTGGCCTTTTGATACCCCTATTCTATCACACCCCAATTCCGCACATTTCAGAATGGTGTGATGAACCGCTAAATAACCAATGGTTCAACCAGAATCTCAAATAGGCTATCCCCGCGTTACCTGAACCTTCATACACTCACCATCATAATCAGAGTAAATACACAATAGCGGAAGTCTTATAAATAAATGAACTAAGAACTAAAATGATATCCATAAATAATAGCAAATTATTCTGTGTTTAACTGAGACATAAATATTTAAGTACCAAATACATGTCTTATAAATCCAATAAAGAAACCTATAAAAATATCTAGTCAAATACACACGAGTTACACTCGCAAGAGGAGTCGTGTGTATCATCTTCAGCTCCAGCTTCCATTTCTGCTACCGTCCCGTACGTAGAAGCATTCATATAGTCTTCAACTGTGTAACCTGCATCATCAACTAAAAATATTCGACGTCGAGGGGTGAGCACACAACACGGCTCAGTGAGTAGCCAAAATAATGCAACATTACATATGCATGCACATTCATTTATCTCTTTGGTCTGGTTTATAGTTTGCAATGCGCAATAGAAAGGTTGGGTGGTCAAAGGTTAATGTTTATTGACACCGCCTCTATACACAGGGTGTGGAAGTCAGCCCGAAGGTTAACGTTTATCGTCGTCCCCATCCACCCTACCATAACATTATACAACAAAGGTTAACGTTTATTGCTATATAATGCTATACCAACACGTAAGCCCCTGTTAGCGAGGGCTTGCAACCCGGGCTCTTGCTAACCAATCCTAATGCCAAAACGGTGTATCCAAGGCCTCACCCCAGCATCCCTCAGAATGCCCATAGAGATAGAGCTAAGGCCCCCCGGTAGAGTCAGAGACTACAAGGACCGAGACCACCTCCCCTGATACCCTACGACACAATAGTTCTGCTAAGGTAATGGCGATACGACGATGTCAATGCACAAGACTTGAGTTTGAGATAGTGCTAAAGTGCTGAGACCCGCCAAAGGTTAACGTTTATTGACGTCCTCATCACACCTCCCCTGATACTCGCTCGCATCAAGTACATCAACCACACACATACATGCACATGCCTATTCCTATCATCATCATCATCATCATCATGTTATAAACAATAAAGTAAATATGCATGAATAAGTAATAGAAATATTAGATGGCATGCTGTATGCACATTACAACCATATTTGCATAGAATCAAACATGTTATAGGACTCAAGAATTAGAAAATAGTTTATTATTAACCAATTTAGTTTGGAGTTAAGGTTCCTCACCTTAGTTTGCTATAAGATACTTTTCCAAGCTTTAAAATCACCTCTACAGTGTTATTATAGTACTAGCAAACCTAACAAAGTCGATAGAATTTAATTAGAATTAATTCCGAATTTAAAAACCATGCTGTTAACTGAGGGTCGATCAGAGGGTCGATGCTCAGGATACATAGGGTCGATGGGTCTATCGACCCTACCCTCTGTCTGAACTTCCTGAATGCTGAGGGTCGATGGTCAGGGTGCCTAGGGTCGATGGGTCTATCGACCCTGTGTGCGACCCTCGGTGCACTCTGGTCCAATTTCTACTTTTTAATTCATTCTTCGTGTTTGGGGTCCTATGGCTTGCTTCCACATTCCATTAAACATTCATTCCATGGTCTGAAACTATGATTCATCCTCCTAGATGGCTTTCATGCATTATCCTAGGTTTTTCCATGAAAACCTAACCATGGATGGATGGTTTGGGTTTCTCCGAAATCCTACACTCAATCATATCTATAGGAATTAATATCCATACCTGAGAAGATTACTTTTCTCTGGAAATTCTTCTCCCTTTTGCTAAGTCTTCTTCCTTGCATCTTTTCTTCCTCTTTTCCTTCTTCTCTCTTTCTCTCAATTCAATTAGGGTTGTGAAAGAAGTGAAAGTGGCTTAGGGATGTCCTTTAAATAGAGTAGGAATGTCCTATAATAGTCCCATTGAGATTTGGAAAGAATCCCAATCGAAAATTAGGAAGTTTCCTAATTTCAGTTTCGGCGGTAAGTGAGGGTCGATGAGAGGGTCGATGATCCCGTCGACCCTGTGGTCTGACACTGTCCGACCCTCTCCCAAATTTTAAGGGTCTGAGTTTCTGATTTGGGAGGGTCGACCCTGTTTTGCTGGGTATGCGACCCTTCCTCTATTTTAAGTGTTTTTGGGTTGATTTGATACCTGGGATCTCGCTCTCCTTCACGCCCTTGGTCCATTTGACTCGACCATGATGGGTGAACCTGGTTCAAGGTGGTAAGACCGGGTTAGTTTGACATGGGTCTTACATATTCTGTGTGAAATAACTCTCCTTCTGGCTTGATTCAATAACCCGAGCGATTTGGACAGCTTCATTATAAATCTTCTTTTCTAAGCCCAGAACATGGTCTCTGATGCTTCCTCTCAGTCCCGTGATGAACCTACGGGTTTTGGTGTCTTTTTCCTGCATACTAAGTGGTGCAAAGAAAAACTGCTCCTCATAACGATGTTGATATGCATCCACTGACATCTGTCCCTGATATAGACTCAGGAACTCCTTCTCCATAGAATCTCTGAAGCTTCATGGAAAGTATTTCTCAAAGAAAGCTTCTTTATAAATAGCCCAAGTCAGTTGGGCGTGCTTGGTCAATAAGTAAGCCCTAGCCGATTTCCACCAATGATGTGCATCACCCTTTAGCATGAACGTGGCACATAATACTTTTTCTTCCTCTGTAATAGTCATCATGAGGAAATTTCTCTCCATCTCGTCCATCCAGTGTGCTGGCCATAATGGATCAGACAGTTTGTCGTTAAATTCCCTAGGCTTCATCTTCAAAAATCTCTTAACCAGTCGAGAGTGATCCATCTGATTTTGGGGGTATGCCCCAAACATATGGGGTGGATACTGGTAATTAACCTGAGCTGCTTCCGGAGCCTGTACTGGAATCTGAGCAGCAGGTTGTTGAGGTGTCTGAGGTGTTGGGTGGTTACCCACCGGTGCTGCACTGGCTTGTCCTGTCTGCATAGGTGCAGCTTGAGTGGCTTGGAACATAATACCCATTGCAACTTGCATCTGGGCCTATGCGTGTTGCATCGGTTTCAGCTGCTGAGCCAGATTCATCACCACAGTTGCTAGCTCTGGTAGTGGAGGTGGCAAATTTGTAGGGTTTGCCTGTTCTGGATTACCCGATGCATAATTATTTTCCTGACTGGTCTCCTCCACGGGTGGTGGTGGTGGAACTGCATTTCAGTTCTGTCGGGTTACCCTACGTCCAGACATAATTCCTTATGTGATTGGTGGTGCCTGAAAATTATCAAAATAGATAAGAAGACATTTATATTTCATGTAGGCACGCTAACCAATATAAAATTCCAATTCCAGCTCATTTTTAAAAGAAAATACTGTCTTTTCTATGCAGGGTCGATGGTGAGGGTCAATGGTATGTTCGACCCTTAGTATCCGACCCTGGGAATGACCTGTTCTTCCCGAGAGCTGAGGGTCGATGTGAGGGTCGATGGGTGTCCGACCCTCAGTTCTGACCCTTAGTTTTCTGTTAGGTTCCCGAGAGCCGAGGGTCGATGGGAGGGTCGATCCGAGGGTCGATGGTTCTGATCGAATTGTCCGACCCTCAGACCAAAAATCAGATTTTTAAGATCCGATTTTGAGTCATTTTTTATTATTTCCCTCCCATTTCGACTCGTCTCTCCCCTCTGAGTTGCTACAGTGTCACTCCACTGTTTTTGGTCGGTTTGAGTCTGGGTTTCGACATCCACGTCATCCATACAGGTATATTCTCTCATTTTTACCTGTTTCTAGGTTTTCTTTTCTAGGTTTTTGCTCATTTAACTGGTATTCTTCAAATTAAACTTTTTCCAATCGTAAAAATATGATTTTTATTGGGGGCTTTTGTTATTTTTGTCTCGAGGAACGAAAGCCCTCAAAAATTTTTGAGTTTCATCAGTTGGTTATCGATAAACTTGGATTTTTGCTCGTTTACCCTAATTTGTCGAAATTTTTTTATTTCTTGAAATTTCTTCCAATTGGTCTTCGTTAGTTCCAATTTCCTACTGTATGTGGGTTGTAGGATATGTAGGAACCTACGTAAGTCCTCCTGCCCGCGTGTACGGTGAAAAGTGAGGCTTTTGGCTAACTTACGTCGTTATAATGTCAAATTTTAGATTTTTATCCTATTAACTCCTTATTTTATTTTTCCTTTCTTACTTTGCAGATACCATGGCCCGTACTAAAATACCCCGAGTTCGTGATCCGCTTCGCTTCCGCTCCTACGAAGCTGACGCACAGTATGCCGACTATGCTCGAAAGAAAGTGGAGGGTGGTCGTATGGTGAACTTGGCTGAGCTAGCCTTGTTCAACGTAGAAAGAGCATTTGGTGACATGGGGTGGCTCCCTATCATTACTTACGACGCATGCACATGTCCGGATTTGGTGCGTTAGTTCTATTGAAATCTCCAGGTGGTGGGGAATTACAATGATGTTGAGAGGGGTCAAGAGTTGCGCATCACCAGCTATGTTAAAGGGGTGCACATTTCATTTGACTATCGGCAACTGACCGATCTGCTGGGCATTCCTTATGATGGCCCCACGGTGTACTGTGCGCCTGGAGAGCCCCAGTTTGTTTCCATGGAGATGAGGGCAGAGATCGACAATCAGTTGCTACGACCTGATCGCTGGCAAATGAGAGCCTGTTACCTGTGTCCTGCTCCGCGGGTCTTCTGTAAGATTATCCAGCATAATCTGATTCCGTAGAGTGGGCACTATGAGAGGGTTTCTCATTTGACCCAGTTTTTGATATATAGTATTTGCACTAGACAGTCAGTCTGTCTTCCATACATCATCTGTAAGACCCGTGTCAAACTAACCCGATCGTACCACCTTGAACCAGGTTTACCCATCATGGTCGAGTCAAATGGACCAAGTGCATGAAGGAGATCGAGATCCCAGGTATAAAATCGACCCAAAAATACTTAATTCTAGGGGAGGGTCGCACACCCAGTGAAGCAGGGTCAGACCTCCCAAAACAAAAAGTCAGACCCTCAGTTTTTGAGGGAGAGTCGGATAGCTTAAGACCCTAGGGTCGACGGGATCATCGACCCTCCCATCGACCCTCGATTTCTGACGAAACTGAAATTAGGAAATTTCCTAATTTTCGGTTGGGATTCTTTCCAAATCTCAATGGGATTATTATAGGACATTCCTAGTCTATTTAAAGGACGTTCCTAAGCCACTTTCACTCCTTCCACAACCCTAATTGAATTGAGAGAAAGTGAGGAGAAGGAAAAGAGGAAGAAGAGAGGCAAGGAGGAAGACTTAGCAAAAAGGAGAAGAATTTCAGAGAAAAGTAATCTTCTCAGGTATGGATACTAATTCCATGAGTTTCTACAGACCTTAGGTTAGATATGGTTGAGTGTAGGATTTTAGAGAAATTCAAACCATCCATCCATGGTTAGATTTTCATGGAAAACCATAGGAGGATGCACAAAAACTATTTAGATGGTTTATACATGGTTCTAGACCATGGAATGAGTGTTGGGTGAATGTAGGAAGCAAGTTATAGGACCCCAAACACGAAGAATGGATTAAAAAGTGGAAATTGGACCAGAGTGCACTAAGGGTCGCACCGAGGGTCGATAGACCATCCGACCCTAGGTGTTTCTGACCATCGACCCTCAGCATTCGGGAAGTTTAGAATGGAGGGAGGGTCGATAAACCCATCGACCCTAGCATCAACCCTAGCATCGACCCTCAGTTGACAGAATGGTTTTTAAATTCTGAATTAATTCTAATTAAATTCTATCGACTTTGTTAGGTTTGCTAGCAGTATAATAACATTAAAAAGGTGATTCTAAAGCTTGGAAAAGTATCTATTAGCAAGCTAAGGTGAGGAACCATAACCCCAAACTAAATTGGTTAATAATAAACTGTTTTTCTTTTCTTGAGTCCTATGCCATGTTTGATTCTATGCGAATATGTTTGTAATGTGCATACAGCATGCCATCCAATATTTCTATTACTTGTTCATGCATATTTACTTTATTGTTTATAACATGATGATGATGATGATGATAGGAATAGGCATGTGCTTGTATGTGTGTGGTTGGTGTGCTTGATGCGAGCGAGTATCAGGGGAGGTGTGATGAGAACGTCAATAAACATTAACCTTTGGCGGGTCTCAGCACTTTAGCACTATCTCTAACTCAAGTCTTGTGCATTGACATCGTCGTATCGCCATTATCTTAGCGGAACTATTATGTCGTAGGGTATCAGGGGAGGTGGTCTCGGTCGTTGTAGTCTCTGACTCTACGGGGGCCTTAGCTTTATCTCTATGGGCATTCCGAGGGATCTTTGGGGTGAGGCCTTGGATACACTGTTTGGCATTAGGATTGGTTAGCAGCGAGCCCAGTTTGCAAGCCCTCGCTAACAGGGGCTTACTTGTTGGTATAGCATTATATAACAATAAACGTTAACCTTTGTTGTATAATGTTATGGTAGGGTGGATGGGGACGACGATAAATGTTAACCTTTGGGCGGGCTTCCACACCCTGTGTATAGAGGCGGTATCAATAAACGTTAACCTTTGATCACCCAACCTTTCTATTGCACATTGCAAACTATAAACCAAGACCAAAGATATAAATTGATTTTTTTGCATGCATATGTAATGTTGCATTGTTTTGGCTACTCATTGAGCCGTGTTGTGTGCTCACCCCTCGACGTCGAATATTTTTAGTTGATAATGCAGGATATACTGTTGAAGATTATATGAACCTGTCAGCGTATGGAACTGTAGTAGCTATGGAAGTCGGAGCTGAAGACGATACACATGACTCCTCTTGCGAGTACAACTCGTGTGTATTCGATTAGATATTTTTGTAAGTTTCTTTATTGGATTTATAAGACATGTAATTGGTATTTAAATAATTATGTCTTAGTTAAACACAGAATAATTTGCTATTATTTATGGGTATCATTCTAGTTTTCAGTTCATATTATTTATAAATTTTTCGCTATTGTGTATTACTCTGATTATGATTGTGGATACGTGTAAAGTTTGGATAACGCGGGGATAGCCTATTAGATATCCTGGTTGAGCCGTTGTTTATTTAGCGGTTCATCACACCATTCTGAACAATGTGGAATTGGGGTGTGACAGGTAACAGGCTCTCATTGTGGAATTGGCCTGGAGAGCCCCAGTTTGTTTCCATGGAGATGAGGGCTGAGATCGACAATCAGTTGGTACGACCTGATCGCTGGCAAATGAGAGCCTGTTACCTGTGTCCTGCTCCACGGGTCTTCTGTAAGATTATCCAGCATAATCTGATTCCGTAGAGTGGGCACTATGAGAGGGTTTCTCAGTTGACCCAGTTTTTGATATATAGTATTTGCACTAGACAGTCAGTCTGTCTTCCATACATCATCATGCGGATCATGATTAGTGCTACATTGTCTGGTCATAGGGGTAACCTACCCTATGGATGTATGATCACTGTCCTGCTTACTCGCCTGGGGGTGGACTTAGTAGATGAGAAGATTCAGGAGAAAACCTTCTCGTCGCCTCTAGATTGGGAGGTTATCTGTAAGATGGGTCTGCGAGATGCCCAGGTTAGTGATGAGGAGAGGAACGCGATGGTGTGCCCTCACACCCGTATCGAGATGGCTGACGCTGAGGCTGCTACTGCCGCTGCTAGAGCTCATGTGGATCCCGTCGACGATGACGACCGTATGTATATGGATGTCGGCGTGATACCCCCACCTTCACCTATGCATGCGACTGGAGTTGGTACTTCTCCTGCGGCGGATCCTGTACCTGAAACTGGTCCTTCTCATGCGGCTGCCACCTTCTGATATGATGGAGATGCTGCAGGAGATCAGGGAGGCTCCGCTCAGATCTGATCTGAGGATGGATGAGTTGCTAGCCACCCAGCACGCATCAGACACGCGGATGGGAGAGCTCCTTGAGGTTCAGCGTGCGACTGATAGGAGGGTAGCCGATCTTACTACTAGTCTACAGACGACCCAGACTCAGATAGCCTGGTTGACTAGAGTCTATGCCGAGGACTACGACAGAGACCGTGAGGCTCCACCTCCTCCTTCGCCTCCAGCTTCTTGATTGTACTTTATTTTCTTTGTATTACGGAGTAACTGTCCGGGTTGTGGACTGTACTCTGCTTTAGTTATGTATATACAGTTTGTTTCTCTCATTGTATGTAACTTGTTTCCCCTTTAATAGATGCATTATTCTCTTTTTAAATTTTGTCTCAACCATCACTGTTGCTTATAGTGTGTTAATATTACTGTTTTCCCTTTTATCCTATCTCGGTTCACATTTGTCTTGAATGTATGTTAGTTCAGCGGACAAGGCATGAGATGCTCTGATACCAAGTTGTCACACCCCAATTCCGCACACTTCAGAATTGTGTGATGAACCGTTAATAAATCAATGGTTCAACCAGGATCTCGAGTAGGCTATCCGCGCGTTATCTGAACCCCCATACATCCGTAATCACAATCAGAGTAAATACACAATAGCGGAAGTCTTATAATAAAATGAACTGAGAATCTACGGTGATATTAATAATTTAATAGCAAATTATTCTATTTCCACTGAGACATAAATAAATACCAAATACATGTCTTTATTAAATCCAAAATAGGAAACCTATAAAATGTCTAATCAAAAACACATGAGTGGCACTCGCAAAGGGAGTCATGTGTATCCACTTCAGCTTCAGCTTCCATCGCTGCTACATTCTCGTACGCTGAAGCACTCATATAGTCTTCAACTATGAAACCTGTATCATCAACTAAAATATTCGACGTCGAGGGGTGAGCACACATCACGGCTCAGTGAGTAGACAAAACAATGCAACAGTACATATGCATGCAATCAATTCATATCTTTGGTCTGGTTTAAAGTTTGCAATATGCAATAGAAAGGTTTAGGTAGTCAAAGGTCGCGTTTATTGACTCCGCCTTTATACACAAGTGTGTGATGCCGCCCGAAGGTAACGTTTATCGTCGACTCACAAGCACCCAATCATGAACATTATATAACAAAGGTTAACCTTTATTTTTATATAGTGCCATACCAACACGTAAGCCCCTGTTGGCGAGGGCTGCAAACTGGGCTCGCAACTAAGCAATCCTAATGCCAAAAAGTGTATCCAAGGCCACACCCCAGCATCCCTCAGAATGTCCATAGAGATACAGCTAAGGCCCCCCGGTAGAGTCAGAGACTACAAGGACCGAGACCACCTCCCCTGTTACTCTACGAAATAATAGTTCTGCTAAAGTAATGGCGATATAACGATGCTAATGCACAAGACTTGAGTTAGAGATAGAGTTAAAGTGCTGAGACCCGCCAAAGGTTAACATTTATTGACGTCCTCATCACACCTCCCCCTATACTCGCTCGCATCAAGTACACCAACCACACACATACAATCACATGCCTATTTCTATCATCAACATCATCATCATGTTATAAACAATTAAGTAAATATGCATGAACAAATAATAGAAATATTAGATGGCATGTTGTATGCACATTACAAACATATTTGCATAGAATCAAGCATAGCATTGGACTCAAAAAAAGGAAAACAGTTTGTTATTAACCAATTAGTTTAGAGTTCTGTTTCCTCACCTTAGCTTGCTAATAGATACTTTTTCAAGCTTTAAAATAACCCTTATAATGTTATTATATTTCTAAAAGACCTAACAAAGCCGATAAAATTTAATTAGAATTTATTCAGAATTTAAAAACCATTCTGTTAAGTGAGGGTCGGAGGTAGGGTCGCAGTCATGATCGACCCTGGGTGCGACCATCCCCAAATCTGAACTTCCCGAACACTGAGGGTCGATGGTCAGGATCACCTAGGGTCGGATGGTCATCGACCCTCGGTGCGACCCTCGGTGCACTTTCGTCCAATTACCTCTTTTTAGTCCATTTTTCGTGTTTGGGTTCCTATGGCTTGTTTCTACATTCCATTCAACATTCATTCCATGGTCTAGAACAATGAATCATCCACCCAAATAGCTTTCATGCATTCCCCTATGGTTTTCCATAAAAACCTAACCATGGGTTGATAGTTTGGGTTTCTCTGAGATCACACTCTCATCAATGTCTATCCTAAGGTCTGCAGAAACTCATGGAATTAGTATCCATACCTGAGAAGAATACTCTTTTCTCTGCAACTGTTCTCTTTTGGCTAAATTTTCTTCCTTGCTTCTCTTCTTCTTCTTTTCCTTCTCTTCTCTTTCTCTCAATTCAATTAGGGTTGTGAAAGGAGTGAAAGAGGCTTAGGGACGTCCTTTAAATAGAGTAAGAACATCCTAAAATAAGTCCCATTGAGATTAGGAAAGAATCCCAATAAAAAATTAGGAAATTTCCTAATTTCTATTTCTTACGGTAACCGAGGGTCGATGATCCCGTCGACCCTAGGGTTCAAGATGTCCGACCCTCCCTTCAAAATTGAGGGTCTGACTTTCTGCTTTGGGAGGTCCGACCCTGCTTAGCTGGGTATGCGACCCTTCCTTCAAATTAAGTGTTTTTGGGTCGACTTGATACCTGGGATCTCGATCTCCTTCACGCCCTTGGTCCATTTGACTCGACCATGATGGGTAAACCTGGTTCAAGGTGGTAAGACCGGGTTAAATTGACACGGGTCTTACGTAAACTAATTGGATAATAAAAAGCTACTTTTTCTTATTGAGTCCGATGCCATAATTGATTATATGCATGTATGTGTGTATTGTGCATTTAACATGTCATCCAATATTTCCGCTATTACTGTTCATGCATATTTAATTTCATTTATTTATAACATTATGATGATGGTGATGTTAGGAATAGACATGTGAATGTTTGTGTGTGGTTAGTGTATTTGATGCAAGTGGGGCATCAGGGGGAGGACGTGATAATATGGTGTGTCCCTGTCACCAGACTTTAGCTTTATCTCTACACAAGTCTTGTCCACTAACAACGTCGTATTGCCATTACCTTAGCAGGGCTATTACGTCATAGGGCATCAGGGGAGGTGGTCTTGGACCATGTGGTCTCTGAATTTGCCAAAGGGCCTTAGCTCTATCTCTATGGACGTATTGAGGAATACTGGGGTGAGGCCTTGGATACACTGTTTGACATTAGGATTGGTTAGTTGCGAGCCCAGTTTGCAAGCCCTCGCCAATAGGGGCTTACGTGTTGGTATGGGAGCATGTGGTACTTTAATGCCGATACCCATTGGGTACACAGTTTCCATGGTGGGTGCATATGGGACGGCAATGCCGAAATTCATTGGGCGGCTTCACACACTCATGTATAGAGGTTAGGCGACCTCCGAAGCTTTCTATAGCACATTGGAAACTTATAAACCAGACCACAGATATGAATTAAATGCATGCATATGTTTGTTGCATTGTTTTGTTTGCTCACTGAGCCGTGATGTGTGCTCACCCTTTTCAACGTCGAATATTTTAGTTGATGATGTAGGTACCACTGTTGAAGATTATAGAAATGCTCTTGTGTACGGACAAGCTGCGGCGATGGACGTTGAAATGATGTTGGAGTCGTATGATTCGACATGCGAGTGCAACTCCTGTGTTTTCAATTAAACTTTTATTTGGATTATACAGACAATGTATTTGAATTAATTATTTAAGTTTATGTCTCAGTCTTTATGGGAATAATTGGTAAAATTATTTATTTTATCACATTTAGATTCTCAGTTCATTTAATATTTAAGACTTCTGCTATTGTGTATTTACTCTGATTATTGTTGTGGATGTGTATGGTTTAAGCAAACGGACACAGCCTATTTGAGATCCTGGTTGAACCGTTGGTTTATTAGCGGTTCATCACACCATTCTGAATAGTGTGGAATTGGGGTGTGACAACTTGGTATCAGAGCTCTCAAGCCCTGTCTATTAAACCAGAATATTTCCACAAAGTTCATGAACTGAGATAGGATAAAATTTAAAAGCTTTAATAAGAAAACACTGTAAACACCTGTATTGTTTGAGATAAAGATTAAGAAAGAGAATAATGCACATATAAAAGGAGAAAGATGTTTTATATACATCAAGTAAAAAATACGTTTATATACATATCCAAAGCAGAGTACACTCCACAACCCAGACAGTTACTCTGTAGTACAAAAAGAAAAAGAAAAAAAATAGACATCATAGAGTTGGAGGTGATGGAGGAGGAGGTGCCTCGCGATCTCTGTCATAGTCCTCAACATACACTCTAGTCAACCAGGCTACTTGAGTCTGGGTCGTCTGGAGACTAGCTGTCAACTCAGCCATCCGCTGATCAGATGCACGCTGAGCATCCAGAAGCTCTACCTCTCTCGAGTCCATCGCGCGCTGAGCCTCCCTGATCTCACGCAGTAATCCCATCATATCATCAGATGGTGGGCTGAAGGACCAGCCATGCGTGAAGGAGTCCGAGATGGACCACCTCCAGTAGAATGTAGAGGTGATGGAAGAGGTATGGAGTCTACATCCATGTACATACGATCCTCATCCCCAGCATCACCCCCATGGACCCCTGCTCCGGCTACTGCTGCTGCTGCCGCCTTAGCGTCTGCTATCTCTATCTGAGTACGAGGACTCACCAGAGCATTCTTCTCATCATCACTGACCTGAGCATCCCGCATGCCCATCCTACAGATGGCCTCCTAGTCCAGCACCGATGAGAAGGTCTTCTCCTGAATCCTTTCATCCACTAAATCAACACCTAGGCGGGTGAGCAGAGTCGTGATCAGACGACCATAGGGCAGGTTGCCTATCTGACCAGGCAGTGTAGCACGGATCATCGTTCTCATGATAATATAAGCGAGGTAGACAGGCTGCCTAGTGCAGATGCAATAGAGTACGTACTGAGTCAACTGGGAGATCCTCTCATAGTGTCCACTCTGGGGTATCAGGTTGTGCTGGATGATCTTGCAGTACACTCGAGGCTCTGGACGTAGGTTGATCGCTTTCATCTCCAAGCGATCATCTCTGATAAGCTGACTGTCAATCTCAGCACGCATCTCCAAGGAAAGAAACTGGGGCTCCCTGGGAGCACAGTAAACCAGAGGGCCGTCATTTGATATGCCCAGAAGATTAGCCATCTACTGGCAGTCAAAGGAAACCTTTACCCCTTTGACGTATCTCGTGCTCCTCAACTCCCTACCCCTCTCTGTGTCATTGCGATCTCCCACCACCTGGAGATTGCAATAGAACTTTCTCACCAAATCCGGACGGGTGCACGCATCATTGGTGATCACAGGGAGCCAGCCCATGTCACCAAATGCCCCCACTACGTTGAACAAGGCTAGACTAGCCAAGTCCACACAGCGACCCCCCTCTACCTTCTTATGCTCATATCGAGCATACAGAGCTTCAGCCTCGTTGGAGTGAAAACGAACTGGGTCATGAGCTCTAGGAACTTTGGTACGAGCCATATTATCTGCCAAAAATAAAGAAAAACAGATAATAGATCATTAATGGTGAAAAATCCAAAAATTTTGGCATTATAACGGCATGAATTGGTCAAAAGCCTCACTTTTCACCCAAACACCTGGGCAGGAGGACTTACATAGGTTCTAAATCATCCTGCAAGGCTCATACAGTTGGAAATTTAATTTTGGAAGATCGAATTTGATGAAATCTCAATAAATTTGAAAAATCTCAAAAATGAGGTCAAAAATGGAAAATTTCAAGTTTCTCGATAACCAACCGATGAAACTCGAATATTTTTTAGGGCTTTCATCCATTGGATGACCAATAGCAAAAGCCCCAATAAGAATTAAATTTTTACGATTAGAAAGAGTTTAATTTGAAGAAAACGATGTAAATGGGCAAAAACCTAGTTAGAAAGCTTTAAAAACATGAAACAGTAAGACAGCATACCTGAAGAGAAGGAGTGGGAGTCACGAACGGAATATATGATCACTAAACAGGTACGGGTTGATACTGTAGCAACTCAGAGGAACGAGTTGAGTTGGAAGAGAGGAGAAAGAATGGAAAATGAATCCAAAATCGGGTTTAAAAACCTGATTCTGGGTTGTAGGGTCGCAGAATTCGACCAAAACATGCGACCCTACGTCAGACCCTACCATCGACCCTAGCCTCTCGGTGATCTGACAAAGAACTAGGGTCGGACCTAGGGTCCAACAACTACCGACCCTACCATCGACCCTAAGCTCTCGGTGATCTGACAGAGAACTAGGGGTCGGACCTAGGGTCGGACATATACTGACCCTACCATCGACCCTATGCTCTCGGTAAGCTGACAGTGATTCTCAAGGTTGCATACCCTGGGGTCGCATAATGTCGGACCCTACCATCGACCCTACGATGGAAAACATAGTATTTTGTCAGAAAGATCTGAAAATTTTGAAATTTATATTGATTAGTTGGATGTTTGACTGAAGAACAACTTATATTGATTGCCTCACATGTGCTATGATTGTTTACAGACACTACCATCATCAGAACAAGAAATGTTGGGCGAAGAGTGACCAGACAAAGCCCTAACTCTATTCCACCACCACCACCTGTGGAGGAAGACAGCCATATACATCCTGAGACACAGGAGAATTTGAATACGGCACCGCCTGTGGCTAATGGCCAGACCAATCCGACTAACTTGCTAGCCCCACCTACGGACTTGGCCACAGCCGTAATGAACTTAGCACAACAACTACAGCAAATACAACAGGTACAATCTATTATGCAAGCTGCCATAGGCATGGCTTTTCGAGCTACACATGCGACACCGATGCCAGCAGAACAGCAAGCATAGTACCAGGGGGAAGCAACACGGTACCCCATGCACCTCAAACACCAGTCATGCAGGCTCAAGTATAGAACCCTGAAGTAGCTCAAGGTGGTTATCAGTACCAACCACCTACGTATGGGGCTTACGCTCCGTATCAACTGGACCACTCCTGCCTGGTCGAGCATTTTCTGAAAATGAAGCCCAAAGAATTTAATGGCAAGCTAGCAGATCCTTTATGGCCAGCACACTGGGTTGATGAAATGGAAAGAAATTTTATGATGATGACAGTGAATGAGGAGGATAAAGTGTTGTGCGCCACATTTATGCTAAAGGGCGATGCACACCATTGGTGGAAGTCTACCAGGACATATCTATTAACCAAGCACACCCACTTAACCTGGGGTATATATAAAGAGGCATTCTTCGAGAAGTACTTCCCTAGAAGTTTCAGAGATTCTATGGAGAGAGAGTTCTTGATTTTATATCAGGGACAGATGACTGTCGACGCATATCAACAACGTTATGAGGAGTTGTTTTTCTTTGCACCAGTCAGTATGCAAGAGGAGGATACGAAGACCCAAAGTTTCATCATGGGACTTAGGGGAAGTATTCATGAATATGTTCTGGGACTTGAGAAGAAAGTCTACAATGAAGCTGTAAAAATTGCTCGAGTGATAGAGTCGAGCCAGAAAGAGAGCTACTTTGCTCAAAATAGGGGTATAAAAAGGCCTAATGGGAATTCTTATAACGGAGGGAACACCAAGACATTCAGACCCTTCCGTACTCAAGGTTTTAATGCTGCAGCCAAGACTACTCCAGCAGCCCCATCGCAATCAAAGCAAAGTAATGAAGGAATAAGATGTTTTAACTGCAATCAAGTGGGACATATTTTAAGGGAGTGCCCTAAGCCCAAAAAGTAGCAAGGAAGAGTTTACGTGGTTACATCCGAGGATGCTGTCGCATCGCCTGATGTGGTCACAGGTATGACCTAAACCTTTTAAATTATGTTACATTGTATGAGCATGTAGACTAAATTAAAATAAATCACAGTTATCGTACCTATTAATGGCATTCCTGCCAGAGTCCTCTTTGACTTTGGCGCTACTCATTCTTTTATATCTGTGTCATTTGGAAAGAAGCTAAATCTATCCCTCAAATCTTTAGACAACAAACTGCTTGTACAATCACCTATGGGATTAGAAGTGACATTAGAAAAAGGTTATGGGTCGTGTCCAGTTTTTATTGACGAGAAGACTTTGGATACAACCTTGATTCAACTTGAGATGGCAGACATTGATGTCATCTTGGGAATAGACTGGTTAGCTCGGCATTCTACAAATCTATTATGTGCGGAAAGGAAGCTGACATTTAAAGACAAAGAAGGAGCAGAGTTTAGTTTTGTGGGAACCAAACTTCCCCGTAAACGAAAACTCATCCTCTCTGCATTAAAGGCTAAGAAATGCCTCGAGAAAGGAGGAGTTGGGTGTTACACCCCAATTCTGCACCATTCAGAATGGTGTGATGAACCGCTAATAAACCAACGATTCAACCAGGATCTCTAATAGGCCATATCCATTAAAAATGAAACCATGCACATCCACAACCATAATCAGAATAAAAACACAATAGCGGAAGTCTTATAGTAAATGAACTGAGAACTCTAACTATAATATTATAATTAAAATATCAAGTTATTGTTGTATCGACTGAGACATAAATAAAAAAAATATCAATTACATCCCTTTATAAATTCAAATAAAATCTTAATAGAATACGCATGAGTTGCACTAGCATGAGGGGTCATGCGTATCTACTAAGTCTTTGGCTTCCATTGCAGCAACACGCGCATACACCGGAGCACTCATATAATCTTCAACTATAGTACCTGCATCATCAACTAAAAATATTCGACGTCGAGAGGGTGAGCACACATCATGGCTCAGTGAGCAAACAAAACAATGCAACAAACATATGCATGCATTCAATTCATATCTTTGGTCTGGTAAATAAGTTTGCAATGTGGTATAGAAAGGATAGTTGACCAAAGGTCACGTATATTGATGCCGCACCTCTATACACGAATGTGTGAAGCCGCCCAAAGATAACATTTATTTTCGTTCCACATGCACCCACCATGGACAATGTACACGCAAAGGTCACGTTTATTGTTGTACCCGTTGCCCATACCAACACGTAAGCCCCTACTGGCGAGGGCTCACAAAATGGGCTCACAACTAACCAATCCTAATACCAATCAGTGTATCCAAGGCCTCACCCCAGCATCCCTCAATACATCCATAAAAATAGGGCTAAGGCCCCCCGGCAGAGTCAGAGACTACACGGTCCGAGACCACCTCCCCTCATACCCTACGATGTAATAGTTCTGCTAAGGTAATGGCGATACGACGATGTCAGTGGACAAGACTTGAGTTAGAGATAGAGCTAGAGTGCTGAGGCACCGCCTATGACACCTCCCCCTGATACTCGCTCGCATCAAGCACACCAATCACACACATACATCCACATGCCTATTCCTATCATCATCATCATCATCATGTTATAAACAATAATATAAATATGCATGAATAGTAATAATAGAAATATTGGTTGACATGTTGAATGCACATAACAAGCATACACACATAGAATCAATAATGGCATTGGACTCAAGAATAAAACAATTTATTACTAACCAATTAGTTTAGGTCTTGTTTCCTCACCTTTGCTTGATCGTAGGTCCTCTTTCAAGCTTTAAGAATCAACTAAATATCAATATTATATCACTAGAAGACCTAATCAAGTCGATAGAATTTAATTAAAATTAATTCTGATTTTAAAATGCATGCTGTTAACTGGGGGTCGATGCTTGGGTCGGAGGTTCCATCGACCCTGGGTGCGACCACCCACAGTCTGGACTTTCCGAACACTGGGGGTCGATTGTTAGGGTCTAGTAGGGTCGATTGGCCATCGACCCCCCATGCGACCCCCTATCGGTGTAGTCAATTTTTCATCCTACAGTCCATTCCTTCGTGTTTAGGGTCCTGTGGCTTGCTTCTACAATCCATTCCACACATGTTCTATGGTCTAGAACCATAGTTCATTTATCTATATGGTTTTTATGATCTTCCCCATGGTTTTCCATGAAAACCTAACGATAGATGGATGATTTGGGTTTCTCCTAGATCAGTCCCTCTTCACTATCTATTCTAAGGTCTGTAGAACTACATGGAGATAGTATCCATACCTGAGAATTAGGTTGGTTTCTCTAAAGCCTTCTCTTTGATCTTCCTCTCCACTTTCCTTCTCTTCTCTTTCTCTCAATCCAATTAGGGTTCCAAAAGGAGTGAAAGAGGCTTAGGGACGTCCTATTTATAGAGTAGAAACTCCCAAAATAAGTCCCATTGGGCTTAGGAAAGAATCCCATTGAAATTAGGAAAGTTCCTAATTCACGGTTTCTGTCAGCAGACTGGGGTTGATGAGGGGGTTGGAGATCCTATCGACCCCTGGTTCTAAAATGTCCAACCCCCGATTAAAAACTTTGGGTCTGACTTTCTATCTTGGGGGGTCTGACCCTGCCTAGCTGGGTGTGCGACCCTCCCCCTATTTTTAGTGTTTTTGGGTCAGTTTAATAACTAGGATCGCGATCTCCCTCACGTACTTGATCCATTTGGCTCGACCATGAAGGGTAGACCTGGTTCAAGGTAGTAAGACCGGGTTAGATTGATACGGGTTTTACAACTCCCCCCTACTTATAAAAATTTCATCCTCGAAATTGTACATATCTTCCGAGTCAAATAAATGAGGGTATTGCTTTCGCAAAGCTTTCTCTTCTTCCCATGTAATTTCTTCCATATCTCTACTTCTCCAGATGACCTTAACATAATAGATATCATGGTTGCATAGTCGTTGAACCTTTCGGCTGGTGATTTCAGTTGGTGTTACCTCAAATGTGAAATCATTAGTCAAATTTGGTAAATCTACTGTCAGAACGTGCATTGGATCCTTGACATACTTCTTCAATAATGAAATATGAAATACGTCATCCACACTTGACATAGATGGTGGTAGTGCTAACTGGTACGCCACTTTCCCACGCTTAGCTAGAATCTCATATGGCCCGACATATCTTGGACTTAGTTTACCTTTCTGTCCGAACCGTTTCAATCCTCGCATAGGCGATACTTTTAAGAATACTTTATCATCCATGACGAATTCAAAGTCTCGGCACCGGGTGTCTGCATATTGCTTCTGACGATTCTGAGCTGTTTTCACTCTTTCCTTGATAATGTCGACCACTCGACAAGTCTCTTCAACAAATTCCGGTCCAACAATACTATATTCCCCAACATCATTCCAAAACAAAGGAGTTCGACACTTTCGGTTATACAATGCTTCATAGGGTGACATCTGTATAATATCCTGATAGCTATTGTTATAAGAAAACTCAATCAATGGTAACTTTTCATCCCATGATCCTTTAAAATCAATCACACATGCTCGAAGCATATCTTCTAGAATCTCAATTGTACGCTCTGACTGTCCGTCTATCTGCGGATGGAATGCGGTACTAAACTTCAATGTTGTACCCATAGCCTTTAGCAATCCTTCCAAAAACTTTGAAGTAAATCGTGGATCTCTATCGGACACAATGCTTTCAGGTACACCGTGTAATAGCATAATGTTATCCACATACAGCTTAGCTAACCTCTCCAGTGTATACTGAGGTCGTATCGGTATAAAACGAGTTGTTTCAGTCAGGCGGTCTACAATCACCCAAACTGCGTCAACTACTCGAAGAGTCAATGGTAATCCTGTGACGAAGTCCATAGTAATGCAGTCCCATTTCCATGCTGGTTCCGGTAACGGCTGTAACAGTCCTGTCGGTCTTTGTCGTTCAACCTTTACTTTCTGACAGTTTAGGCATTGAGACACGAACTTAGCTACATCTGCTTTCATTCCACTCCACCAATATAATTTCTTTAGATCATGATACATTTTTGTACTTTCAGGATGTATCGAATAGATGGTGGTATGGGCTTCTTTCAATAATCGGTGTCTAATGTCCAAGCTTTCAGTTTCGGGTATACATATTATTCCTTTGTACTTCAGTACCTTTTCTTTGTCCAAGGTGAACTCAGGTTTAGTCCTATCTTTTTTGATGTCCTCTTGTACCGTTCTTAGGTAAGGGTCTGATTTGATAGCTGTCTTTACTTCATCAACTATATCCGGTATAATCTTCAATGCGGAGAACATATTTGAAAATCGATGAATAAACCCTTGGTTGGCTGATCCATCTGGTGCATCTATCACAAACTGCTCATTACCGTGTTTGAATACCTTTCTGGTAGTACACATTGCCGCAGTTGTGTTAAACTCTCCCTAAGATTTTATCATTGCCTTTCTACTCAATGCATCGGCTACTACATTAGCTTTCCCCGGATGATACTAGATATCACAATCATAGTCTTTTAATAGTTCCAGCCATCTTCTTTGTCTCATATTCAGCTCCTTCTGATTAAATAGATAATTGATATCAATCTAGCCTTCAAGGTTTGGAAACTCTTCTCGCATTTATCCATCCAAACGTACTTCTCGTCCTTCTTAGTCAAACTGGTAAGAGGTACGGCAATTCAGGAATAGTCTTCCATAAATCATCGATAATACCCAGCTAGACCCAAGAAACTTCTAATTTCTGCAATGCTCTTCGGTGCTTCCCACCTTACAATAGCCTCGATCTTGCTGGGATCCACTTTAATTCCTTCAGCGGATACTACATGGCCTAGAAATTCGACTTCCTTTAGCCAAAACTCACCCTTTGTAAATTTGGCGTAGAGCTTTTCCTTCCATAGTCCCTGCTGAGCGGTGTTTAGATTCTTAACACGAGTTTCCTCATCTTTGGAGTAGACTAGTATATCATCAATGAATACAATAACCGACGTATCCAACATGTCATGGAAAATCCGGTTCATAAGTTCCATAAGGGTTGCTGGTGCGTGTCAATCCAAAAAGACATGACCAAAAATTCATAATGTCCATATCTGGTCCTGAATGCTGTCTTGGGAATATCACCATCCTTAATCTTCAACTGATGGTAGCCTGATCGAAGATCGATCTTGGAAAACACTTTGACGCCTTACAACTTATCGAACAGGTCATCGATCCGAGGCAATGGATACCGATTCCTGATTGTCAGTTTATTCAGTTCTCGGTAGTCTATACACAAGCGAACGCTTCCATCCTTCTTCTTCACGAATAATACTGGCGCTCCCCATGGTGATATACTAGGGTGAATGTAACCCTTGTCCAGCAGTTCTTGTAGTTGTACTTTCAATTCCTTCAGTTCAGTTTGAGCCATTCGATAAGGTGCTTTCGATACTGGTGCGGCTCCAGGTATAAGATCTATAACAACCTCTGTAGCTCGGTCGGGTGGTAATCCTGGTAATTCTTCAAGAAATACGTCTGGATAGTCCCGCACGACATCAATATCTTCCATTCGTGGTGCTTCCTTGGTAAGGTCAACCACAAATACTAAATACCCGACTGCTCCTTTCTCAAGGCACTTCTTAGCCTTTAGCGTCGAGAGTATGAGCTTTCGTTTACGGGGAAGTTTGGTTCCAAAAAAACTAAACTCTGCTCCTTCCTTGTCTTTAAATGTCAGCTTCTTTTCGGCACACAATAGGTTTATAGAATGCCAAACTAACCAGTCCATTCCCAAGATGACGTCAAAGTCTGCCATCTCAAGTTGGATCAAGGTCGCATCCATGGTCTTTTCACCAATAAGAACTGGACATGGTCCATAACCTTTTTCTAACTCCACTTCTAATCCCATAGGTGATCATACAAGTAGTTTGTAGTCTAAGGATTTAAGGGTTAGATTTAACTTCTTTCCAAACATCACAGATATAAAGGAATGAGTAGCTCCTGAATCAAAGAATACTCTGGAGGGAATGTCATTAATAGGTACGATACCTGTGACCACATCAGGCGATGCGACAGCATCCTCAGATGTAACCACGTAAACGCGTCCTTGATGTAGCTTCTTCTTGGGCTTAGGACATTCCCTTGCTATATGTCCCACTTGGTTGCAGTTAAAACATTTTATCCCTTCAGTAATAGGCTTCGGTTGCTGTTGAGCTACGGGAGTAGTCTTGGTTGCAGCAGTAAAGCCTTGATCACGGAAGGGTTTGATTGTCTTGTTATTCCCTCCATTATAAGAATTTCCAGCTGGACTTTTGATAGCTCTGTTTTGTATGAAATAACTCTCCTTCTGGCTCGATTCTATAACTCAAGCAATTTATGCCGCTTCATTATAAATTTTCTTTCCATGTCCCAGAACGTGCTCGCGGATGATTCCCCTAAGTCCCATGACGAACCTTCGGGTCTTTGTGTTTTCCTCTTGCATACTAGTGGGTGCAAAGAAGAACAGCTCTTCATAACACTGTTGATACGCATCCACGGTCATCTGTCCCTGATATAAACTCAGGAACTCTCTTTCCATAGAATCTCTAAAACTTCTCAGAAAGTACTTCTCAAAGAACGCTCTTTATAAATATCTCAAGTCAGTTGGGCGTGCTTTGTAAGTAAATACATCCAGGTAGACCTCTACCAATGGTGTGGATCTCCTTTCAACATAAAGGTGGCACACTACACTTTTTCTTCTTCATTTATTGTTATCATCATAAAATTTCTTTCCATTTCGTAAACCCAGTGTGCCGGACATAAAGGATCTGCTGGCTTGCCATTGAATTCTTTGGGCTTCAGTTTCAGAAAACGCTCCACCAATCTGGAGTGGTCTAGTTGCTGCGGGTCATACGCTCCATACATAGGTGGTTGGTATTGATATCCACCTTGAGCTATCTCAGGATTCGGTACATGAGCTTGCATGATAGGAGTCTGAGGTGCGTGGGGTACTGTGTTACTCCCCCTGGTGTTGTGCTTGCCTGTCCTACTGGCAATGGAGGTGTCTGTGCAGCTGGAGGAGTTATGCCTATGGCAGCTTGTATAGTAGCTTGTGCCTGTTGCATTTGTTGCAGCTGTTGGGCCAAGTTCATTACGACTGTGGCCAAGTCTGTAGATGGAGCTGGCAGATTGGTAGGATTTTTCTGCCCATTTATGACGGACGGTGCCGTGTTCATGTTCCCTTGTGTTTCCGGGTGTGTCTGGTTATCTTCCCCCATAGGTGGTGGTGGTGGGATAGAGTTACGACTCTGTCTGGTTGCTCTGTGTCCCGCCATTAATTAATCTGATAGTGGGATTGCCTGAAATCATTGAACATGAGAGACAATCATTAAATACTTCATTCTCATATTTTAAAACCACTAACAATTGCAAAATCAAATTTTTTAGATCATTCTGTCGAAATGTTGTGTTTTCACTACAGGGTCGATGGTGGAGGTCGATGGGTGTCCGACCATCAGTCTGCGACCCTGGGAAATCACCCATTCTTCCCGAAAGCCGGGGGTCGATGGGGGGGGGGGTCGGAGGATGTCCAACCTAGGGTGCGACCCCTGGTTCTCTGTCAGATTCCCGAGAGCCGAGGGTCGATGGGTGGGTCGATTGTTTTAATCGAATTTTCTGACCCCCGGACTAAAAATCTGATTTTTAAGTTCCGATTCAAAGTCCATTTCCCATTCTTTCTTCTCCGCTTCGACTCAACTCGTCCTTCTGAGTTGCTACAGTAACAACTCCGATCCATTGGTGGTTTTCACTCCTTGTTTCATCGTCTACACCTCCACTACAAATATGTCTTCTACCATTTCATGTTTTTAGGTTTCTTTACCTAGGTTTTTTCTCGTTTATCTCGTATTTTTCAAATTAAACTTTTTCCAACCGTAAAAATTTGATTTTTATTGGGGGCTTTTGTTGTTGGTGACTCAAGGAATGAAAGCCCTAAAAAATATTTGAGTTTCATCGGTTGGTTACCGAGAAACTCAAAATTTACACTTTTTGCCCTAATTTTGTTGAGATTTTGAATTTCTTGAAATTTCTTGCAATTCAATCTAATTAGTTGAAATTTCCGACTGTATGAGTCTCACAAGATAGTTTAGGATCTATGTAAGTCCTCCTGCCCACGTGTATGGGTGAAAAGTGAGGCTTTTGACCAATGTACGTCGTTATTATATCAAAATTTTGGATTTTTACTCTCTACTAATCCATTATTTGTTTTTCTTTCTTATTTGCAGATACTATGGCTCGTACCAAGGTACCCAGAGTTCGCGACCGCCTTCACTTCTGTTCCAATAAAGCCGAGACATAGTATGCCCACTACGCACAAAGTGGACTTGGCTAGCTTAGCCGTGTTCAATGTGGAGGGGGCCTTTGGTGATATGGGATGGCTTCCCGTCATCACCTATGATGTGTGCACCTGTCCTGACTTGGTACGCCAGTTCTACTATAATCTCTAGGTTGTGGGAGATTACAATGATGTTGAGAGGGTTGGTGAGCTTCAGATCACCAGTTACGTCAAAGGGGTTGATGTTTCCTTTGATTATCGGCAGCTGGCCGACTCGTTGGGCATTTCCTATGCTGGCCCCTTGGTGTTCTGTGCTCCTGGAGAGCCCTAGTTCTTTTCTCTATAGATGAGGGCTGAGATCGATCGTCAGCTCATCAGACCTGATCACTGGGAGATGAAAGCGAGTTATCTGCGTTCAGATCCACGGGTATACTGCAAGATCATTCAGCATAATCTGATACCGTAGAGTGGACACTACGAGAGGGTCTCCCAGTTGTCCCAGTACCTGTTGTACTGCATATGCACTAGGCAGCCCGTCTGCCTTCCTTACATCATCATGCGGACGATGATCAGTGCCACGTTGCCCAATCCCACTGGTAACCATCCTTATGGATGCATGATCACTACCATGCTTACCCACCTGGGGTTTGATTTATTGGATGAGAAGATTCAGGAGAAATCCTTCTCATCGCCTCTGGATTGGGAGGCTATTTGCAAGATGGGCATGCGGGATGCCTATGTCAGCGATGAGGAGAGGAACGCGATGGTGCGCCCTCGCACTCGAGTGGAGATGGCTGACGCTGAGGCAGCAGCAGTAGCCGCTGGAGTAGGGGTTCATTAGGATGATGACAATTGGCTATACATGGATGTAGATTCCATACCTCCTCCATCACCTTCTTATGCTACTGGAGCTGGTCCGTCTTCTTCAGCTGGTCCTTCGCATGCAGCTGGTCCTTCGTATGCAGCTGGTCCTTCGTATTCTCCATCTGATGACATGATGTGGATATTCCACGAGATACGAGAGGCTCAGCGTATGTCTGACTTGAGGATGGGAGAGCTTCTAGAGGCTCAGTGCTCGTTCGATCAGTGGGTGGGAGAGCTTCTGGTTGCTCAGCGTGTGTCGGATCAGCGGGTGGGAGAGCTTAGGGATGCTCAACGTGTGACTGATCAGCGGGTGGCTGATCTCATAGCTAGTCTCCAGACGACCTAGACTCAGATATCTTGGTTGACTAGAGTCTATACTGAGGACTATGATAGAGACCGTGAGGCACCGCCTCCCCCATCACCTCCAGCTTCTTGATGTACTTCTTTTATTTCTCTTTTTGTATTTCAGAGTAACTGTCCGGACTGTGGATTGTACTCTGCTTTAATCATATATATATAAACATTTGTTCTTCCTTTTGGTTGTATATAAATTTGTTTCTCATTTAATAGATGCATTATTCTCTTTCAGTTTAGTCTCAAACAACACAGATGCTTATGTTGTGTTATTATTACATCTTTTAAATTTTTATCCTATCTCAGTTCACGAGCTTATGTGGAAGTATACGGTTTTACAGATAAAGCCTGAGATGCTCTGATACCAAGTTGTCACACCCCAATTTTGTACCATTCAGAACGGTGTGATGAACCGCTAATAAACCAACGGTTCAACTAGAATCTCTAATAGGTCATATCCATTAAAAATAAAACCATGCACATCTACAACCATAATCAGAATAAATACACAATAGCGAAAGTCTTATAGTAAATGAACTGAGAACTCTAACTGTAATAATCAAAATTAAAATATCAAGTTATTATTGTATCGACTGAGACATAAATAAATAAAATATCAATTACATCCCTTTATAAATTCAAATAAAATCCTAATAGAATACGCATGAGTTGCACTCACATTAGGGGTCATGCGTATCTACTAAGTCTTCGGCTTCCATTGCAGCAACATGCGCATACACCGGAGCACTCATATAATCTTCAACTGTAATACCTGCATCATCAACTAAAAATATTCGACGTCGAGAGGGTGAGCACACATCATGGCTCAGTGAGCAAACAAAACAATGCAACAAACATATGCATGCATTCAATTCATAACTTTGGTCTGGTAAATAAGTTTACAATGTGCTATAGAAAGGATAGGTGGCCAAAGGTCACGTTTATTGACGTTGTACCTCTATACACGAGTTTGTGAAGTCACCCAAAGGTAACGTTTATTGTCGTTCCACATGCACCCACCATGGAAAATGTACACGCAAATGTCACGTTTTTTACTGTACACGTTGCCCATACCAACACGTAAGCCCCTGCTGGCGAGGGCTCACAAACTGGGTCGCAACTAACCAATCTTAATGCCAATCATTGTATCCAAGGCCTCACCCCAGCATCCCTCAATACGTCCATAGAGATAGGGCTAAGGCCCCCGACAGAGTCAGAGACTACACGGTCCGAGACCACCTCCCCTCATACCCTACGATGTAATAGTTCTGCTAAGGTAACGATGATGTCAGTGGATAAGACTTGAGTTAGAGATAGAGCTAGAGTGCTGAGGCCCCGCCTATGACACCTCCTCCTGATACTCGCTCGCATCAAGCACACCAACCACACACATACATCAACATGCCTATTCCTATCATCATCATAATCATCATGTTATAAACAATAATTTAAATATGCATGAACAGTAATAATAGAAATATTGGAGGACATGTTGAATGCACATAACAAGCATACACGCATAGAATCAATCATGGCATTGGACTCAAGAATAAAATAGTTTATTATTAACCAATTAGTTTAGGTCTTGTTCCCTTACCTTTGCTTGATCGTAGGTCCTCTTTCAAGCTTTAAGAATCAACTAAATATCAATATTATATCACTAGAAGACCTAATCAATTCAATAGAATTTAATTAGATTTAATTCTGATTTTAAAAAGCATGCTATTAACTGGGGGTCGATGCCTGGGTCGGAGGTTCCATCGACCCTGGGTGCGACCACCCATAGTTTGGACTTCCCGAATACTGGGGGTCGATTGTTAGGGTCTGGTAGGGTCAATTGGCCATCGACCCCCGTGCGACCCCCTGTGGGTTTAGTCAATTTTTCATCCTACAGTCCATTCCTTCGTGTTTAGGGTCATATGGCTTGCTTCTACAATCCATTCCACACATGTTCTATGGTCTAGAACCGTAGTTCATTCATCTATATGGTTTTTATGATCTTTCCCATGGTTTTCCATGAAAACCTAACCATGGATAGATGATTTGGGTTTCTCCTAGATCAATCCCTCTTCACTATCTTTTCTAAGGTCTGTAGAATTACATGGAGATAGTATCCATACTTGAGAATTAGGCTGGTTTCTCTGAAGCCTTCTCTTTGATCTTCTTCTCCACTTTCCTTCTCTTCCCTTTCTCTTCTCCTTCTCTTCTCTTTCTCTCAATCCAATTAGGGTCCTAAAAGGAGTGAAAGAGGCTTAGGGACATCCTATATAGAGTAGAAACTCTCAAAATAAGTCCCATTGAGATTAAGAAAGAATCCCATTGAAATTAGGAAAGTTCTTAATTCACAGTTTTTACCTGCAGACTGGGGGTCGATGAGGGGGTCGGAGATCCCGTCGACCCCTAGTTCTAAAATGTCTGTCCCCCAGTTAAAAACTCAGGGTCTGACTTTCTATCTTGGAGGGTCCGACCCTGCCTAGCAGATTGTGCGACCCTCCCCCTATTTTTAGTTTTTTTGTGTCAGTTTAATACCTGGGATCACGATCTCCCTCACGTACTTGATCCATTTGGCTCGACCATGATGGGTAGACCTGGTTTAAGGTGGCAAGACCGGGTTAGTTTGATACGGGTCTTACATTGGGTATCTAGTCTCAGTGATCGACCTCACCAAGGAAGCACCACGAATGGAGGATATTGATGTGGTACGTGACTTTCCAGATGTATTTCCTGAAGAACTACCAGGACTACCACCCGACCGAGCTACAGAGTTTGTTATAGATTTGATATCCGGAGCAGCACCAGTATCTAAAGCACCCTATCGAATGGCTCCTACTGAACTGAAGGAATTAAAAGTATAGTTGCAGGAACTACTGGACAAGGGTTACATCAGACCTAGCATATCACCATGGGGAGTGCCAGTATTATTCGTAAAGAAGAAGGACAGTAGTGTTCGACTTTGTATAGACTACCAGGAACTGAATAAGTTGACAATCAAAAATGGGTACCCATTGCTTCGGATCGATGACTTGTTCAATTAGTTGCAAGGTGCCAAGGTGTTCTCCAAGATCGATCTTCGGTCAGGATACCATCAGTTGAAGATTAAGGATGGTGATATTCTCAAGACAACATTCAGGACGAGATATGGACATTATAAATTTTTGATCATGTCTTTTGGATTGACTAACACACCAGTAACTTTTATGGAACTTATGAATCGGATATTCCATGATATGTTGGATACGTTAGTTGCTGTATTTATTGATGATATATTGGTCTACTCCAAGGACAAGGAAACTCATATTATGAATCTAAGAGCTGCTCTGCAGTGATTACCGAAAGAGAAGCTTTACGCTAAATTTATAAAGTGTGAGTTTTGGCTAAATGAAGTCGCTTTCTTAGGCCATGTTGTATCCACTGAAGGAATTAAAGTAGACCCTAGCAAGATTGAAGCCATTGTGAAGTGGGAAGCACTGAAGAGTGTTGCTGAAATTATAAGTTTTCTAGGTCTAGCTGGGTATTACCGCCGATTCGTGGAAGACTACTCCAGGATCGCCGTACCGCTCACCAGTTTGACTAAGAAAGGAGAGAAGTTTATTTAGACTGACAAATGTGAGAACAGTTTCCAAACATTGAAGGCATGATTGATATCTGCTCCCATCTTGACTATTTCTATTCCAGGACAGCCATTTGTTTTATACACTGATGCATCTGGATTGGGTTTAGGATGTGTACTTATACAAGGAGAAAAAGTAGTTGCTTATGCTTCAAGACAACTGAAAACACATGAAAAGAACTATCCCACTCATGACTTGGAGTTAGGGGCAGTAGTACATGCTGTAAAAATATGGAGACATTATTTGTATGGAGAAAAATTTCAGATTAAATCAGATCATAAGAGTCTCACTTATCTCTTTAATCAGAAGGAGTTGAATATGAGACAAAGAAGATGGCTGGAACTATTGAAAGATTATGATTGTGATATCTAGTATCATCCAGAGAAAGCTAATGTAGTTGCTGATGCGCTAAGTAGAAAAGCAATGATAAAATCCCAAGAGGATGTTAACACGACTGCAGCAATGTGTACTACAGGAAAAGTATTCAATCTTGGTAATGAGCAATTTGTGATAGATGCAGCAGGTGAATCAACCAACCAAGGGTTTGTTCATCGGATTTCAAATATGTTTGCAACACTGAAGATTGTACCTGATATAATAGATGAAGTAAAAGCCACTATAAAATTAGACCCTTATCTAAGAACGGTACAAGAGGACAATGAAAAAGGTAGGACTATCCCTGAGTTCACCTTGAACGATGAAAAGGTACTGAAGTACAAAGGAAGAATATGTGTTCCTAAAACAAAAAATTTGGACATAAGACACCGACTAATGAAAGAAGCTCACACCACCGTCTATTCGATACATCCTGGGAGTACAAAAATGTATCATGATTTAAAGAAATTATATTGGTGGAGCGGAATGAAAACAGATGTAGCTAGATTCGTGTCTCAATGCCTAAATTGTCAGAGAGTAAAGGTTGAACGAAAAAGACCTGCAAGACTGTTACAAACCGCTACCAGAACCAGCATGGAAATGGGACTGCATCACTATGAACTTCGTCACCGGGTTACCATTGACTCGTCGAGTAGTTGACGCGATTTGGGTGATTGTAGACCGTTTGACTAAAACAGCTCGATTTATAGCTATACGACCTCAGTATACATTGGAGAGGTTAGCTAAGTTGTATGTGGATAATATTGTCAGACTACACGGGGTACCTGAAAGCATTGTGTCTGACAGAGATCCACGATTTACTTCGAAGTTTTGGAAAGGATTACAAAAGGCTATGGGTACAACATTGAAGTTTAGTGATAAGTGTATAATTTTAAATTTTTTTATTCCTTTTGCATTATGATTTTTAGGGTGTTTTATACCTTATTGAGCTTAATAGAATTTATTTTATGAGTTTGGTATATTTTAAAAATCTTGTTAATTAATTAATAAAAGATGAAAATTCTAGCACTCTTAATAATAACGTTTTGAATTTCATGTAGGATTCTGACATGGAAAGAGTTCGTTTGGGATTCCAAATGTGGTTTTAAAATCTAATCTGGAAAATTGATCCAAATCTAAACCAGAGAAGGAAGGTTGCTACACACGGAAGGTTCACTATTGGAAGGCCTTGATTGATTATTGGAAATCTTGAGGAGAATATACACAACTATGGAATCTTACAAAATTTGGTAGATTTGGGGGTGACAATTGTTTAATAATGGAATGATTTTCATCTAATCTAGGAATAAAGATTTTGTTTAATTTTTATTTCCATGTAATAAGGTTGTCAAATCTAGGCATACCAATTTTTGTCTTGTATTTTGGCTATTTAAACAATGTAAAGCCTATGTAAAGAGCATTCAAGAGTGATTGAGAAAGAAGACAATGGCTGAAGAACAACTCTATTTATTTTGTGTTCTTGAAGAAGTTATGTGTGGCTAACTTTCTTATCTTTGGTTAGACGAAGCTGAAGCCATCATTGTAAACATGTGAGACTTGTTTTTATTTATTGATTTTTAATTAAATATTTTGTTTTTCTTCCAATTTATGTTTATAATGATTGATGAATGGGTTAATTAGGAGTACTACTATTTGATTTATTTATTTAATCAATTGTAATATTAGAATTGAATTGCTATCAATTGATTCTATGTCAGTGACAATGGGGATTGATGTTAATGGACAAGTTAATGTTATATTTTTAGGGAGAAATCAGATTAAAATAATTAAACCACGCTGGTGTGTGCTTAACGTTTAATTTCAATCGTCTTTCCAATTGTTATTGTTATTCCTGAATCAAATCGAGAGCCTAGTCTTGAGATTGATTTAAGAGTAAGGGTGCTTTTAATAAGCTTTCTTTTAATAGACGAATCATAAGGAAAGACTAAGGATTTTAGGCCTAGTCTTAATTTTCTTGATTGATTATTCAATTGGAATTGATTATCCTTTATGTCGATGAACAAGTTTATGAAGATGGTGTAAGTATCCTTTTGACCGAAGTTTTCTCTTATTGGTTTAATCTTTGATATTTGTATTACCTTGCTCTTTATTCTTGCATTTTAGATAATTAATTACTGTTCTTTTCTACTGCAAACATACCCCCTCCATACATAGAATAGCCAATGAAGTTGTGCTAATAAGATTAATCAGAATCTGTTTTAGTACAACAATTGGTTACTTTCTAAGTCTTATTTTATTTTCATTTGTTTTTTTTTCTCTCTTTAGGTTAATTAAACATTTTAATCTTGATCATACAATCCTTGTGGGTTCGACTCTTATTTGCTACTATCTACGTTTCAAAGTAAGATAATTTAATTTGAGCGCTCGATACGCATCAAATTTTGGCGCCGTTGTCGGGGATTGTTTTGATTAAATTGATTTGTTTGGTTATTTAATTGATTTTTTTATTTTTATTTTTTATTATCTGCTTGTTCTCTTAAGTGAATGACCCGATCTTCTCATTTGGGAGAGTTGCAATTTGATCCAGAAATAGAAAGAACTCTGCACAAACTAAGGAGAGAAAGTAGAAAGACAGCAAAAAATTCTTCACCAGGCAACAACGTAGCCATTGATTTAGCTTCTGGCAGCACTAGTAATTTAGACTTTGAAGAAATGGCAGACAACAACAACCGCACTTTTAAGGAGTTAACGACTCCTAATCTGAACCAACAACCACTCTGCATCGAGTATCCTGATCTTGATGTTGCCTTTGAACTTAAATCTGGTCTAATCCATCTCCTTCCTACTTTTCGTGGCTTGTAGGTGATGACCCACACAAGCATCTAAAAGAATTCCATGTGGTATGTTCGAGCATAAAACCAACCGGAATTTCTGAGGAGCAAATCAAGTTTAGGGCGTTTCCATTCTCATTAGCGGACAATGCAAAAGATTGGCTTTATTACTTCCCATCAGGATCCATTACCACATGGAATGAGATGAGGCGGCTTTTCTTGGAAAAGTATTTTCCAGCTTCAAGGGCAGCCAATATTCGAAAGGAAATCTACGGTATTAGGCCATATAATGGAGAAACACTTTATGAATACTGGGAGCGATTCAAGAAGCTTTGCGCCAGCTGCCCTCATCACCAAATTAGCGAACAATTACTCATTCAATACTTCTACGAAGGGCTTTCTCATACTGATAGGGGTATGATTGACGCAGCGAGTGGAGGAGCATTAGTGGATAAAACTCCAAGGGCAGCCCGTAATTTGATTGCAAATATGGCTGCTAACTCTCAGCAATTTGGTGTAAGAAATGACCCTCTATCGAACAAGGTTAATGAGGTAAGCACTTCTTCTCTTGAATTAAAAATTGTAGAATTGTCTTCACTTGTTCGTCAATTGGCTGTGGATAAGGTGCAACAGGTTCAAACTTGTGGAATTTGCTACATCGCGGGACACCCAACTGATATGTGTCCCACGCTTCAAGAGGAATCTACAGAGCAAGCAAATACTGTGGGTGGATTTCTAGGACAACCTCAACGTAAGTACGATCCATACTCAAATACTTACAATCCGGGATGGAGGAATCACCCAAATCTCAGCTATGGTAATCAAGATGGCCCCAATCGTCAGTATGGGTATCAACAAGGCCAACAACCTTTTCAATCCAGACAACAAGCACCTTCAAGTTCAGGTATGACTTTGGAAGATATTGTTAAAACACTTGCCAATGATTCATTACAATTTAAACAGGAAACAAGGGCAGGTATAAAGAACTTGGAGACTCAAATAAGCCAACTGGCCACTTCAATGAGTAGACTAGAGGCTCGAGGCTCGGGAAAGCTACCTTCGCAACCAATGGTGAATCCGAAGGAAAATGCAAATGCCATAATCTTGAGAAGTGGAAAAGAAGTGGAGAATATAGAAAAGGAAAAAGAGAAAGAGACGTCAAAATCTCATCTAGGGTAAACTCTAAACCTTCTATTTCCTCTATTCCTATTCAACCTGTAAGACCCGCACTCTGAAAACCCGGTCTAACCTTGGTTTTGTGTCGTGATAGGTCTTCCGATCATCACCGAGCCAGACGGGGCAAGCGGATAACAAACAGGTACGAAATCAGACCGAAGTCGACCAATTATACTTGATTTTAGGTATACCGGTCAATGGTACCGGATGATGGTACCGGTCGACCGGTATGGCCTGCACAGCTATGTGCGGAAATTTGGAAATTGGTCTATGCGGGTCCCGCTTTCCTGATTTCGAATCCTAGAAGTTTCCTAATCCTAGTAGGGTTACTAAACCCTATTTCTAGCCTATAAATACACCCTTAAACCCCTCAAATCCTTTCCATTGTCTCTCATAAACCCTAGAGAAGAGAAAGAGCTTGGAAAGGAGAAGGAGCTAGGAAGAAGAAGGAGGTGCCGCCATTACCGTTTGACGAAGCTCACGCTACGCCTGTCAACGGTAAGTGTTTGAATCCCTCTTCTTACCCTGTGATAGTTGTGTGGGTGGATCAATACCATGCAAAGTAGGTATTGATCTAAAACCCTAAATTGGCCAATAAACCCTAAGTTGCCGTCAAACCCTGGATTCGAGTTTCGAGATGATATTCACCGAAACGAGACTTGAATGAGTTGGGGATAACTCTAACTCAAAGCCTAGACTTAGAATGGATAGGAAAAACCTTGAAAATCCATGGAGGATGGTCGACGACAGTCGAAGAACCCATGTATGGTCTTCCGGAGACATACCGGTCGACTATACCGATTGCACATAGTGCGACCGGTATGTTGCGACCGCTACCTCTCGGGTTGTTTGTGGGGGACCGGCTGACCATACCGGTCGCCAGTCTTTCCCATAGAGCTGCGACCGGTACATGCCACCGGTCAGCTCTGTGAGGGTATTTGTGATCTCTGTTGGTTTTCGACCAACATGAAACCCTAAACAATATATTCTAATGAAACCCTAATATTATGTAGGACTTTGTGACTTATCGTTTGGACCTTGCGACGTGGGTCAAGTTAACGAACGAGCGTCAGGTAAGGGAATCTGACCTAAACCTAATAATTAATGGACAGTAAATCGTTGTTAATTATTGAATATCTATGATGTGATGTTTGTGCATATTCACATGCCATCCTTTACTTTCAGCTATTATTATTGTTCATGCATTCATAGGATGTGATTGTTAGGCATGTGATTGTTTTCGTTGGTGTGTGGAGTGGGGCATGGGCCTGGGATCGCTCTTCACACCGGCACTTTTTGTAGTATTCTGTCTTAACATGCTTGGTACGGGTGGGGTATCAGGGGAAGATCGTGGTACGGTGGTCTCCGATATTGATGTTGTCCCGGCCATTGTTGTGTGGTACTGAGGATTCCGAGTCGACGCTGGCTTGTCCACGATGCTTTAGCTCTATCTCTATGCCGTAGGGAGTTATGTTGGGATAGGGTCTACCTGCGTATTGTTTCTATCCTAGTGGGTTAGTTGCAGATAGGGTATCAGGGGGAGGTGAGGTGTGGTGGTCTCCGACCCGGCCTGCACGCTCTAGCTCTATCTCTATGCCGTAGACGGCTGTGCTGGGATAGAGCATACATTGTTAACATATAGGATTGGTTAGTTGCTAGCCCAGTTTGCGAGCCCTGGCCAGTAGGGGCTTAGGTACTGGTATGGGTAGAATATCAGGGGAGGTGCGGGTATACCTTAGCTCTATCTCTATTCCATGATGGGTGCATGTGGGTTGGTGGTAGTGTGATTACTGTGCGACGCCACACACTCGTGTATAGAGGTGCAGGGGCCACCAAACCTTTCTATAGCACATTGCAAACTTAAAACCAGACCACAGCATAAAATTGATTGTTACCCATGCATAATCTTGTGAAACTGTCTGATTGTCTTACTGAGCTGTGTTGTGTGCTCACCCTTTGTATATACATTGTTTTTAGATGTTGATGCAGGATTCACTGTGGACGATTATGTGAATGCTCCGGCGTATGGAGGTGTAGCTGCTTTGGACGTACAGGCAGGAGAGGACGAGCATGACGCTTTATGCGAGTGCCCTTTCTGCGTGTACCTGTGATGGATTTTATTTAGTTGTTTCAGTTATTTTTGTTTGTTATTAAGAGATGTAAAAGATTATTATATTATGTTTGAATTTGAATAATGGGATATTTAAATACATTATCAATAGATAATCAGTTCATTCTATTTAAAGTCTTCTGCTGTCTATTTATATTCTGATTGTGGTTATGTGTAATTGGTTTGTATGGATGGACACGGCCTATTCGAGATCCTAGTGTGAACCGTTGGTTCAATGACGGTTCACTCACACCGTTCTGGTTAGATCATAATTGGGGTGTGACACAACCTCCTTTTCCTAGCAGGTTTGCTCAATCTATAAAGGAAGAAAAAGAAAAGGAGATGTTGGAGATTTTTGGAAAGGTAGAGATAAATATACCTCTTATTGAAGCAATTAAACAACTACCACGGTATGCTAAATTTCTTAAGGAATTGTGCACATCCAAGAGAAAATTGAAAGGAGATGAAAACGTAAGTATGGGTGAAAATATCTCAGCCATTATTCAACGGAAGCTTCCCCCTAAGTGTAAAGACCCAGGTACATTCACTATCCCATGCAAAATAGGTAACACCAATTTCAATAGAGCTATGTTAGATTTAGGAGCATCACTTAATGTCATGCCTTATTCAATATATGCTTCATTAAATCTAGAACCTTTAAAAGAAACTGGTGTAACTATTCAATTAGCTGATAGATCAAATGCATATCCTGAAGGTGTGATTGAGGATGTGTTAGTTCAAGTTAATGAATTGGTATTTCCTGCTGATTTTTATGTATTAAAAATGGAGGATGACTCATCTCATAATTCTACACCTCTTTTGTTGGGTAGACCATTTTTAAAGACTGCTAAAACAAAAATAGATGTTCATGATGGTACCTTATCTATGGAATTTGATGGCGAGATAGTTCGCTTTAATATTTTTGAGGCTATGAGGCATCCTAGTGATATAAATTATGTTTTTGCTATTGATATAATTGATTCTATGGTACAACAAGTTTTTGAATTAAATGGTGAAGATGAGTTGATGGTAGCCATTAGCAAACATTTGAATAGCATGGATTTCAATTCAGAATTTGTGTTAAATGCTGAATTAGAGAAGATGTTGATGGCATTGCAGGCCTTACCCCCAATTCCAAAAAGATATGATGTTGCTCACATTGAGTTGCCTATATATCTCATACAAGGTTGTTACCTTCCATTGTGCAGGCACCTATCGTTGAGCTGAAACCACTTCCAGACCATCTCAAATATGTCTACTTAGGAGACAATGAGACGTTACCTGTGATAATAGCAAGGGACTTGACCAAGCTATAAGAGGAGAAACTCATTCGAATTTTGAGAGACCATAAGACAGCCATTGGGTGGACGATAGCCGACATTAAGGGAATCACCCGGCCATGTGCATGCATCGCATACTTCTTGAGGAGGGAGGCAAACCGATTAGAGAAGCACAGCGTAGACTCAACCCTCCTATAATGGAAGTTGTGAAGAAGGAGATATTAAAGCTCCTTGATGTTGGAATTATCTATCCTATCTCTGATAGTAAGTGGGTAAGTCCGGTTCAGGTGGTACCTAAAAAGACGGGCATAACTGTTGTTAAGAATCAAAATAATGAGTTAATTCCTCCTAGGATACAAAATGGGTGGCGTCTTTGTATTGATTATAGGAAATTGAATGTTTCAACTCAAAAAGACCACTTTCCTCTTCCATTTATCGATCAAATGTTTGAGAGGTTAGCAGGTCGTTCGCACTATTGTTTTCTTGATGGTTACTCAGGTTACTATCAAATTGTGATTGCGCCTGATGATCAGGAGAAAATGACATTCACCTGCCCATTTGGTACCTTTGCTTACCGACGAATGCCGTTTGGTCTTTGCACCGCCCCAGCCACATTCCAGAGGTGTATGGTTAGCATTTTTTCTGATTATGTAGAGAACATTATAGAAGTTTTCATGGATGATTTTACTGTTTATGGAGACTCTTTTGATACATGCTTGGATAACCTTACACTTGTTCTTAAGAGGTGTATATAAACTAACCTTGTTTTGAATTCTGAGAAATGTCATTTTATGGTAACACAAGGAGTAGTTTTAGGTCATGTGATATCTTCTAGAGGTATAGAAGTTGACAAAGCAAAGATAGATATTGTTCAATCTTTACCTTACCCCACAACTGTGTGGGAAGTGCATTCCTTTCTTGGACATGCAGGCTTTTATCGGCGCTTCATCAAGGATTTCTCAAAAATTTCATTGCCCTTATGCAAGCTCTTACAAAAGGAAGTGGTGTTTGACTTTAATGATGAGTGCAAAAGAGCTTTTGACAAGCTCAAAGAACTGCTAACAACAACCCCCGTGATTCAATCACCGAACTGGAAACTCCCATTTGAGATCATGTGTGATGCTAGCAATTATGCTATTGGGGCTGTTTTGGGTCAACGTGTTGGGAAAGTTGCTCATGCTATCTATTATGCCTCTCGGACACTAACTGAAGCACAGTGTAACTACTCCACAACGGAGAAAGAGCTATTGGCTATAGTTTTTGCTTTGGAAAAATTTAGATCTTATTTATTGGGAACTAAAGTTATTGTCTATTCTGATCATGCAGCTCTTAGGCATTTGCTGGCGAAAAAGGAATCTAAGCCAAGATTGATCAGATGGATCCTTCTTCTTCAAGAATTTGATTTGGAGATTAAGGACAATAAGGAAACTGAGAATTTAGTTGCAGACCATCTTAGTCAGGTGGTTAAAGAGGATGATGCGATACCATTACAAGATTTCTTCCCAGATGAACAACTACTTAAGGTGACAAATGTAGTGCCCTGGTATGTAGATTTAGTCAATTATTTGGCTACCAAAACCTTACCACCAGAGCTACCTAGAGTACGAAGAGAGAAAATCAAGAGTGATGCTCGGTACTACATTTGGGATGACCCTTATCTTTGGAAACAATGTTCATACCAAATGGTAAGAAGGTGCGTACCCGAAACTGAATTTGAATCCATTCTTATCTTTTGTCATTCATATGCATGTGGTGGACATTTCGGTCCTAAAAGAACAGCAAGAAAAGTGCTTGAATGTGGCTTCTTTTGGCCATCTTTATTTCATGATGCATATATATTTTGTAAGTCATGCACTCGTTGCCAATACTCAGGTAATGTGGCCCGTAGGGATCAAATGCCACAAACCCCCATACTTATTTGTAAAATTTTTGATGTTTGGGGCATTGACTTTATGGGTCCTTTTCCTAATTCTTTTGGCAATGTTTATATTTTACTTGCTGTTGATTATGTGTCAAAGTGGGTGGAAGCAAAAGCCACCCGAACGGATGATTCTAAAGTGGTTGCAGATTTTGTCAAGTCTCACATTTTTGTTAGATTTGGGATCCCACGGGCAATGATCAGTGATAGAGGGACTCACTTTTGTAACCGCCTTGTAGCAAGACCGCTTAAGAGATATGCTGTGACCCATAAGATTTCAACTGCCTACCATCCATAAACTAATGGGCAAGCCGAGGTATCTAATAGAGAGGTAAAGTCAATTTTAGAACAAACAGTTAATCCGAATAGGAAATATTGGAGTACAAGACTTGACGATGCACTATGGGCTTATAGGTCTGCTTATAAGACACCTATAGGGATGTCTCCATATCGGTTGGTTTATGGAAAAGCATGTCATCTACCGGTAGAATTGGAGCACAAGGCATTCTGGGAAATTAAGTTGTGTAACATGGAGACGGATAAGGCAGGGGAGCAACGAAAGTTGCAATTCGGGAGTTAGAGGAGATTCGCAATGAAGCTTATGAGAACTCTCGGATTTATAAGGAAAAGACGAAGGCCTTTCATGATAAAATGATTTCTAAGAAGCAATTTGTTGTTGGACAAAAAGTGCTCCTTTATAATTCAAGGCTTCGGTTATTTCCTGGTAAGTTGCAATCTCACTGGATTAGTCCTTTTATTGTTATTAATGTCTTTCCACATGGTACAGTTGAGAATCAAAGTTTGGACTCTCAAAATATTTTCAAGGTCAATGGATATAGACTTAAACCTTACCATGAAGGTTTTCAAGTTAACTCGTTGGTTGAGAAAGCTATGGACTTAGAAGATCCACTTTATTCAGATTGAGAAAAGCTGCAAAGTCGAGCGAACGACGTTAAACAAAAGCGCTACTTGGTAGGCAACCCAAGAAATCAGATTTGCTTTCTTAACCCTTTCTCTTTTTATTTATTTATTTATTATTTTTTTTCATAGATATTATGTTTGTATTTGTCTTTTTCTTTGCATTTAGTCTTACATTGGGGACAATTTAAGTTTTAAGTGTGGGGGAATTCTACGATGTGTTTTGTTTTTATTTTTACATGTTGTTAGTATATATTGGTTGTATATAGTAACTGAAGAAAAAATATTGGTTGTATATAGTAACTAAAAAAAAAATATTCGTTGTATATAGTAACTAAAAAAAAAAAATTGACTTCAAATTTTCTTTAAAAAAAAAAAATTTTTTTTTTGACCAGTTACAAGTTTGGATTAATTCTCTAAAGTGACCATTTTAAAACTTTATAAATATGATTAAATTATTGAGATTCTTGAACCTTAGATTAGATATGCAACTAAATTTGAATCACCATCTGAGATAAAGTTTTATTGTTATGTGTCTTTGTATTTCACGTTTGCACCAACTCTTAGTTGTGGGGAATAAACGGTAAATTTGAGAAATGACAATTAAAAAAAAAAAAACTTGAAAAAGAATAAATAACTGCTTCAATGTCCAAAATACCTCAAAAACAAAAGAAAAATTGAGATGATGGTTATAAGCAGTTTAATTGACTAAGTCTGATTTTGTGGCCTTTGTTACTTGAGTTATTAAGTCGTAGGGGTGTCTCTACACCTAGTGCCCTAAAGCCAACTGGTTTGGGAGTCACTGACCCAACACTTGCTACATGGGTAACTTAGAAAGCCTAAGAAAATGGACATTGCACAAGTCGATAAAAAAAAAGAAAAATTAAGATGATGGTTATAAGCAGTTTAATTGACAAAGTCTGATTTTGTGGCCTTTGTTACTTGAGTTATTAAGTCCTAGGGGTGTCTCTACACCTAGTGCCCTAAAGCCAACTGGTTTGGGAGTCACTGACCCAACACTTGCTACATGGGTAACTTAGAAAGCCTAAGAAAATGGACATTGCACAAGTCAATAAAAAAAAAATGGTGTTATTTTTCTTGAAGTATACTGTAAAGCCCCTTACTAATTGAGTTACATCACTTCACACACTTCACACTATAGATGCATATTAATATGAATTTGTTGAAGATGGTGACTAAAATAAAGTTATTGTATCTTTTATAAGATTTAAGTTTCTATTCAGTTTAATTATGTTTATGAGTTATAATTGTGGAGTACTTAAGATTTTATTTAATTCCTGTAATTTGTCAAATCTAAAAATATTTCTTTGAATTTTGTTGGTAGATTCACTTCAAACCCTCACGAGACACAACTCGTCCACTAGGGGTAACCTAGGGGTTCAATGGCTTGTTGTACATGCTAAGTGCAATCGTGGTTCCTACGAAAGTGGAATAGTTTATGATTTTCTTATTTTATTTTGCCCGAGGACGTGCAAAGGCTAAGTGTAGGGGAATTTGATAAGTGTATAATTTTATATTTTTTTATTCCTTTTGCATTATGATTTTTAGGGTGTTTTATACCTTATTGAGCTTAATAGAATTTATTTTATGAGTTTGGTACATTTTAAAAATCTTGTTAATTAATTAATAAAAGATGAAAATTCTAGCACACTTAATAATAACGTTTTGAATTTCATGTAGGATTCTGACATGGAAAGAGTTCGTTTGGGCTTCCAAATGTGGTTTTAAAATCTAATCTGGAAAATTGATCCAAATCTAAACCCGAGAAGGAAGGTTGCTACACACAAAAGGTTCACTATTGGAAGGCCTTGATTGATTATTTGAAATCTTGAGGAGAATATACACAACTATGGAATCTTACAAAATTTGGTAGATTTGGGGGTGACAATTGTTTAATAATGGAATGATTTTCATCTAATCTAGGAATGAAGATTTTGTTTAATTTTTATTTCCATGTAATAAGGTTGTCAAATCTAGGCATACTAATTTTTGTCTTGTATTTTGGCTATTTAAACAATGTAAAGCCTATGTAAAGAGCATTCAAGAGTGATTGAGAAAGAAGACAATGGCTGAAGAACAACTCTCTTTCTTTTATGTTCTTGAAGAAGTCATCTGTGGCTAACTTTCTTATCTTTGGTTAAACGGAGCTGAAGCCATCATTGTAAACTTGTGAGACTTATTTTTATTTATTGATATTTAATTGAATATTTGTTTTTCTTCCAATTTATGTGTATAATGATTGATGAATGGGTTGATTAGGAGTACTACTATTCAATTTATTTATTTAATCAATTGTTATATTAGAATTGAATTGCTTTCAATTGATTCTATGTCAGTGACAATGGGGATTGATGTTAATGGACAAGTTAATGTTATATTTCTAGGAGAAATCAGATTAAAATAATTAAACCACGCTGGTGTGTGCTTAACGTTTAATTTCAATCGTCTTTCCAATTGTTATTGTTATTCCTGAATCAAATCGAGAGCCTAGTCTTGAGATTGATTTAAGAGTAAGGGTGCTATTAATAAGCTATCTTTTAATAGACCAATCTTAAGGAAAGACTAAGGATTTTAGGCCTAGTCTTAATTTTTTTGATTGATTATTCAATTGGAATTGATTATCCTTTATGTTGATGAACAAGTTTATGAAGATGGTGTAAGCCTTTTGACTGAAGTTTTCTCTTATTGGTTTAATCTTTGATATTTGTATTACCTTGCTCTTTATTCTTGCATTTTAGATAATTAATTACTATTCTTTTCTACTGCAAACATACCCCCCCTCCATACATAGAATAGCCAATGAAGTTGTGCTAATAAGATTAATCAGAATCTGTTTTAGTACAACAATTGGTTACTTTCTGAGTCTTAATTTATTTTCATTTCTTTTTTTTTCTCTCTTTAGGTTAATTAAACATTTAAATCTTGATCATACAATCCTTGTGGGTTCGACTCTTACTTGCTACTATCTACGTTTCAAAGTAAGATAATTTAATTTGAGCGCTCGACACGCATCATTTATTACTGCATTCCATCCATAGATAGACGGACAATCGGAGCGTACCATTCAGATTTTAGAAGACATGCTTCGAGCCTTTGTAATTGATTTTAAAGGATCATGGGATGAAAAATTACCATTGATCGAGTTCGCTTATAACAACAGTTATCATACTATACAGATGTCACCCTATGAAGCACTGTATGGTAGGAAGTGTCGAACTCTACTGTTTTGGAATGAAATTGAAGAACGTAGTATTGTTGGACCAGAATTTGTTGAAGAGACATGTCGAGTAGTCGACATTATCAAGGAAAGAGTAAGAACAGCTCAGAATCGTCAGACACAGTATGCAGATACTCAACGCCGAGACCTTGAATTTGTCTTAGGTGATAAGGTATTCTTGAAAGTATCACCTATGCGAGGTTTAAAATGGTTCGAACAAAAAGTGAAGCTTAGTCCGAGATATGTCGGGCCATATGAGATTCTAGCTAAATGTGGAAAGGTGGCTTATCAGCTAGCACTACCACCGTTTATGTCAAACATACATTATGTATTCCATGTTTCATTATTGAAGAAGTACATCAGGGACCCAACACACGTTTTGACAGTGGATCCACATGATTTGACTGATGATTTGACATTTAAAGTAGCACCAACTGAAATCACCAGCTAAAAGATTCAACGACTACGCAACCGTGATATCTACTATGTTAAGGTCACCTGGAGAAGCCGAAATATAGAAGAAATCACATGGGAAGAAGAGAATGCTATGCGAAGCAATACCCTCATCTTTTCGACTCGGAAGGTATGTACCAATTTTGATGACGAATTTTTTAATCAGAAGGGGGAAATTATAAGACCCGTATTAAACTAACTGGTCTTACCACCTTGTACCAGGTCTACCTATCATGGTCGAGCCAAGTGGACCAAGTGCGTGAAGGAAATCACAAAACCGGGTATGAATTTGACCCAAAAACAGTAAATATGAGGGTAGGGTCGCATGCCTAAACAGGTAGGGTCGACCCCACCTCAATAGAAGTCCATCCCATGACTTTTCAATCGTAGGGTCAGATGACTTGAGAACCATAGGGTCGACGGGTCATGCGACCCTACGATCGATCCTATGATGACAGACTGAAATCGTAAATTAGGAAACTTTCCTAATTTCAAGGAGTCCTTTCCTAATCTTGATGGGACTTATTTTGAGAGGTTTTCCTCTATAAATAGGATGTCCCTTAGCCTCTTTTACTCCTTTTAGAACTCTAATTGAAAGTGAGAGAAAGAGAAGGAGAAGGAAGAGAAAAAGAGAAGGAAAATTAGAGAAAAGACTAAGGAAGAGGAGAAACTTTAAAGAAACCTTTGAGTCTCAGCCAGCTTCAGGTTTGAGTCTAATTCCTTCATAAATTAAGAGCCTAGAGTGGAATATGAAGAAGCTAGGATTCGGAGAAACCCAAATCATCTATCCATGGATGAGTTTCGAAGGAATCCATGGAAGTAATCATCATAGGCAAGGGAAAGTGTGTAAAAATCACAGTTATGAGCCATAAAAAATCTTAGAATGAACCTACGAGACCTCAGGATCAATTACATACCATTGGGAAGTCCCAGGGAGGGTGTGGTCACACATAGGGTCGATTGATAACCAACCCCATGTCCGACCCTACCCCTAGGGTCGATTGGGTAACCGACCCTAGGTACTACCCTACCTACGACCCTATGATTTCAGCTAGTCTAAATTTGTTGGAATTAATTCTAATTAGAATCTATTGACTTGTTAGTTTTTCTTGGTGATTTAAAAGTGATTCTTAAAACTTGAACGAGGATCTACACTCAATCAAAGGTGAGGGAACAAGACCTAAACTAATTGGATAATAAAAAGCTACTTTTGCTTATTGAGTCTGATACCACGATTGATTCTATGTGTGTATGTGTTTATTATGAATTTAACATGTCATCCAATATACCTGCTATTACTGTTCATGCATATTTAATTTCGTTTATTTATAACATGATGATGATGGTGATGTTAGGAATAGGCATGTGAATGTTTGTGTGTGGTTAGTGTATTTGATGCGAGTAGGGCATCAGGGGGAGGACGTGATATTGTGGTGTGTCCTCGTCACCAAACTCTAGCTCTATCTCTACTCAAGTCTTGTCCACTAACAACGTCGTATTGCCATTACCTTAGCAGAGCTATTACGTCGAAGGGCATCAGGGGAGGTGGTCTCGGACCGTGTAGTCTCTTACTCTGCCGGGAGGCCTTAGCTCCATCCATATGAACGTATTGAGGGATGCCGGGGTAAGGCCTTGGATACACTGTTTGACATTAGGATTGGTTAGTTGCGAGCCCAGTTTGCAAACCCTCGCCAATAAGGGCTTACGTGTTGGTATGGGAGCATGTGGTACTTTAATGTCGATACCCATTGGGTACACTGTTTCCATGGTGGGTGCATGTGGGACAGCAATGCCGATATTCATTGGCATCTTCACACACTTGTATATAGAGATGAGGCGGCCTCCGAACCTTTCTATAGCCCATTGCAAACTTATAAACCAGACCATAGATATGAATTGAATGCGTGCATATGTTTGTTGCACTGTTTTGTTTACTCACTGAGCCGTGATGTGTGCTCACCCTTTTCGACGTCGAATATTTTAGTTGATGATGCAAGTACCACTATTGAAGATTATATAAATGCTCTTGTGTACGGACAAGCTGTGGCGATGGGCGTTGAAGTGATGATGGAGTCGCATGATTCGACATGCGAGTGCAACTCCTGTGTTTTCGATTAAACTTTTATTTGGATTATACAAACAATGTATTTGAATTAATTATTTAATTTTATGTCTCAGTCTTTTTGGGAATAATTGGTTAAATTATTTATTTTATCACATTTAGATTCTCAGTTCATTTAATATTTAAGACTTCTGCTATTGTGTATTTACTCTGATTATTGTTGTGGATGTATATGGTTTAAGCAAACGGGCATAGCCTACTTGAGATCCTGGTTGAACCGTTGGTTTATTAGCGGTTCATCACACCATTCTGAATAGTGTAGAATTGGGGTGTGACAACCCATGAGCACTTTATAGCGTTCTGGATTCCGTTGAACTGGCAGACTGGTCACTTAAGCCCTGCCTCTACTTCGATTCACTGGTTAACCAAGAGTTGTTCCAATTGGACTTTTGGCGCCAAAAATTAAATGGAGTCATTCAAAATAAATGGAGTTACATAACACTGCTTCAACGCCTCTAATATATTGTAAACTTAGAAAATTTTCTAAGTGTTCAACCAGCGAAATAACCAAATGGTTGATCATCCACCACTTCCTCTGATTAACCTATTGGAAGTGGGTTATTCTACAAGTGATACGAACCGGATGAATAATCTGAGGGTAGTTCACCCAGTGCCGATCATCTAGTTTCCCCAATAAATTGGGGGGATTACTAACCTGCCCCACCTAACCAATGGAGTGTGCTCTCGGTTACTACCTTTGTTTCAGGAAACAGATTAAAATGGACTTTGAACATGGAAAAATTGTGATGCATTGTTTTTAACTGCCATAACATGATGTAATTGAGATGTGTTATGGTTTATGGACATATGGTTGATACTAACATTGGGCATTTACAGATTTTCCCTATTAACCTGCAATATTGACAAGCAATGCCTCCAAAGAAAAGACCAAGAGGGAGAAATGCCAATGCACCTCCTCCAGCTGAGGTTGAGGGTAGTGTGGGTCGAGGTAGCTCAAATTCACCACCACATACACCACCGCCACCACCACCTCCTCTTCTGCTACCAATTAATCTTCCACCAGCAGCGTAAGTGCAAACGATGACAGATATGGTGGCCATTATGGGTGGGTTAGTGCACAATCTGGAAGACAAACAAAGGAATATGGTCGTAATTTTTGCCAAATTATTGGCCACTCTATATGGAGAGCCTCCAGCTCTACAGGCTCCAGGACAAGCACAAGGTGGTGACATACCTCTAATTCCTCTTGCACCGTATGTACATGAGCAGGTGCCCCTAGTTTAACCAGTTCATCATGATCCGGTACCAGTGCCTGGGGCTCATACTCACCCTGCAATGGCAGGCATCCATTTGCAACCTCAATTAGATGGGGCAAAAGTGATGAATAATTTTTAGCATATAAATCCACTAAAGTTTAATGGGGTGGATACCAATCTGATGCAGTTGGCTATTTGGATTTAGGCTATGGAGAAGACCTTGGAGACCTTGATGTGCACTGAGGCACAAAAATTTCTATGTGTAACCTTTCAACTAGAAGGGGTGCCATATGATTGGAGGAAGGGCATCCTACCCACCTTGATGCGGCACCATGGAGAGATCACCTGACAGATCTTTAAGGAAGCAATTTATAAGAACATCTTCCCCAAAAATGTCAGAGATCAAAAGGAGGTTGAGTACCTCAATCACACTCAAGGGAGTACTACTATTGAGGCATATCAACAGAAGTTTAAGGAGCTCTTTTATTTCTCACCCATGTCCATGAGAGGTGAAGAGCCTAAACTGAGGTGCTTTGTACCAGGTTTGAGGGGAGACATCAAAGTAATAGTGGAGTCCATGAGACTAATGGAGTATAGTGATGCCATACAAGCGGCAAAGAGTAATGAAGATGGCTATCGTCAGAGTTACCAAAGGTCGAAAGAGGCCTTTGAGCTTTACTGATAACTGCCGCAACAAGCAGTTTCATGCTCACGACCCTAGTTCTTCAGTGACAATTTCTTCTGCTATATTCATAGTGAGGCCCACATATAGCAATCTGGCCTCTACTCAAAGCAAACCTGTAGCCTTTTCACCGAGGACAACTCAGCTAAGGCTAGCAACCTCAAGTGCCTCGTCTGTACCCAATGGCACTTGTTTTAACTATGGGAAATCGGGCCATTTTACAAGGGTGTGGCCAGAACTGAAGAAGGCACCACCGCTAAGACAAGGCAAGGTCTTTGCCTTATCGGCCGATGATGCGGAAGGCTTACCAAGAGTCGTCACAGGTATTTTAAATTTTGAGGAGAAACATCATCTTGCATGAGATGTATTAATTCATATGTGTATGTGTAGGCACCATTTCTATATGTGGCATACCTATACGTGTATTATTTGATTCTGGGGCTACGCATTGGTTCTTTTCTCTTCAATTCGTCGCTAAGTTGGGAATTTTGATGTGCAAGATGACTTATGCACTGATAGGACATACACCCATGCGATCTAAGTTCGGTATAGAAGACTATTATAGACCATGTGACGTGGTCATAGAGGGTAAAGTATTGGAAGTTAACCTCGTCTGCCTTGAGATGAAGGATTTTGAAGTAATTTTGGGAATGGATTGGTTGGCGAAACACCAAGCCAACGTCCCATGTTCCAAGCGTCAGATTTTGTTTCAGCTTACCGCTAGAGTAGCATTTATTTACACCTACGACAAGATAAAAAAAGCATTGTAAATTGTTTCTATCAGTGCTGTAAGCCTCTAAACTCATACACCAAGGGTGTAAAAGTCACCTAGTATCAATATTGGACACCGAAAGCTGAGATGCTGAGACTGGAAGACTTATCAGTGGCGAATGAATTCCCCGATGTATTCCCTAAAGAGCTACCTGGTTTACCATTAGATATGGAAATAGAGTTTGTGATCGACTTAGTCCCAGGAGCATCTCCTACTTCTAAGGCTCCTTACCATATGGCTCCTATTGAGTTAAAAGAACTCAAAGTACAACTTCAGGAGGTACTGGATAAGGGTTTCATCAGACCCAGTATCTCAACTTTGGGAACACCGGTGTTATTTGTAAAGAAGAAAGATGGCAGTGTCTATTTATGTATTGATTCAAGGATCTGAACAAGTTAACAATCAAGAACCAGTATCCCTTACCTCGAATCGATGACTTGTTTGACCAACTTCAAGGGGAAAGTGTATGTTTGAAGATAGACATATGGTCGGGCTATCACCAATTGAAGATTAAGTTGAGTGATGTATCCAAGATAGCATTCAGGACAAGGCATAGCCACTTCAAGTTCTCAGTCATTTCCTTCGGATTAACTAATGCTCCACCCCATTTATAGAGCTCATGAATCAGGTATTCCATGAGTTCCTAGATAAGTTTATCATTGTTTTCATTGATGATATCCTCATCTACTCATCCAATTATATCACCCATGCGGAGCACCTCCGCTTGGCATTGTAGAAGTTGAGACAGAAAAATTGTATGCCAAATTTCAAGAAATGTAAGTTTTGGCTCAAGAAAGTAGCATTCTTAGGGCTTATTATATGTCACACCCCAATTATAGACTAACCAGAGCAGTGCGATGAACCATCAATAAACCAACGGTTCAACCAGGATCTCGTATAGGTTGTACCCACCATATCAAACCACACACATATTCCACGATAATAATCAGAGATAATAAACCAATAAGCGAATGTTTTTATAAATAATAAATTGAGTGTCTAATAGTGATAAAATAAATATTTAATCCAATTATCTCCAAATAACTCAAGACATAAAATAAAATAATCAATTACATGTTCGATAGTCAAAATAACTAAACTAATCAAAGACCCATTGATTACACTCGCATGAAGGATCATGCACATCTTCTTCAGCTTCTACGTCCATAGCCACCATGTGTCCATACGGCGGCATATTCACGTAATCTTCCATAGTAGTACCTGCATTATCAATTAAAATATTTGATATCGAAAGGGTAAGCATACATCACGGCTCAGTGAGCAAACAAAAAAATACATAAACATATGCATGCATTCAATTCAGTATCTTTGGTTTGATTTTTAAGTTTACAATGTGCTATAGAAAGGTCTGGTGGCCCCCGCACCTCTATACACGAGTGTGTGAATCTACCCAATGGATCAAACACCATTGCCGTCCCACATGCACCCACCATGGAATAGAGATAGAGATAAAGTGTTCGAATCACATCACACACTGCCAACACTTCCCCTAATGCCCTACCCATACCAATACGTAAGCCCCTATTGGAGAGGGCTTGTAAACTGGGCTCGCAACTAACTAATCATAATGCCATATAGTGTATCCAAGGCTTCGCCCTAGCATCCTTTAATACGTCCATAGAGATAGAGCCAAGGCCCCACGGCAGAGTCAAAGACCACACGGTCCGAGACCACCTCCCTTGATTCCCTACGACGTAATAGTTCTTCTAAGGTAATGGCGATACAATGATGTCAGTGGGCAAGACGTGAGTAGAGATAAAGCTAGAGTCTAGTGACTAGGATGAACCACAATGTCACATCCTCCCCCTAATGCTCTACTCGCATCCAACACACTAACCACACACACGCAATCACATGCCTATTCCTAGCATCATCATCATCATCATGTTATAAATAGACAGAAATAACTATGCATGAGTAGTAATAATAGGAATATTGGATGACATGTGAGATGCACATTACAAGCATACAATCATAGAATCAATCATGGCATTGGAGTCAATAAAATAATTTATTATTATCCAATTAGCTTAGGTCTTGTTCCCTCACCTGTTAACAATTCTCGATCTCCTTCCAAGCCTTGTAACACTCTTTGAATCAATTTAGCAACCTAGAAGTTATATGAATTTAAGTTAGGATTCATGTGTAATATGTTATAGTAGTCGAAAATCAAAGCAGATCACTAATAGGTGTCTAATGAGTCCTATGGTCTCATACTATATTGACCTCACCTCGTACTGTTGATACCCTACAGTCGCACTATATGCGACCATACCAGCGATAATACACTTTTTGGATTCTTTCTGAATGGCTATGGTCGATACTCTGGTCATCCTATGGTTGACCGTAGCTAGGACCATATGAGTTTAATGTGATTTCTTACTTCCAATATGGACTCCAACTCTTGGGTCATCAATGGGGTCTTCCCTAATGATCATTCTAAGGCCAACATTCTTAGTTTTACCGAGTTAATTACTCTAACTCATTCTCCATGATCCCCTTGAGGTCTGCTTGAAAAATCCCATAGATAAATCCTTACATTGGATTTTGTATTACAATTTACGTTGTAAACTCCTACTCTTGGTGTTCTAAGGCTATAAAGACAAGGTTCATACCTTACTGGTTGTAGAGAATCTGTAAAACTCTTTCTCTCAACCTTCTTCTCTGTCTTCCTAGTCTTCTCTTCTTCTCCTTCTCTTCCTCTAGTGTTTGATAATGTTCCAAAAGAGTTAAAAAGGGTGGAGAAACGTTCTTTATATAGAGAGACACTCTCCATATAGAGTTTTCCAGAAAAAGGAAAGAGATCCCCCTTCTATTTGGAAAGTTTTCAAACTCAAAGTCTGATTTGGGATCGTATGGTCAGACGTACAGTCTCAAAATCCGTCGACCATATGCTTGAAAACATTGACCAAATGGTTGTTGGTCAGTGTTCTTTATTTTTTATCGTATGGTCGACCATACCTACCCAGGTAGTCAACCATACACTTGGTTTTAAGTGTTTTTAAGTTGAAAAATTAGTGGCCTAGATCAACATCACAAAATCATGATTATTGGTTCTAATTAACATATCTAATTAATTATGTAAGACCCGCACCAAAAATTTTGGTCCTAATTTGAAATTTTTACTTTGTTACAGGTCTTACCATGATGAACGGTTCAAACCAAGGTGGATCAGGCCTATGAAACCCAATGGAGGTAACTGAATAAAACAGTCACACCCCAATTCTGGTCTAATCAGTGGTGTGATGAACTGCCAATAAACCAACGGTTCACCAAGGATCTTGCATAGGTCGTACCATCATATCAAACCACACACACATTCCACATTAATAATCTGAGGTAATAAACAAATAAGCGGAAGTCTCACAGATAATGAACTGAGAGTCTAACAGTGATAAATAAATATTTAATCTAATTATATCAAAACCATAAGACATAAAAATAAATAATCAATTACATATCCGATGTTCAAGTTATAACTAAACTTAAGTAAAAATACATTGGTAGCACTGGCATGATGAATCATGTGCATCTTCTTCAGCGTCTACATCCATCACAGCAATGTGTCCATACATCGGTGCATTCATATATTCTTCAACCGTAGGACCTGCATCATCAACAAAAAATATTTGACACCGAAAGGGTGAGCACACATCACGGCTCAGTGATCAAACAAAACAATGCAACAAACATATGCATGCATTCAATTCATATCCTTGGTCTGGTTTATAAGTTTACAATGTGCTATAGAAAGGTTTGGTGGCCGCTGCACCTCTATACACGAGTGTGTGAATCCGCTCAATGGATCAAACACCATTGCCATCCCACATGCACCCACCATGGAATAGAGATAGAGATAAAGTGTCTGGATCAAACACCGCCAACACTTCTCCTGATGCCCTACCCATACCAACACGTAAGCCCTTATTGGCGAGGGCTTGCAAACTTGGCTCGCAACTAACCAATCCTAATGACAAACAGTGTATCTAAGGCCTCACCCCTGCATCCCTCAATACGCCCATAGAGATAGAGCTAAGGCCCCCAGGAAGAGTCAGAGACCACACAGTCCGAGACCACCTCCCTTGATGCCCTACGACGTAATAGTTCTGCTAAGGTAATGGCGATACAACGATGTTAGTGGGAAAGACATGAGTAGAGATAGAGCTAGAGTTTGGTGACGAGGTCGAAGACCACCATGCCACGTCCTCCCCCTAATGCTCAACTCGCATCCAACACACCAACCACACACTACATTAACATGCCTATTCCTAGCATCATCATCATCGTCATGTTATAAATAAACAGAATTAAATATGCATGAACAATAATAGTAAGAATATTGGATGACATGTGAGATGCACATTACAAACATACACGCATAGAATTAATCATGGCATTGGACTCAATAAAAATAAACAATTTATTATTAACCAATTAGTTTAGGTCCTGTTCCCTCACCTGTTAGCAATACTTGATGTCCTCTCAAGCCTTGAATTTCTCTTTGAACTGATTTAACAATCTAAAATTTATATGAATTTAAGTTAGGGTTCATATGTGACATGTTACAGTAGTCAGAAATTGAAACAGAGCATTGAAAGATGTCTGATTGCTCCTATGGTCTCATGCTGTATCGACCTTACTGTCTACGGTCGATACCCTATTATGATTTCTGAAATCTTCCCAAATGCCTATGGTCGATCCTCTGGTCATACAGGTCATGTTATGGTCGACCGTAGCTGCGACCTTGAGATTTCTAGTCACAGTTTACATGAAATTCGAAAGTTCCTCCTGGGTCAATTCTTCTGTTCTTCAATGGGTCTTATTCTAAGATCATCCAATGGCCATCATTAGTAGTTTCTTACCAACCCTAATCATCAAATTCATTCCTCATGGTTCTCCTTGGGATTTTCCCAAGGAAATCACATAAATCATAATAGGTTGATATTGCCTATCTTCCATAGAAGTCTTATTCCTTAGAGCTTACATCTCCAAAGATTCATTTCATACATTTGCCTATGATAAAGAGTCAATCCCTTCTTAGCAAACTCTTCTCCTTAGCTTTTTTTTCTTCCCCTTCTCCTCCTTTTCCTCCTTCTCTTTCTCCAGGGTTTACTAATGTTCTAAAAGAGTGAAAAATGGCTGAGGGACGTCTTTTATATAGAGTAAAACTCTCCATATAGAGTCCTCTTTCAATTAGGATAGCAATTCATTAGTTTAAAAAAGTTTTCAAAAGTCAGAGTCTGATCTGGGTTCTCATGGTCAATCATACGGTCGCATAAATCGTCTACTGTAAGGTCGAAAGCATCGACCGTGGAGTTCTGGATTTGATATTTTTGGTTCCCTTCCTTATGGTCGACCATACCTACTTAGGCATGTGACCTTAGGTATGTTTTTTAGTATTTTAACTCGATTCTCATACCTGGTTTGTGATTTATCTTCACACGCTAGGTCCACTTGGTCCAGGAATGATGGAAAGACCTGGCATGATATGGTTAGACCAAGTTAGTGGAGTGCGGGTCTTACAACTCCCCCCCCCCCCTCTTATATAAATTTCATCCTCAAAATTTGCACATACATTCTGAGTCTAATAGGTGAGAATATTGCTTCAGCATAGCGGTCTCTTTCTCCCATGTAACTTCTTCTACATTTTGGCTTCTCCAAGTAACCTTAACGTAGTAAATGTCGCGGTTACAAAGACGTTGCACCTTTCAGCTAGTGATCTCAAAAGATACTACTTCGAACATCAAATCTTCAGTCAAATTCGATGGATCCATTGTTAACATGTGTGTTGGATCTCTGACATACTTCTTCAGTAATGAGATATGAAATACATCATGCACACTTAACATGGATGGTGGTAGTGCTAACTGATATGCTACTTTTCTACGTCTATCCAGAACTTCATAAGGTCCAATATATTTGGGACACAGCTTTCCCTTCTGTCCAAACCTTTTCAAACCACGCATAGGAGATATTTTCAGAAATACCTTATCACTTATGGTGAATTCGAGATCTCTGCATCGATTATCTTCATATTGCTTCTGACGATTCTGAGCTATTCGAACTCTCTCCTTGATAATGTTGACTACTCGACAAGTCTCTTCAACAATCCCTGGTCCAACAGTACTCCATTCTCCAACTTCATTCCAAAACAAAGGAGTTTGACATTTCCTACCATACAGTGCTTCATAGGGTGACATCTATATAGTCGCTTGATAGCTATTGTTATAAGCAAATTCAATCAATGGTAATTTCTCATCCCATGATCCTTTGAAATCAATAACACAAGTTTGAAGCATGTCTTCTAAAATCTGAATAGTACGCACCGACTGTCCGTCTGTCTGAGGATGGAATGCAGTACTAAACTTCAATGTTTTACCCATAGCCTTCGGTAGTCCTTCCCAAAACTTTGAGGTAAAGCGTGGGTTTTTGTCGGACATATTGCTTTCAGGTACACCATGTAATCGGACATTATTATCTACATAAAGCTTAGCTAACCTCTCTAGGGTATACTGAGGTCATATAGCTATGAAATGAGCTGTCTTGGCCAAACGATCCTCAATCACCCAGACCGCGTCAACTACTCGGGGAGTCAATGGTAACCCGGTGACGAAGTCCATAGTGATGCAATCCCATTTCCTTGCTGGTTCTGGCAGTGGCTGTAACAATCCTGTAGGTCTTTGCCTTTCAGCCTTTACTTATTGACAATTCAACCATTAAGACACAAATTTAGCTACATCCGCTTTCATTCCTCTTCACCAATATAGTTTCTTTAGATCATGATACATCTTCATACTTCCAGGGTGTACCGAATAAGCGATGGTATGAACTTCCTTCATTAGTCTGTGTCTAATATCCAAGTCTTCATTTTCAGGAACACATCCTTCCTTTGTATTTTAGTACCTTTTCAATGTCCAAGGTGAACTCTGGAGTAGTCCTACCTTTTTCGAGGTCTTTTTGCACCGTTCTTAGATAAGGGTCTGATTTAATAGCGACTTTTACTTCGTCTAATAGATCAGATACAATCTTCAATGTAGCAAACATGTTTGATAATAGATGAATAAACCCTTGGTCAATTTAATATCAATCATGAACTGCTCTTTACCGTAATAAATGCTCTCCCTATGACACATGCCACAGTATTTGCATTAACTTCTTCTTGGGATTCTGTCATAGCATTCCTGCTTAGTGGGTCAGCAACTACATTAGCTTTTCCTGGATGATACTAAATATCGCAATCATAATGCTTCAATAATTCCAGTCATCTTCTTTGTCTCATATTCAACTCCTTCTGATTAAAAAGATGAATGAGACTCTTATGATCTGATTTAATATGAAATTTCTCCCCATACAAATAATGTCTCCATATCTTAACAGGATGTACTACTACTGCTAATTCTAAGTCATGAGTGGGACAGTTCTTCTCATGTGTCTTTAGTAATTTTGAGACATACACAACTACTTGTTCTCCTTGCATAAGCACACATCGTAAACCTAACCCAGACGCATCAGTGTGCAAGGTTGAAAACATTCTTCACATTTATCGGTCCAAACAAAACTTTTCTCCTTTCTTTGTCAGACTGGTGAGAGGTACGACGATTCTAAAGTAATCTTCCATGAATCGTCGATAATAACCAGCTAAACCTAAGAAACTTCTGATTTCTACAACATTTTTAGGTGCTTCCCATTTCACAATTGCTTCAATCTTGCTGTAAGCAACCCATTTTTTTCATTTCCAACTGAACAAAGTCCTACTAGTGTATGGACAACAAAGGAAGAAAGATAAGTGAAAATTTAGGTTTTGACTACGACCTCGAGGTAGTTTTTGGTGGGTCCCACAACAAGGTCATAGGCTATAATCTGCATAGTTGCATAGGTCATGGAATTATCTTCAAAATGAGACTAGAATTGCTCAATTCTGATGTCAAATGAAGAAGATATGATCATTTTAGTCGGATGATACATACAAGGGAGGTTTCTGAAATTATCATAAATAATCCCAGGGGCTTTCATGCAAATTATCGTAAGTTGGATTGTTTGAATTTCAAATCATCATATCTTGATCATCCAACATCTGAATCATATGGTTTAAGTATCATTATTCCTTATTTTTAGTCCTCTACAAAGTGGACATAAAGGATTTCCGGTAGAAGTCACCAGTGGGTCCCATGCAAGCTTTCATGCAAAGTTATCGTTAGAACTTCAAAGCTTCATATCTTTTCCGTTCTACGTCGGATTCAGATGATTCCAAAGCCATTATTCTTCATTTGTGATGTCCTACAAAGTGGACGTGGAAAATCTCAGGTAGAAGTCTCCGGAGGGTCCCATGCAAAATTACATATGAAAATGGTCATTTAATCTTCGAAAATTCATATTTTGATCACCCCATATCCAAATCAGGTAATTTTAGTTTCATTATGTTCCATTTTTAGTACTCTACAAAGTGGACATAAAGGATTCCGATAGAAGTCTCCGATTGATCCCATGCAGAATGGCCAGCCAAATTATCGATAATTGGTCTGCTTAAACTTCAGAAATTCATAAGTTGACCATTTTATTTCCAAATGAAGTGATTCAAGTTCCAATATTCCTCATTTTTAATGTTCTACAAAGTGAACGCAGAAAATTGGGAATAGAGGTTATCGAAAAATTCCGTGCAGAATGACAATGGAAATGGCCTATGAAATGATAGAGAGAGAAATCTAGTTAATTTGTGTCAATCCAGTCAACTCAGCTCAACCCAAGCCAGTCTTGGCCCAATCCAATCAATCCTTGTCAATCTGGACCAATTCATGTCGGTGTATATGCATGTATTTCTTTTATATATTATTATATAATGTATAATATATTATAATATATGCATACATCTTATATGTATATTATATCATATATATTAATATATTAATATATTATATGTTTATATATATGTTTTATATATATAAAAAAAAGGAGAGGCAAGTAGGATCAAAATAAACGGGAGTCGGTGAGAAAAGGAAAGAAGTATAAAAAAGGGGAAAAAATAGAAAAAAGAAAGAAGAATCGGCAAGACGAGGGAGAAGAAAAGGAAAGAAGTATAAAAAAAGGAAAAAATAGAAAAAGGAAGAAGATCGAGAAGAGGAGAGAGAGAGAGAGAGAGCGGTGGAGAAAGAAGTATAAAAAAGGAAAAAACAAAAAAAGGAAGAAGATCAAGAAGAAGAGAGAGAGAGAGCGGTGGAAAAAGAAGTATAAAAAGGAAAAAAAAAAGGAAAAAGGGAGAAGATCGAGAAGAGGAGAGAGAGAGAGAGAGAGCGGTGGAAAGAGCGGTGGAAAAAGAAGTATAAAAAAAAGAAAAAAAATAGAAATGAGGAGAAGATCGAGAGAAGAGGAGAAAGAGAGAGAGCGGTGGAGGGAGTATAAAAAAGGACAAAAAATAGAAAAAGGAGAAGATCGAGAAAAAAGGGGAAGATCGAGAAAGGAGGAGGATCGAGAAGAGAGATAGAGAGAGAGAGAGAGGGTTGAAAAAAGAGGAGATAAAGAGAGAGATGGCGGGCAGAAAAATTAAAAAAAAAGAGAGAAAGTGTTGAGAAAAATCTAAAAAAATAGAGAGAGAGAGAAAGCGGGAGAAGAAAGGAGATCAAAATAGAAGAAGCAGAGAGAGGGCAGAGAACTGGAAAAATTGGAGAGAGGAATTAGAGAGGCCGAGAGAAGGAGAAGAAGAGAGACGCGTCCAGAAGAGAGGTAAGCTAGTTTAGTTTATTTTTTATTTTTATTTTTTTTTGTTTTTTTTTCTTTTTGGTTTGCAGCACCCCAATACCTTTCATCCATCCTCGACACCTAACATTCCAATAAACCCACTCACCACAGCCTGCACCCCCCATCTTCTTCAACTCCTGCTCCACCGAATCTAATCCCCCACCTAAACCGTTAATCACCAACTTGTCCACCACCTTCAACTCCACCTATCACACCAGAAATCTCCCTCAGCCATGTAGTCCATCTATTACAACCAATCTCCACCTATCCAAATCCCAACAACAGTGCTGCCATCTCACGACCTGTCCACCCGTGCACCTTCAATCCCCTTCATTGATACATGCCCGTATCAAACCCAACACCACATCACATGCTGCCCACTTGTTGTATCCCCTCACACCTATCATCACCATTCCACAGTATACCATTCTATTACCTCAACCGACCTAATGCACCATACACCTCATCCCCACTGCTACAATCGAATGCTCTCATCACTCTTGCATGATCACTGTTGCTATTTTCCCTCACCAGTAAATACCATCAATCTTTCAGCAAAATCGGATAGTCAAAATCCCAAAAAACATAATCATTCTTCATCCTACATGCTTTGCTATGCCATAATCATCGGATCAATATCCTTTGATCCCACTTGATTTAGAATTTTAATATGGTTAAAAAATATGGCCATTTGATGATTAATTTATTCTGATCATATGATGATATGAAATATGAGTCGTTTGATGATTTAGATGATGTGATGATATGAAATTGAGTCATAGGATGTTAAATTGATTTTGATCATTTGATGATATTACTTGTGAGCCATCGATCTTGAATTTTATATGATTTTAAGCAGTGAACCATTGAATTCTATGTTGATATGTATACCGTCTTCATGCTTACATGATTCTTACTGTTTTGGAATGCTACACATGTACATTGGGATATTGGATTGTTTATACATGTTACACATGCACACTACCATGTCGGAGTGTTTTTACATGCTATCTTTGGACATTTTGCCATGTTTGGATGCACATTGCTATATTTGGAATGCTATCACTGCTATATTTGGAATACTTTCACCTACCATATTTAATTTTTTGGAAAGATCAATAATTAGGGTAGAAATCCCTAAAAATGGAAAGAAAATAGCAATTAGGGTAGAAAACCCTAAAAATGAAAAAAAAAATAGCAATTAGGGTAGAAAACCCTAAAAATGGAAAGAAAATAGCAATTAGGGTAGAAAATCCGAAAAATGGAAAGAAAATAGCAATTAGGGTAGAAAACCCTAAAAATGGAAAAAAATAGCAATTAGGGTAGAAAACCCTAAAAATAGAAAGAAAATAGCAATTAGGGTAGAAAACCCTAAAAATGGGAAAATAGCAATTAGGGTAGGAAACCCTAAAAAAATAAAAATCACAATGAAAAAGGGATAGGAAACCCTAGAAACCAAAAAATGGAAACAATTAAAATGGTAGGAATTTAGGTCTCATCCCTAGATCCTATTGACAAAAATGAAAAAAATAAAAATGGTAGGAATTTAGGTCTCTTCCCTATATCCTATTGAAAAAAATAGAAACAATCTGAATGATAGGAATTTAGGTCTCATCCCTAGATCCTATTGACAAAAATAGAATGAATTTGGTATACATCTCAAATCTGAATGATAGGAATTTAGGTCTCATCCCTAGATCCTATTGATAGAAATGGTAGGATTTTGGTACACATTCCCAATCCGAAGCTCACAATCATTTTGAACTACGTCGTACCTGATATCTAGGGCACACCCTAGAATACGTAGGAAATTTGGGAATCCCAAATATGGTACAAAACCTCCCATCAACCATACATCCTGCATAAACTTCAACTTGAAGAAAAAAATCTAATTGAAGAAAATGCATAAATCACTTTCATAATCTTTAATCAAAAAACCCATTCGAACTACATTTTTGGACTTGATTTCTAAGATTAAAATACGTAGGCAGCTTGAGATGTCTTACACATCTCAGATTCAGTCCAAGAACGAACCATATTTGGTCCGGTTCACTGTATAATATTGTATATTACATTTGCTTGTTTATTTCCTTTAAAACATGATTGGCTGAACCCTAGGTTAGAATAACTTAGCAACTTAGTTTAGGACATCCCCCATTGAACCCTAGTCATCCAGTTGACCAAGCATAGTCAAACTTAGAGTCTAAGGAAAGTTTAAGAGGCCGATATTGATCGGGCAGTTTGGGTGCCTAACACCTTCCTATAATCGTACCCTGAATACTTACCCGATCTCTTGTAGACCAAAGAACTGATACATTGGGTCACGAGTCAATAGAAGTCTTCCCTTAGGGTGAGGCTATATTTTTCGAGGTCCTTGACCTTAATCTAGGTGGCGACTCCAACAGAAAAATTGATCTTCATCAATACATGTTACACATTCATTCCGAGGAGGATCACGATTTCCCATTGTCCTCACACTTGCTAGGATCCACTTTAATTCCTTCAACAGATACAACATGGCCTAAGAAAGAGATTTCATTTAGCCAGAACTCATACTTTATAAATTTGGCGTAAAGCTTCTCTTTTCTTAGTCACTGCAGAGCAGCTCTTAGATTTGTGACATGAGTTTCTTTGTCCTTGGAGTAGACTAGTATGTTGTCAATAAATACAATGACTGAGTATCCAACATATCACGGAATACTTGATTCATTAGTTCCATAAAAGTTGTGGGTGCATTAGTTAATCCAAAGGACATGACTAAAAATTTATAATGTCCATATCAGGTTCTGAATGCTATCTTCGGAATATCACCTTCCTTAATCTTAAACTGATGGTATCCTGATCGAAGATCAATTTTGGAGAACACTTTGGCACCTTTCAACTGATCGAACAAGTCATCGATCCGAGGCAATGGGTATCGATTCTTGATTGTAAGCTTATTCAATTCCCGATAATCTATACACCTACCATCCTTCTTTTTCATGAACAATACTGGTGCTCCCCATGGTGATATGCTGGGTCTAATATAACCCTTGTCTAGTAATTCCTATAATTGTACCTTCTGTTCCTTCAGTTCAGTAGGAGCCATTCGATAGGGTGCTTTCGATACTGGTGCGGCTCCAGGTATAAGATCTATAATGAACTCTATCGCTCGGTCGGGTGGTAGACCTAGTAGTTCCTCAAGAAATACATACAAAAATTCATGCACAACTTCAATATCCTCTATTCATGGTGCTTCCTTGGTAAGGTCAACCACATATACTAGATACCCAATTCCTCCTTTATCTAGGCATTTTCTAGCCTTCAATATAGAGAGAATAAGTTTTCGTTTACAGGGAAGTTTGGTTCCCATAAAACTAAACTCTGTTCCTTCGTTGTCTTTAAATGTGAATTTCTTTTCTACACATAATAGGTTTGCAGAGTACCGAGCTAACCAATCCATTCCTAAGATAACGTCAAAGTCTGCTATCTCAAGTTGAATTAAGGTTGCATCCAAAATCTTCTAGCTGATAAGAACTGGACATGGTCCATAACCTCTGTGTAGTTCCACTTCTAATCCCATAGGTGATCGTATAAGTAGTTTGTAGTCTAAAGGTCTGAGGGGTAGATTTAACTTCTTTCCAACTGACCCAGATATAAAAGAATAAGTAGCTCTAGAGTCAAAGAGTACTCTGGTGGGTAAGCCATTAATAGGTACGATATCTTTATTTTGATTTAGTTTACATGCTCACATAAGGTAGTACAAAATGAAAGGTTCAGGTCATACCTGTGACCACATCAAGCGATGCGACAACATCCTCAGATGTAATTGCATAAACCTTTCCTTGTTGTAGCTGCTTCCTTGGCTTAGAACACTCCCTTAAAAAATGTCCTACTTGATTACAGTTAAAGCACTTAACTCCAGCACTACTTTGCTTCTACTGAGATTGGGTTGTCAGAGTAGTCTTGGCTGCAGCATTGAAACCTTGAGTACGGAATGGTTTGAATATCTTTGAGTTTCCTCCATTGTATGTGTTTCCATTGGGCCTTTTAATACCTCTATTTTGAGCAAAATAACTTTCCCTCTGGCTCGATTCCAGTACTCGAGCAATCTATACAGCTTCATTATAAATCTTCTTTTTCAGTTCCAATACATGCTCACGGATGCTTACCCTAAGTCCCATGACAAACCTTTGGGTTTTGGTATTTTCCTCCTCAATGCTAGAGGGAGCAAAGAAAAAATAGTTCTTCATAACGCTGTTGATATACATCTATAGTCATCTGTCCCTGATATAGACTCAGAAACTCCTTTTCCATTTGATCTTTGAAACTTTTGGGAAAATACTTCTCGAAGAAAGCTTCTTTATAGATAGCCCAGGTCAGTTGGGCATGCTTTTAACAGATAACTCCGAGTAAATTTTCACAAATGGTGCGCATCACCTTTCAGCATAAAAGTGGCACATAATACTTCTCTTCTTCATTTATAGTCATCATCATAAAGTTTCTCTCCATTTCTTCGTTCTAGTAAGCTGGCCATAGCAGATCTGATGGCTTGCTTGTAAATTCCTTCAGCTTCAACTTCAGGAAACCCTCGATTAATCTAGAGTAGTCAAGCTGATACTGTGCATATGCTCCATACATAGGCAGTTGGTACTGATAATTTCCTTGGTTATACCCGCCTTGTGGTGCTTCAGGATTTTGCACTTGACCTCGTACTGCTAGTATTTGCGGTGATGGGGGTACAGTGTTGCTACCACCAGGTGTAGTACTAGCATGTCTTGCAAGTAGAGGTGTCGTGTTTGTAGTTGGGAAAGCCATTCCCATAGCAGCTTGCATGTTGGCTTGCACTTGCTATATTGGCTGCAATTGTTGTGCTAAATTCATCACCACTGTAGCCAATTCTGTAGGTGGTGCAGGTAGGTTGGTTGGATTAGCTTGGGTGTGCACATTCTGAGATGTAGCATTTTGAGTTTCAAAATTACCTTCCTATCCTTGCTAACCTTGATTATCATTAGTCTCTATATGTGGTAAAGATGGGTTTGCATTTTGTCTCCTTTTACTTACTCTGCGTCCAACCATTTAAACTTTTGGTTGAATGGTACTTAGAAAGGCTGTACATGTAAGCCCCGTATCGAACTAATCAGTCTTACTACCTTGTACCAGGTCTTCCTATCATGGTCGAGCCAAGTGGACCAAGTGCGTGAAGAAAACACAAGACCAGGTATGAAGTCTACATAAAAAACAATCCATATGAGGGTAGGGTCACATACCTAAACAGGTATGATCGACCCCACTACAAAAGATTCCAACACATGACTTTTTGGTCATGGGGTCGCATGTCTTAAAAGACATAGGGTCGACAGATTCTGCGACCCTACATCCAACCCTACGAAAACAGCCAAAAATCCAAAATTAAGAAACCTTCCTAATTCGAAGGGGATCTTTCCTAAACTCATTGGGGCTTATTATGGAGGGTTTTCCTCTATAAATAGGATGTCCCTTAGCCTCTTTCACTCCTTTAGAATCCTAATTAAAAGTGAGAGAAAGAGAAGAGAAAGAAGAGAAGGAAAATTGAAGAAGAAGACTAAAGGAAAAAGAGTTCAGAGAAACCTCTGAATCTCAGCAAACCAAAGGTATGAACCTAATTCCCTACATGAATTAAGAGCCTAGAATGGTTTATGAAGAACATAGGATTAGGAGAAACCCAAATCATCCATCCATGCACAATGTTCCAAGGGAATCCATGGAGGAAATCATTGTGGACAATGGATAGTGTATAAAAATTATAGTATGAGCCATAGAACGATCATAGGAAGCATTGTGATGGTAAGCCAAAGGATCCAAACATGAAGGAATGGACTTAAGAGTGAAAGGTCGGCCAAGAACACGTGTGTTCGCACGTAGGGTCGAATGATATTCGACCCCATGAGACCACATGATCGACCACATGCCCTTGGGAAGTCCCAGGAAGGGTGTGGTCACACGTAGGGTCGAATGGTATCCGACTCCACCTGCGACCCTTCACCCTGGGGTCGCATAAACTCCTACCCTAGGTGCTACCCTACCCTACGACCCTACCCCTGTGGTCGGAGAAACCGAGACCCCAGGTGCTACCCCACCTGCGATCCCTCAGCTTCTGTTATTCTAAATATATTGAATTAATTTTAATTAAAATCTATTGACTTGTTAGGTCTTTCCAGTGGTTAAAAGTGAATTATAAAGCTTGAACGAGGATCTACTAGCAATCAAAGGTGAGGGAACAAGACCTAAACTAATTGGCTAATAATAAACTATTTTTATTCATTGAGTCCAATGCCATGGATGATTTAATGCTTGTATGCGTGTATTGGGCATTTCACATGTCATCCAATATTTTTGCTGTTACTGTTCATGCATATCTAATTCAGTTTATTTATAACATGATGATGATGATGATGATGCTAGGAATAGGCATGTGAATGTTTGTGTGTGGTTAGTGTAATTGATGCGAGTGGGGCATCAGGGGGAGGACGTGACATTGTGGTTCATCCTGGACAAGACTTGAGTAGAGTCGGTCCTAAGCGCTTTAGCACTATCTCTACTCAAGTCTTGTCCACTAACATCGTCGTATCGCCATTACTTTAGCAGAACTATTAGGTCGTAGGGCATCAGGTGAGGTGGTCTCGAACCGTATAGTCTCTGACTCTACCGGGGGCCTTAGCTCTATCTCTATGGACGTATTAAGGGATGCTAGGGTGTAGCCTTGGATACACTGTTTGACATTAGGATTGGTTAGTTGCGAGCCCAGTTTGCAAGCCCTCGCCAACAGGGGCTTACGTATTGGTATGGGTAGAGCATCAGGGGAAGTGTGATGCGGTGCGGTCCTAAGCACTTTAGCTCTATCTCTATTCCATGGTGGGGTGGATGTGGACGAAAATGGTATTTGATCCATTGGGTGGGCTTACACACCCTGTGTATAGAGGTGAGGCAGCCACCAAACCTTTCTATTGCACATTGCAAACTTATGAATCAGACCAAAGATATGAATTGAATGCATGTATATGTTTGTTGCATTGTTTTGTTTACTCACTGAGTCATGATGGAGTCGCATGATTCGTCATGCGAGTGCAACTCATGAGTCTTCGATTAGATTTTTATTATTAAGGAAATGTAATTGATTATTTTATTTTATTTTATGTCTTAGTCAATGGAGGATAAATGGATAATTTATTTATGTCATAATTATTAGACTCTCAGCTCATTAGTATAAAGTCTTCTGCTATTGTTTATTTACTCTGATTATGGTTGTAGATGTGTATGGTTGAGGCAAATGGACACAGCCTATTCGAGATCCTGGTTGAACTATTGTTTTATTAATGGTTCATCACACCATTCTGAATAGTGCAGAATTGGGGTGTGACAACTTAGTATAAGAGCTCTTGGGCCCTGTCTATTAAACCTATGTACTTCCACAAAAGTTCGTGAACTGAGTTAGGATAAAATCTAAAAGCTGTAATAAGAACACATTATAAGCACCTGTGTTGTATGAGACAAAATTAAGAAAGAGAATAATACACTATTAAAAGGAGAAACAAGTTCCATATACATTAAATAAAAAGCAACGTTTATACATATCCAAATCAAGAGTACAGTCCATAATCCGGACAGTTACTCTGTAGTACCAAGAAAAATAAAAAGAAAGAAAAAAAAATATACATCATGGAGCTGGAGGCGCTGGAGGAGGAAGTGCCTCACGATCCCGGGCATAGTCCTCAACATACAATTTAGTCAACCAGGCTACCTGAGTCTGGGTCGTCTGGAGTCTAGCTATCAACTCGGCCATCCGCTGATCAGACGCACGTTGAGCATCTAAAAGCTCACCTACTCTCCCATCAGTTGCACGCTGAGCATCTAGAAGCTCTCCTACTCTCAAATCAGTCACGCGCTGAGCCTCTCTAATCTCATGCAGTAGCCCCATCATATCATCAGATGGTGGGTGTGAAGGACCAACAGAGTGTGAATGAACTCGAGATGGGCCAGCTTCAGTAGAATGTAGTAGTGATGGAGGAGGTATGTCATCTACATCCATATACATACGATCATCATCCTCAGCATCACCATCATGGACCCCTGCTGCTGCTACTTTTGTTGCCGCCTCAGCGTCTGCTATCTCTACCCAAGTACGAGGACGCACCAGAGCGTTCCTTTCATCATCACTGACCTGAGAATCTCGCATACCCATCTTGCAGATGGCCTCCCAGTCAAGGTCAGAAGAGAAAGTATCCTCATGAATCCTCTCATCTAATAAGTCAACGTGTAGGTGTGTGAGTAGAGTAGTGATCAGGCGTCCGTAGGGCAGGTTGCCTGTCTGACCAGGCAACGTAGTACGGATCATCGTTCAGATAATAATATAACGAAGGCAGAGAGGCTACCTAGTGCAGATGCAGTACAGGACATATTTGGTCAGCTGAGAAATCCTATCATAGTGGCCACTCTGGGGGATCAGGTTGTGCTGGATGATCTTGTAGTACACCCGAGGCTCTGGCGGTAGGTTGATCGCTTTCATCTCTTAGCGATCACCTCTAAGGAGCTGACTATCAATCTCAGCATGCATCGCCAAGGATAGGAACTAGGGTTCCTTAGGAGCATAGTACACCAAAGGGCCGTCATTCGATATGCCCAGGAGATCAGGCAACTGTTGGCAGTTAAATGAAACTTCCACCCCTTTTACGTAGCTGGTGATTCTGAGCTCCCTACCCCTCTCTGTATCATTGCGATCCCCCACTACCTGAAGGTAGCAATAGAACTGCTTCACCAAAGTAGGACAGGTACAAGCCTCATAGGTGATCACAGGAAGCTAGCCAATGTCACCGAAGGCACCTTCTACGTTAAACAAGGCTAGACTAGCCAAGTTTACACAGTGACCCCCTTCTACTTTCTTACGCTCGTAGCGAGCATACCGAGCCTCTGCCTCTTTGGAGTGGAAACGAATGGGATCATGAGCCCTAGGAACCTTCGTACGAGCCATACTATCTGCAAAGACATAGAAAAAATAATCAAGATATTAGATATGGTGAAAAACTCAAAAATTTTTGCATTATAACGACATGATTTGGCCAAAAGCCTCACTATTCACCCAAACAGCTTGGCAAGAGGACTTACATAGGTCCCAAACCATCCTGCAAAGCTCATACAGTTGGAAATTTAATCTAGAAAGATTGAATTTGAAGAAATTTCAACAATTTGGAAAAAAATCTCAAAAATTAGGTCAAAAATGGAAAATTTCAAGTTTCTCGATAACCAACAGTTGAAACTCAAATATTTTTGAGGGCTTTCATCCATTGGATGACCAATAACAAAAGCCCCCAATAAAAATTAAATTTTTATGATTGGAAAAATTTTAATTTGAAGAAAACAATGTAAATGGAGGAAAACGTAGTTTTCAAAGCTTGAAAATAAGGAACAGTAGAGAGCATACCTGAAGGGAAGGAACGGAAGTCGCAAACGGAAGAAATGATCACCAAACACTAGGGGTCGATATTGTAGCAACTCAAGGGAAGCGAGTTGAGTTGGAAGGAAAGGTGAAGGAATAGGAAATGAATCCAAAATCAGGTTTAAACACCTAATTTTGGATCGTGGGGTCACAAAATTCGACAAAATGTGCGACCCTATGAGTGACCCTACCATCGACCCTAGGCTCTTGGTGAATTGACAGACATCGTGTGGTCGGACCTAGGGTCGGACATATACCGACCCTACGACCGACTCTAGGCTCTCGGTGAGCTGACAGTGTTCTTGGGGTCGAATACAGTGCAACCCTACGATGGAAAACTCAGTATTTTCATTAAAAGACTTGAAAAATTGGAAATTTACATTGATTAGTTGGATTTTAACTTGGGAACAACTTATATTGATTGCCTCACATGTCTATGATTGTTTTTCAGACACTACCACCACTAGAACAGGAAATGGCTAGGCGAAGAGTGACCAGACGAGGCCCTAACCGAATTCCACCACCACCACCTATGGGGGAGGACAGCCATGAGATTCCAGAAGTACAAGAGCATCAGAATGCAGCACCGCCAGTAGCTAATGGCTAAGCAAACACTACAAAACTTTCCAGCCCCACCTACAGATTTGGCTACAGCCGTAATGAACCTAGCACAATAGTTGCAGCAAATACAGCAAGTGCAAGCCAATATGCAAGCTGCTATAGGAATGATTTTTCCAGCTGCGCAAACGACACCTATGCCAGCCGAACAAGCTAGCACAGTACCAGGGGGAAGCAACATGGTACCCCAGGCACCTCAAATGCCAATTATGCAAGCTCCAGTATAGAATCCTGAGGTAGCTCAAGGCAGTTATCAGTAACAACCACCTATGTATGGGGCCTATGCTCAGTATCAGTTGGAATACTCTCGACTGATTGAGCACTTCCTGAAGATGAAACCTAAAGAGTATAATGGCATGCCAGTAGATCCTTTGTGGCCAGCCCATTAGATCATAAAATGGAAAGAAATTTTATGATGATGACGGTTAATGAGGAGGAGAAAGTACTGTGTGCAACATTTATGCTGAAAGGCGATGCACACCATTGGTGGAAGTCTACTTGGACTTATCTGTTGACCACCATTGGTGGAAGTCTACTTGGACTTATCTGTTGACCAAGCATGCCCAATTGACATGGGCTATCTATAAAGAGGCATTATTTGAGATGTACTTTCCCAAAAGTTTCAGAGATGCTACGGAGAGAGAGTTCCTAAGTTTATATCCAGGACAGATGACTGTGGATGCATACCAACAGCGTTATGAAGAGTTGTTCTTCTTTACACCCACTAGCATGCAAGAGAAAATAATAAGACCCGAAGGTTCGTCATGGGACTCAGGGGAAGCATCCGTGAGCATGTTCTGGGATTGGAAAAGAAAGTTTACATTGAAGCAGTACAGATTGCTCGAGTAATAGAGTCGAGCCAGAAGGAGAGCTACCTTGCTCAAAGTAGGGGTATAAAAAGGCCAAACGGAAATTCATATAACGGAGGGAATACAAGGACATTCAAACCCTTCCGTACTGAATTCTTTAATGCTACAGCCAAGACTACTCCAGCAGCTCAACGGCAACAAAAGAAAAATAATGAAGGAGTAAAATGCTATAACTGCAATCAAGTGGGACATTTTTCCTGAGAGTGCCTTAAGCCCAGGAAACAGCTACAGCAAGGGAAGGTTTATGCAGTTACCTCTGAGGATGCTGTCGCATCGCCTGATGTGGTCACCGGTATGACCTTGAACCTTTTATTTTGTATTACCTTGTGTGAGCATGTAAACTAAATAAAAACAAATAACAGGTATCGTACCTATTAATGGCATTCCCCGTTAAAGTACTCTTTGATTCTAAAGCAACTCATTCTTTTATATCTGTGACATTTGGAAAGAAGCTAAATCTACCCCTCAGATCTTTAGACTACAAATTAGTTGTACGATCGCCTATGGGATTAGAAGTTGAATTAGAAAAAGGTTATGGACCATGTCCAGTTCTTATCGGTGAAAAGATTTTGGATGCAACCTTGATTCAACTCGAGATGGCAGACTTTGCATTATCTTGGGAATGGATTGGTTAGCTCGGCATTCTGTAAACCTATTATGTGCAGAAAAGAAACTGACATTTAAAGACAAGGAAGGAGCAGAGTTTAATTTTGCGGGAACTAGACTACTCCATAAATGAAAACTCATCCTCTTTGCATTAAAGGCTAGAAAATGCCTCGAGAAAGGAGGAGTTGGGTATCTAGTATCCGTAGTTGATCTCACTAAGGAAGCACCACGAATGGAGGATATTGATGTTGTGTGTGACTTTTCAGATGTATTTCCTAAGGAACTACCAGGACTACCACCAGATCGAGCGACAGAGTTCGTTATAGACATTATAGCCGGAGCCACGCCAGGATCTAAAGTACCCTATCGAATGGCTCCTACTGAACTGAAGGAATTAAAGGTACAGTTACAGGAATTAGTGGACAAGGGTTATATTTGACCTAGCATATCATCATGGGGAGCGCCAGTATTGTTTGTGAAGAAGAAGGATGATAGCGTTCAACTGTGTATAGACTATCGAGAATTAAATAAACTTACAATCAAGAATCGGTACCCTTTGCCTCGGATCGATGACTTGTTCGATCAGTTGCAAGGTGGCAAGGTGTTCTCCAAGATTGATCTTCAGTCAGGATACCATCAGTTGAAGATTAAGGAAGGTGATATTCCAAAGACAGCATTCAGAACAAGATACAGACATTATGAATTTTTAGTCATGTCTTTTGGATTGACTAACGCACCCGTAACTTTTATGGAACTCATGAATCGGGTATTCCATGATATGTTGGATACGTCGATCATTTTGTTTATTGATGATATATTGGTCTACTCCAAGGACAAGGAAGCTCATGTCAAGAATCTAAGAGTCGCTCTGTAGCGACTAAGGAAAGAAGTGCTTTACGCCAAATTTGTACAGTGTGAGTTTTGGCTAAATGAGGTCGCTTTCTTAGGCCATGTTGTATCCATTAAAGGAATTAAAGTGGATCCTGACAAGATTGAAGCCATTGTGAAGTGGGAAGCACCTAAGAGTGTTGCAGAAATTAGAACTTTCCTAGGTTTAGCTTGGTATTATCGACGATTCATGGAAGATTATTCCAGAATTGCCGTACCTCTCACCATTTTGACTAAGAAAGGAGAAAAGTTTGTTTGGATTGACAAATGTGAGAAAAGTTTCCAAACATTGAATGCTAGATTGATATCTGCTACTATCTTGACTATTCCTATTCCTGGACAACCATTTACTTTATACACTGATGCGTCTGGATTGGGTTTAGGATGTGTACTTATGCAAGGAGAACAAGTAGTTGCGTATGCCTCAAGACAACTGAAGACAAATGAAAAGAATTATCCCACTCATAACTTGGAATTAGCAGCAGTAGTACATGTTGTCAAGATATGGAGACATTATTTGTATGGAGAAAATTTTCAGATTAAATCAGATCTAAGAGTCTTACTTATCTATTTAATCAGAAGGAGTTGAACATGAGATAAAGAAGATGGTTGGAATTGTTGAAGGATTATGATTGTGATATCTAGTATCATCCAGGAAAGGCTAATGTAGTTGCTGATGCACTAAGCAGAAAAAAAATGATAAAATCTCAAGGAGAGTTTAACACGACTTCAGCAATGTGTGTTACAGGGAAAGTATTCAATCATGGTAATGAGTAGTTTGTGATAGATGCACCGGGTGGATCAACCAACCAAGGGTTTATTCATCGGTTTTCAAATATGTTCGCAACATTGAAGATTGTACCTGATATAATTGATGAAGTAAAAGCCGCTATTAATTCAGACCCTTATCTGAGAACAGTACAAGAAGACATCAAAAAATGTAAGACTATTCCTGAGTTCACCTTGGACAATGAAAAGGTACTGATGTACAAAGGAAGAGCATGTATTCTTGAAACGAAAAACTTGGACATTAGATGTCGACTAATGAAGGAAGCTCACACCACCGCTTATTCGGTACATCCTGGAAGTACAAAGATGTATCATGATTTGAAGAAATTATATTGGTGGAGAGGAATGAAAGCAGATGTAGCTAAATTTGTGTCTCAATGCCTAAATTGTCAGAGGGTAAAGGCTGAACGGAAAAGACCTACAGGGTTGCTGCAGCCACTACCAGAACCAGCATGGAAATGGGACCGCATCACTATGGACTTCGTCACCGGGTTATCATTGACTCCTCGAGTAGTTGACGCGGTCTGGGTGATTGTAGATCGTCTGACTAAGACAGCTCGCTTTATAGCTATACGACCACAGTATACCCTAGAGAGGTTAGCCAAGCTATATGTGGATAACATTGTCAAATTACATGGTGTACCTGAAAGCATTGTGTCAGATAGAGACCCACGCTTTACCTCTAAGTTTTGGGAAGGATTATAGAAGACTATGGGTACAACGTTGAAGTTTAGTACTGCATTCCATCCTCACACAGACGGACAGTCGGAGCGTACTATTCAGATCTTAGAAGACATGCTTCAAGCCTGTGTTATTGATTTCAAGGGATCATGGGATGACAAACTACCATTGATCGAGTTCGTCTATAACAACAGCTATCAGGCTACTATACAGATGTCACCCTATGAACCACTGTATGGTAGGAAGTGTCGAATTCCTTTGTTTTGGAATGAAGTCGAAGAACGGAGTATCGTTGGACCAGAATTTATTTAAGAGACTTGTCGAGTAGTTGACATTATCAAGGAAAGAGTTAGAACAGCTCAGAATCGTCAGAAACAATATGCAGATACTCGACGTCGAGACCATGAATTTGTTGTAGGTGATAAGGTATTCTTGAAAGTATCACCTATGCGAGGATTAAAACAATTTGGACAGAAAGGGAAGCTAAGTCCGAGATATGTCAGGCCATATGAGATTCTAGCTAAACGTGGAAAAGTGGCTTATCAGTTAGCACTACCACCATCTATGTCAAGTGTGCATGATGTATTTCATATCTCATTATTGAAGAAGTACGTCAGAGATCCAACACACGTTTTGACAGCAGATCCACCTGATCTAATTAACGATTTGACATTCAAGGTAGCACCAACTGAAATCAGAAGCCGAAAGTTTCAATGTCTATGCAACAATGACATATACTATGTTAAGGTCACCTAGAGGAGCCGAGATATAGAAGAAATCACATGGGAAGAAGAGAATGCTATGTGGACTCAATATCCTTACCTTTTTTACATGGAAGCTATGTGTAAATTTTGATGATGAAATTTTTAATAAGAGGGCGGGGAGTTGTAAGACCCGTATCGAACTAACCGGTCTTACCACCTTATACCAGGTCCACCTATCATGGTCAAGCCAAGTGGACCAAGTGCGTGAAGAAAAAACAAGACCAGGTATGAAGTCTAACTCAAAAACAGTCCAATATGAGGGTAGGGTCGCATGCCTAAACAGGTATGATCGACCCCACAACAAAAGAGTCCAACCTATGAGTTTTTGGTCATGGGGTCGCATGTCTTAAAAGACGTAGGGTCGACGGATTCTGTGACCCTACATTCGACCCTACGAAAACAGTCAGAAACCAGAAATTAGGAAACCTTCCTAATTCGAAGGGGGTCTTTCCTAAACTCATTGGGGCTTATTATGGAGGGTTTTTCTCTATAAATAGGACATCCCTTAGCCTCTTTTACTCATTTATGCGAGTGGGGCATCAGGGGGAGGACGTGACACTGTGGTTTATCTTGGTCACCAGACTCTAGCTCTATCTCTACTCAAGTCTTGTCCACTAACATCATCGTATCGCCATTACTTTAGTAGAACTATTACGTCGTAGGGCATCAGGGGAGGTGGTCTCGGACCGTGTAGTCTCTGACTCTGCCAGGGGGCCTTAGCTCTATCTCTATGGACGTATTGAGGGATAATGGGGTGAGGCCTCGGATACACTGTTTGACATTAGGATTGGTTAGTTGCGAGTCCAGTTAGCGAGTCCAGTTTGCAAGCCTTCGCCAACAGGGGCTTACGTGTTGGTTTGGGTAGAGCATCAGGGGAAGTGTGATGCGATGCGGTCCTAAGCACTTTAGTTCTATCTCTATTCAATGGTGGGGTGGATGTGTATGACAATGGTGTTTGATCCATTGGGTGGGTTTACACACCCTGTGTATAGAGGTGAGGCGGCCACCAAACCTTTCTATTGCACATTGCAAACTTATGAACCAGACCAAAGATATGAATTGAATGCATGCATATGTTTGTTGTATTATTTTGTTTGCTCACTGAGCCGTGATGTGTGCTCACCCTTTTCGACGTTGAATATTTTTAGTTGATGATGCAGGTATCACCGTAGAAGACTATATGAATGCTCCGGTGTATGGACATGTTGCGGCGATGGATGCAGAAGTCATGATGGAGTCGCATGATTCGTCATGCGAGTGCAACTCATGCGTCTTCGATTAGATTTTTATTATTAAGGAAATGTAATTGATTATTTTATTTTATTTTATGTCTTAGTCAATGGAGGATAAATGGATAATTTATTTATGTTATAATTGTTAGACTCTCAGTTAATTAGTATAAAGTCTTTCGCTATTGTTTATTTACTCTGATTATGGTTGCGGATGTGTATGGTTTAAGAAAATGGACACAGCCTATTCGAGATCCTGGTTGAACCATTGGTTTATTGATGGTTCATCACACCATTCTGAATAGTTCGGAATTGTGGTGTGATAGTACATAAGACAAGATATGATGGTAGTATTGGGTTAGTCTTACAATGGAAGGCAAGAGAAAAATAAAATTAATAGGAAAAAGTTCAAACAGAATCAAAATGCAGACAACAGTAGGTCATACGGTCGACGGCCTACGATCGCATGTTGTACGACCTTAGGTGCGACCATCACATCCCTGGCAACTTATCGAGACCCTATGGTCGATCATACGGTCGATCCTACGGTCGATGGTTTTGGTCGAATTGGGCTACCGTAAGATCCAAAATCAGTTTTAAAAACCTATTTTTGAGAGTTCCCTTCTCAATTCTTCTTCTTCCTCCTACGGTCTCTACTCAACTCGCCTCTAGTGAGATGCTACAGTGTCGACCATACAAACTTGGTGTTTTTTCCTTCGATCTACGACCCACATTCTGTTCCACAAGGCATGTTTTCTACTCTATTTCATTTTTAAGCTTTCATACCTAGGGTTTTTGTCATTTGTAGGGTTTTCTTCTAATTAATATTTTTCTAATAGTAAAAATTCGATTTTTATTGGGAGCTTTTGCTATTGGCCACCCAATGGATGAAAGCCCTCAAGAAAATTTGAGTTTCATCGATTGGTTTGGTAAAAATTTCAAAATTTCCATTTTTGACCTAAAATTTGGAGTTTTTGCCAAATTATGAAAATTGTTCAAATTCGACCTACCTAGTTAAAATTTTCGACTAGATATGCATTGCAGGATGGTTTAGACCTACGTAAGTCCTCCTGCCCAATGTTTGGGTGAAAAGTGAGGCTTTCTCTCATTTTACGTCGTTATGCTGTCAAATTTTTCCAAATTTTCTAACTTGTTTTCTTGTTTTCTTTTCTTACAGCTATCATGGTTCGCACCAAGGTTCCTTGAGTTCATGACCCACTTCACTTTAGGTCTATGGAAGTAGAAGTGCGATACCCTTGGTTTAACCGAAAGAAGATTGAAGGGGGTCGATGTGTGAACCTAGCCCAGTTGGCCCTGTTTGATGTGGAGAGGGAATTTGGTGATGTCGACTGGCTTCCAATGATCCTATACGAGGCTTGCCTAGAATTGGTTAAGTAGTTCTACTATCACCTTTAGGTGGAGGGTGACCTAGAGGATGTACAAAGGGGCAGAGAGCTTTGGATCACCAGTTGGGTGAAAGGGGTTTCAATTTCTTTCAACTATCAGGAGTTGGCTGATCTCCAAGGTATCTCCAATGATGGCTAGTTGGTTTACTATGCACCCAGAGAGCCACAGTTTCTGTCTATATAGATGCGTACGGAGATAGATAGTCAGATTCTTTGGGATGACCGCTGGGAGGTAAAAGCAGTCTTCCTGCATCCAGAGCCACGTGTCTATTGCAAGATTATCCAGCATAATCTAATTCCCCAGGGTGTACATTATGAGATGATCTCTCAGCTAACTCACTACCTATTGTACTGTATCTGTACTAGGTAGCATGTCTGCCTCCCATACATTATTCTTCGGACCATGCACCGAGCTACATTGCCTGACTCGAGAGGCAACTTGCCCTATGGGCAGCTGATCTCCACCTTGCTTGCTCGTCTATAGGTGGACCTAGTAGATGAGAGGATCGTTGAGGACACCTTCTCAGCTGACCTAGATTAGGAGGCCATCATTAGGATGGGCATGAGAGAGATTCAGGTCAGTGATGATGAGAGGAATGCTATGAGACATCCTCTCACTCGGGTAGAAGCAGCAGATACAGAGGCAGTAGCAGCAGCAGCAGAGGTAGCAGCAGAGGCACACGAGGGTGGTGATGAGGAGGATGATGATCGGATTCACATGGATGTGGACGCCATCCCTCCTCCATTGCCACAACATTTGACTAGAGCTGGCCCTTTTAGGGCTTCTCATTCAGCTGGACCTTCACGCCCATTACTGGATGACATGATGGGGCTGTTATGTGAGATTAGAGAGACTCAGCACGTGACTTATTGGAGAGTAGGAGAGCTTCTAGATGCCCAGCACTCTACAGACCAGCGGGTAGCGGATCTGGCGGCTAGTCTTCGAGTGACATAGACTCAGGTGGCCTGGCTCGTGAGAGTATATGCTGAGGACTATGATAGAGAGAGTGAGGCACCTCCTCCTCCAGCACCTCTAGCTCTATGATTGCTATTTATATCTTTTTCCCTTTTATACTACAGAGTAACTATTTGGATTATGGACTGTATTCTGATTTAATGTACATTTGTCTTGTTTCTTTATATATATAAAATTAGTTTTTCCTTTACATATATATACTCATACAACACAAGTGCTTATGGTGTGTTCTTATCATAGCTTTTAAATTTTATCCTAACTCAGTTCATGACTCATGTGGAAGTAGTTAGATCAATGGGTAGAACCTGAGTGCTCTGATACCAAGTTGTCAAACACCAATTCTGGTCTAACCAAAATAGTGTGATGAATCGCCAATAAACCAACCGTTCACCCAGGATCTCGCATAGGTCCTACCCACCATATCAAACCACACACACATTCTACATTAATAATCAGAGGTAATAAACAAATAACCAGAAGTCTTACAGATAATGAACTAAGAGTCTAACAGTGATAAATAAATATTTAATCCAATCATCTCAAAACCATAAGACATAAAAATAAATAATCAATTACATATCCGATGTTCAAGTTATAACTAAACTTAAGTAAAAACACATTGGTTGCACTCGCATGATGAATCATGCACATCTTCTTCAGTGTCTACGTCCATTACAACAACGTGTCCATACGTCGCCGCGTTCATATATTCTTCAACCGTAGGACTTGCATCATCAACAAAAAATATTCGACGTCGAAAGGGTGGGCACACATCATGGCTCAGTGAGCAAACAAAACAATGCAACAAACATATGCATGCATTCAATTCATATATTTGGGCTGGCTTATAGGTTTACAATGTGCTATAGAAAGGTTTGGTGGCCGTCGCACCTCTATACACGAGTGTGTGAATCCGCCCAATGGATCAAACAGCATTGCCGTCCCACATGCACCCACCATGGAATAGAGATAGAGCTAAAGTGTCTGGATCAAACACCACCAACACTTCCCCTGATGCCCTACCCATACCAACATGTGAGCCCCTATTGGCGAGGCCTTGCAAACTAGGCTCGCAACTAACCAATCCTAATGCCAAATAGTGTATCTAAGGCCTCACTCCAGCATCCCTCAATACGTCCATAGAGATAGAGCTAAGGCCCCCCGGCAGAGTTAGAGACCATACGGTCTGAGACCACCTCCCCTGATGCCCTACGACGTAATAGTTTTGCTAAGATAATGGTGATACGACGATGTTAGTGGGCAAGACTTGAGTAGAGATAGAGCTAGAGTCTGGTGACGAGGACGAAGAGCACCATGCCACGTCCTCCCCCTCATGCTCGATTTGCATCCAACACACCAACCATACACATACATTCTCATGCCTATTCCTAGCATCATCATCATCATCATGTTATAAATAAACAGAATTAAATATGCATGAATAGTAATAGCAAGAATATTGGATGACATGTGAGATGCACATTACAAGCATACATGTAAAGAATCAATCATGGCATTTGACTCAATAAAAATAAACAGTTTGTTATTAACCAATTAGTTTAGGTCTTGTTCCCTCACCTGTTAGCAATACTTGATGTCCTTCCAAGCCTTTAACTTCTCTTTGAACTGATTTAACAACCTAAAAGTTATATGAATTTAAGTTAGGGTTCATATGTGACATGTTACAGAAGTCGAAAATCAAAACAGAGCACTGATAGGTGCCCGATTGATCCTATGGTCTCATGATATATCGACCTTACTGTCTATGGTCGATACCCTACAATCACATATGGTGCGACCATAGCTACGACCATATGATTTCTGAAATCTTCCCGGATGCCTATGGTCGATCCTCTGGTCATACTGGTCATGCTATGGTTGACCGTTGCTGCGACCTTGAGATTTCTGGTCACAGTCTGCATGAAATTCAGAAGTTCTTCCTTGGTCAACTCCTGTTCTTCAATGGGTTTTTATTCAAAGGTCATCTAATGGCCATCGTTAGTGGTTTCTTACCAACCCTAATCATCAAATTCATTCCTCATGATTCTCCTTGGGATTTTCTCAAGGAAATCACATAGATCATAATAGATTGATATTGCTTATCTTCCATAGAGTCTTATTCCTTAGAATTTACATCTCCAGAGATTCATTTTATACCTTTGCTTGTGATAGAGAGTCAATCCCTTCTTAGTAAACTCTTCTCCTTAGCTTTTTCTCCTTCTCCCTTCCTCCTTCTCTTCCTTCTCATTCTCTAGGGTTTACTAATGTTCTAAATGATTGAAAAAGGGATGAGGGACGTCCTTTATATAGAGCAAAACGCTCCATATAGAGTCCTCTTTCAATTAGGAAAGCAATACCTTAGTTTAGGAATGTTTCCAAAACTCGGAGTTTGATCTGGGTTCTCACAGTCGATCATATGGTCGCATAAACCGTCGATCGTAAGGTCGAAATCATCGACCGTGGGGTTCGGGATTTGAAATTTTTGGTTCCATTCCTTATGGTCAACCATACCTACTCAGGCATGCGACCTTAGGTATTTTTAGTGTTCTAACTCGATTCTCATACCTGATTTGTGATTTATCTTAACATGTTCAGTCCACTTGGTCTAGGAATGATGGGAAGACCTGGCACGATGGTTAGACCAAGTTAATGCAGTGCAGGTCTTACAAAAACCCTTCACACTTAAGTATACAATCAGGACTCAAAAAGGAGGTCCAGTACGACACCAGCAAGGTGCAGTCGGTTACGTGCCATACCCCCTTGGTGCGAGTTTGCTTCAAAAAACCAACTCAATTGGACCACTACTTAGTCTTGGTCTCGAATTAGATTCATTGGACTTAGTGTCAAGGTTCATTATCAATTTTGAACTTGGTAAGAAGGAGGGAATCCTCCCCCTTCCATATTTAGAACTAATCCAAAACGTGAATTAAGTTTTCATTCAATCCACTCTCTCATTCCAAACATCTTTGAGACAAAATAGAAGGGAGAGTGAGAGAGGAGAAATCTACCATGTCTGGAAAAGGAGGAAGAAAAGAGAATTAGGAAGGACCCTCTGGCACCATTAGAATCAACCACTGGACTTTCACCGACACCAGAAACCATAACTAGTATCTATCTCCCTATTCTCTTATTTTCTCTTTTAGTTAAAATAAATGATTATGAGCCACAGATAGATCCTTCATCATATTTCACAAGCCTTGGTCTCCCGTAACTAGTATTGAGATTCATTCATGGGTTTAACCAGAGCATGGATCTGAATTGATGAAGAACCGAGATCCTTATGATAATGGAAAATGGATCAAAATGACTATTGGACGGATCTATGGATTCCAGACCTTGGGAATCCATTTAAATGATATATTGTTGGATTAAAACCCAAGGAAAATCTCTTAGGGTTTTGCTAGATCAGATTCATAGTATTAAAATCAAATCTAGCAATATTGGTAGACTGGGAAAGAGAATCAATGCCAAAAAAAAATCTAAGCTAGAACGGGATTTTCGAGCCAAAATTCATTGTTTAAGCTTAATAAAATTTTAAAAAACCACCAGAGAAGAATCAGACAGTTTTGGCCACATTTTGATGTGCGGCCGATGGTACGTGCCATACTACTATGGTCATGACCCTTCGGTCAGTTATGTACCAAACGATGAAATGCCCTTGGATGAAAACAGTCACACCCCAATTCTGCGCATTTCAGAATGGTGTGATGAACCGCTAAATAACCAACGGTTCAACCAGGATCTCAAATAGGCTATCCCCGCGTTACCTGAACCTTCATATACTCACCATCATAATCAGAGTAAATACACAATAGCGGAAGTCTTATAAATAAATGAACTGAGAACTAAAATGGTATTCATAAATAATAGCAAATTATTCTATGTTTAAACTGAGACATAAATAATTAAGTACCAAATACATGTCTTATAAATCCAATAGAGAAACCTACAAAAACATCTAATCGAATACACACGAGTTGCACTCGCAAGAGGAGTCGTGTGTATCGTCTTCAGCTCCAACTTCCATAGCTGGTACATTCCCATACGCTGATGCGTTCATAAAATCTTCAACTGTATAACCTGCATCATCAACTAAAAATATTCGACGTCGAGGGGTGAGCACACAACACGGCTCAGTGAGTAGCCAAAACAATGCAACAATACATATGCATGCAAAAAGTCAATTTATATCTTTGGTCTTGGTTTATAGTTTGCAATGTGCAATGGAAAGGTTGGGTGGTCAAAGGTTAACGTTTATTGACACCGCCTCTATACACAGGGTGTGGAAGCCCGCCCGAAGGTTAACGTTTATCATCGTCCCCATCCACCTTACCATAACATTATACAACAAAGGTTAACGTTTATTGCTATATAATGCTATACCAACACGTAAGCCCCTGTTAGCGAGGGCTTGCAAACTGGGCTCGTTGCTAACCAATCCTAATGCCAAACAGTGTATCCAAGGCCTCACCCCAAGCATCCCTCGAACATCCATAGAGATAGAGCTAAGGCCCCCCGGTAGAGTCGAGACTACAAGGACCGAGACCACCTCCCCTGATACTCTACGACATAATAGTTCTGCTAAGGTAATGGCGATACGACGATGCCAATGCACAAGACTTGAGTTAGAGATAGAGCTAAAGTGCTGAGACCCGCCAAAGGTTAACGTTTATTGACGTTCCCATCACACCTCCCCTGATACTCGCTCGCATCAAGCACATCAACCATACACATACAAGCACATGCCTATTCCTATCATCATCATCATCATCATGTTATAAACAATAAAGTAAATATGCATGAACAAGTAATAGAAATATTGGACGGCATGCTGTATGAACATTACAAACATATTCGCATAGAATCAAACATGGCATAGGACTCAAGAAATAGAAAACAGTTTATTATTAACCAATTTAGTTTGGGGTTAAGGTTCCTCACCTTAGCTTGCTAAAAGATATTTTTCCAAGCTTTAGAATCGCCGTTATAACGTAATTATATTGCTAGCAAACCTAACCAAGTCGATAGAATTTAATTAGAATTAATTCAGAATTTAAAACCACTCTATCAACTGAGGGTCGATGCTAGGGTCGATGCTAGGGTTGATGGGTCTATCGACCCTCCCTCCATTCTGAACTTCCCGAATGCTGAGGGTCGATGGTCAGAAACACCTAGGGTCAGATGGTCTATCGACCCTCGGTGCGACCCTTGGTGCGCTCTGGTCCAATTTCCATTTTTAAATCCACTCTTCGTGTTTGGGGTCCTATGGCTTGCTTTCTACATTCATTCAACAGTCATTCCATGGTCTAGAACCATGTATAATCCATCTAAATAGTTTTCGTGCATCCTCCTATGGTTTTCCATGAAAACCTAACCATAAATGGATGGTTTGGGTTTCTCCGAAATCCTACACTCATCCATATCTAACCTAAGGTCTGTAGAAACTCATGGAATTAGTATCCATACCTGAGAAGATTACTTTTCTCTGCAAATTCTTCTCCTTTTTGCTAAGTCTTCTTCCTTGCCTCCTTTCTTCCTCTTTTCCCTCTTCTCTCTTTCTCCTCAATTCAATTAGGGTTGTGAAAGGAGTGAAAGAGGCTTAGGGACGTCCTTTAAATAGACTAGGAATGTCCTATAATAATCCCATTGAGATTTGGAAAGAATCCCAACCGAAAATTAGGAAATTTCCTAATTTCAGTTTCGTCAGAAATCGAGGGTCGATGGGAGGGTCGATGATCCCGTCGACCCTAGGGTCTTAAGCTGTCCGACCCTCCCTTCAAAACTGAGGGTCTGACTTTCTGTTTTGGGAGGTCCGACCCTGCTTAGCTGGGTGTGCGACCCTCCCCTAAAATTAAGTGATTTTGGGTCGATTTTATACTTGGGATCTCGATCTCCTTCATGCCCTTGGTCCATTTGACTCGACCATGATGGGTAAACCTAGTTCAAGGTGGTAAGACCGGGTTAGTTTGACACGGGTCTTACAACTCCCCCCAACTTATAAAAATTTTGTCCTCGAAATTGTACGTACCTTCTGAATCAAACAAGTCAGGGTATTGCTTTCTCATAGCATTTTCTTCTTCCCATGTCTCTACTTTTCCATGTGACCTTAACATAGTAGATATCTCTGTTATGTAGACGTTGAACCTTTCGACTAGTGATTTCCGTTGGTGTTACTTCAAAGGTCAAATCATTAGTCAATTCCGGCAAATCCACTGTCAACACATGTGTTGGGTCTTTGACATACTTCTTCAATAAGGATATGTGAAATACGTCATGCACACTTGACATAGATGGTGGTAGTGCTAACTGATAAGCTACTTTTCCACGCTTAGCCAGAATCTCATATGGCCCGACGTATCTTGGACTTAGCTTTCCTTTCTGTCCGAACCTCTTCAATCCTCGCATAGGCGATACTTTCAAAAATACTTTTTCACCTACGGCGAACTCTAGATCTCTTCGTCGAGTATCTGCGTATTTCTTCTGACGGTTCTGAGCTACTCTTACTCTTTCCTTGATGATGTCGACCACTCGACAAGTCTCTTCAATAAATTCCGGTCCAACAATACTACGTTCTCCAACTTCATTCCAAAACAAGAGAGTTCGACACTTCCTGCCATACAGTGCTTCATAAGGTGACATCTATATAGTAGCCTGATAGCTGTTATTGTAAGCGAACTCGATCAATGGTAACTTTTCATCCCATGATCCTTTGAAATCAATCACACATGCTCGTAGCATATCTTCTAAAATCTGGATTGTACGCTCCGACTGTCCATCTGTCTGTGTGTGGAATGCAGTACTGAACTTCAATGTTGTACCCATAGCCTTTTGCAGTCCTTCCCAAAATTTGGAAGTAAATCGTGGATCTCCATCGGACACAATGCTTTCTGGAACACCATGTAACCGAACAATATTATCCACATACAGCTTTGCTAACCTTTCCAGTGTATACTGGGGTCGTATTGGTATGAAACGAGCTGTCTTAGTCAGACGGTCCACAATCACCCAAACTGCGTCAACTACTCGAGGAGTCAATGGTAGTCCTGTGACGAAGTCCATAGTGATGCAGTCCCATTTCCATGCTGGTTCCGGTAATGGTTGTAAACGCCCTGCGGGTCTTTGTCGTTCCGCCTTTAACCCGACAATTTAGGCATTGAGACACGAACTTGGCTACATCTGCCTTCATTCCCCTCCACCAATACAGTTTCTTTAGATCATGATACATTTTTGTGCTTCCAAGATGTATCGAGTAGATGGTGGTATGGGCTTCCTTCATCAGTCGGTGTCTAATGTCCATACTTTCTGTTTCAGGTACACATATTCTCCCTTTATATTTCAGTATCTTCTTGGTATCTAAGGTGAACTCAGGGTTGGTCCTACCTTTCTCAATATCTTCTTGTACTATTCTTAGATAAGGATCTGCTTTGATAGCTGTCTTCACTTCGTCCACTATATCCGGTATAATCTTCAATGCCGCGAACATATTTGAAAATCAATGAATAAACCCTTGGCTAGCTGATTCATCCATTGTATCTATCACATATTGTTCGTTGCCGTGATTAAACACCATTCCGTTGGTATACATTGCTGCAGTCGTGCTAGTTTCTCCTTGAGATTTTATCATTGCTTTTCTGCTCAATGCATCCGCTACCACGTTCTCTTTTCCCGGATGATACTGGATATCACAATCATAGTCTTTCAATAGTTCCAGCCATCTTTTTTGTCTCATATTCAACTCCTTCTGATTAAATAGATAAGTAAAACTTTTATGGTCCGATTTAATCTGAAATTTCTCTCCGTATAGGTAGTGTCTCCATATCTTGACAAAGCATGTACAACTGCCGCTAACTCCAAATCATGAGTGGGGTAATTTTTCTCATGTACCTTCAACTGTCTCGAGGCATACGCAACTACTTGCTCTCCTTGCATAAGCACACATCCTAATCCCAATCCCGATGCATCAGTGTATAAGATAAATGTCTGTCCTGGAACGGGAATGGTCAAAATTGGGGCGGATATCAATTTGGATTTTAGTGTTTGAAAACTCTTTTCACACTTATCCGTCCATACAAATTTTTCTCCTTTCTTGGTCAGACTGGTGAGAGGTACGGCAATCCGAGAATAGTCTTCTACGAATCTCCGATAATATCCAGCTAGACCCAGAAAACTTCTAATTTCTGAAACACTCTTTGGTGCTTCCCACTTCACAATAGCCTCGATCTTACTGGGGTCCTCTTTGATTCCTACAGCGGATACTACATGGCCTAAAAAGGCGACTTCACTTAGCCAAAACTCACACTTCAAAAATTTGGCGTATAACTTCTCTTTCCTTAAACGCTGGAGGGCTGCGTTTAGGTTCTTAACATGGGTTTCCTTGTCTTTGGAGTACACCAATATGTCATCAATAAATACTATAACCGACGTATCCAACATATCGTGGAAAACCCGGTTCATAAGTTCCATGAATGTTGCCGGTGCATTAGTTAATCCGAAGGACATCACTAGGAACTCATAATGTCCGTATCTTGTCCTGAAAGCTATCTTCGGGATGTCACCTTCTTTAATCTTCAGTTGATGATAGCCTGATCGAAGATCGATCTTTGAGAATACCTTCGCTCCTTGTAACTGATCGAAAAAGTCATCGATCCTGGGTAGTGAATATCGATTCTTGATTGTCAGCTTATTCAACTCTCTATAGTCGATACATAACCGAACACTACCATCCTTCTTCTTTAAGAACAACACCGGTGCTCCCCATGGAGATATACTGGGTCTAATATAACCCTTATCCAGCAGTTCTTGTAATTGCACTTTTAATTCCTTCAGTTCAGTAGGAGCCATTCTATAAGGTGCTTTTGATACTGGTGCGGCTCCAGGTATTAGTTCTATTTCAAACTCCGTGGCACGGTCGGGCAGTAATCCGGGTAGTTCCTTCGAAAATACATCAGGAAAATCTCGCACGACATCAATATCTTCCATTTGTGGCACATCCTTGGTTAGGTCGACCACTGATACTAGATATCCGACCGCTCCTTTCTCAAGGCACTTCTTAGCCTTTAATGCGGAGAGTATGAGCTTGCGTCTCCTGGGATGTTTGGTTCCCGAGAAACTGAATTCTGCTCCTTCTTTGTCTTTGAACGTTAGCTTCTTCTCGGCGCATAACAGATTTGCAGAATGTCGAGCTAACCAGTCCATTCCCAAGATGACGTCAAAGTCTGCCATCTCAAGTTGTATTAAGGTTGCATCCAAGGTCTGCTTTCCAATGAGAACTGGACATGGTCCATAACCTTTCTCTAATTCCACTTCTAATCCCATCGGTGACCGTACAAGTAATTTGTAATCTAATGTTTTGATGGGCAGATTGGTCTTCTTTCCAAACGACACATATATAAATGAATGAGTAGCTCCTGAATCAAAGAGTACTCTGGCGGGTATGCCATTGATAGGTACGATACTTGTGATTCGTTTTTACTTAGTCTACATGCTCAATCAATTCTAATTAAAATATTAAAAGTTTAGGTCATACCTGTGACCACATCGGGTGATGCGGCTGCATCCTCTGATGTAACAGCATATACCCGTCCTTGATGTAGTTGCTTCTTGGGTTTTGGGCACTCTCTTGCCATATGCCCTGGTTGGTTGCAGTTATAACACTTCGGGGCTTCGGAATTTGGCCTTGGCTGTGGTTGAGCCGCGGAAGTAGACTTTGGTGCGGTGGCAAAATTCTGAGGACGAAAAGGTTTATACGTCCTATTATTGCCTCCGTTGTAGGAGTTTCCGGCTGGTCTCTTGATGCCTCTGTTCTGGGAGAAATAACTCTCCTTCTGGCTCGATTCAATTATTCGAGCAATTTGGACAGCTTCGTTGTAAATCTTCTTTTCCAAACCCAGAACATTTTATCTTATGCTTCCTCTTAGTCCCGCGACGAATCTAGGGGTTTGGTATCTTCTTATTGCATACTAGCCGGTGCGAAGAAAAACAGTTCTTCGTAACGCTGTTCATATGAGTCTACGGACATCTACCCCTGGTACAGACTCAAGAACTCTTTCTCCATTGAATCTCTGAAGCTTCTTGGGAAATACTTCTCGAAGAATGCTTCTTTATATATAGCCCATGTCATTAGGGCGTGCTTGGTTAATAAGTATGTCTTTGTAGATTTCCACCAATGGTGTGCGTCGCCTTTGAGCATGAAGGTGGCGCATAGTACATTCTCTTCCTCGGTAATAGTCATCATAAGGAAGTTCCTTTCCATCTCGTCTATCCAGTGTGCTGGCCACAGTGGATTAGACGGCTTGCCGTTGAATTCTCTTGGTTTCATTTTCAAAAATCTCTCTACTAGTCGGGAGTGATCCAGTTGGTTTTGGGGGTTTGCCCCAAACATATAGTGTGGATACTGATAGTTCCCTTGGGCTGCTTCTGGGACTTGCACTGGAATTGGTGCAGCCGGTTGTTGAGGTGTCTGTTGGGCTGGGTGATTACCCACTGGTGCCGCACTAGCTTGCCCAGTGTGCATGGTTGTAGCCTGAGTGGCTTGGAACATAACTCCCATTGCAACCTGCATTTGAGCTTGTGCGTGTTGCATTTGTTGTAGCTGTTGTGCCAGATTCATAACCACAATTGTTAGCTCCAGTGGTGGAGGTGGCAACTTTGTAGGGCCTGCTGGTTCTGGATTACCCTGTGCATGGTTATTCTCTTGGCTAGTCTCCTCCACTAGTGGTGGTGGTGGGACTATATTTCGGGTCTGTCGGGTAACTCTACATCCAGACATATTTACTTTTGAGATGGGTGGTGCCTGAAAATCATCAAAATCAGTGAGAAATCATTTATACTTCATGTAGGCACGCTAACCGATATAAAATTCAAAATCTCCAATTCATTCTGAAATAAATACTGTCTTTTCTATGTAGGGTCGATGGTGAGGGTCGCTGGTATGTCTGACCCTGGGTATTCGACCCTGGGAATGACCTGTTCTTCCCGAGAGCTGAGGGTCGATGCGAGGGTCGATGGGTGTCCGACCCTCAGTCCGACCCTCGATTTTCTGTCAGATTCCCGAGAGCCGAGGGTCGATTGGAGGGTCGATCCGAGGGTCGATGGTGTCAGTCGAATTGTCCGACCCTCGGACCAAAAATCAGATTTTTAAGATCCGATTCTGGGTCAATTCTCACTATTCCTCCTCCGTTTCGACTCGTCTCTACTCTCCGAGTTGCTACAGTGCTACTTCGCTATTGTGGATCGTTCTTAGTCCGAGTTTCGACATCCACATCACCTCTACAAGTATAATTTCCCAACTTTCCCTATTTTTAGGTTTTTATTTCTAGGATTTTGCTCATTTAGCTCGTATTTTCCAAATTAAACTTTTTCCAACCGTAAAAATTCGATTTTTATTGGGGGCTTTTGTTGTTGGGGTCTTGAGGAACGAAAGCCCTCAAAAATTTTTGAGTTTCATCGGTTGGTTATCGAGAAACTTAAATTTTTCTCTTTTTGCCCTAATTTATCAAAATTTTTGATTTTTCATGAATTTCTCCAAATTGGACCTTATCCGTTAAAATTTTCTACTGCATGAAGATTGTAGGATATTATTAAACCTACGTAAGTTCTTATGCCCACTTGTATAGTGTGGAATAGGCTTCTATTTTAAATTTTTCGGATTTTTATCCTATTAACTCCTTATTTCTTTTTCTCCTTCTTATTTTTGCAGATACTATGGCCCGTACCAAAGTGCCAAGATTGCGTGATCCACTTCGCTTCCGTTCGAACGAAGCCGAGGCACAGTATGCTGACTATGCCCGTAAGAAAGTGGAAGGGGGTCGCATGGTGAACTTGGCTGAGCTAGCCTTGTTCAATGTAGAGGGAGCCTTCGGTGATATGGGGTGGCTCCCTGTCATCACATATGACGCGTGCACCTGTCCAGATTTGGTGCGCCAGTTCTATTGTAATCTCCAGGTGGTGGTGAATTACAATGATGTTGAGTACAGTCAGGAGTTGCGCATCACTAGTTACGTCAAGGGGGTGCACATCTCCTTTGATTATCGGCAGCTGGCCGATATGTTGGGCATTGCCTATGATGGCCCCATGGTGTACTGCGCGCCGGGAGAGCCACAGTTTGTTGAGATGGAGATGAGAGCAGAGATCGACAACCAGTTGCTCTGTCTCGATAGATGGCAGATGAGAGCTTGCTACTTGCGTCCAGCTCCACGGGTCTTCTGCAAGATTATCTAGCATAATCTGATCCCACAGAGTGGGCACTATGAGAGGGTCTCTCAGCTGACTCAGTTCTTGATTTACTGCACCTGCACTCGGTAGCCGGTCTGCCTTCCTTATATCATCATGCGAACGATGATTAGTGCTACATTGTCCGGTCATAGGGGAAACCTACCCTATGGACACATGATTACAGTGCCACTGACCCGTCTGGGGGTGGATCTAGTAGATGAGAAGATCCAGGAGAAGACCTTCTCGTCGCCTCTAGATTGGGAGGCTATCTGCAAGATGGGGCTGCGAGATGCGGAGGTTAGTGATGAGGAGAGGAACGCGATGGTGCGCCCTCACACTCGGGTTGAGATGGCTGATGCTGAGGCTGCTGCTAGGGCTCGTGGGGATCAGGTCGACGATGATCGCTTATATATGGATGTCGATGCGATACCACCGCCATCACCCATGCATGCGGATAGGGCTGGTACTTCTGTTGCGGCGGCTTCGGTACACGAGACCAGTCCTTCTCATGATGCTGGTCCTTCACGCCCACCTTCTGATATGATGGAGATGTTGCGCGAGATCAGAGAGACTCAGCGCAGATCGGACCTGAGGATGGATGAGCTGTTGGCTGCTCAGCACGCATCAGACGCGCGGATGGGAGAGCTCCTAGAGGTGCAGCGTGCGACTGATCAGAGGATACCTGGTCTCACAGCTAATCTACAGACGACCCAGACTCAGATAGCCTGGTTGACTAGAGTCTATGCTGAGGACTACGATAGAGATCGTGAGGCTCCACCTCCTCCTTCGCCTCTAGCTTCCTGATTGTACTTTACATTTCCTTGTACTACAGAGTAACTGTCCGGGTTGTGGACTGTACTCTGTTTTAGATATATATTTACTCTTTGTTTCGCTCTCATTGTATGTCAACTTGTTTCTCCTTTTAATAGATTTATTATTCTCTCTTTAAATTTGGTCTCAACATCACTTGTGCTTATAATGTGTTAATATTACTGTTTTTATTTTATCCTATCTAAATTCACTATTGCTGTGAATGTATGATAGTTCAGCGGGCAAGGCCTGAGATGCTCTGATACTAAGTTGTCACACCCCAATTCCGTGCATTTCAGAATGGTGTGATGAACCGCTAAATAACCAACGGTTCAACCAGGATCTCAAATAGGCTATCCCCGCGTTACCTGAACCTTCATATACTCACCATCATAATCAGAGTACATACACAATAACGGAAGTCTTATAAATAAATGAACTGAGAACTAAAATGGTATTCATAAATAATAGCAAATTATTCGGTGTTTAAACTGAGACATAAATAATTAAGTACCAAATACATGTCTTATAAATCCAATAAAGAAACCTACAAAATCATCTAATCAAATACACACGAGTTGCACTCGCAAGAGGAGTCGTGTGTATCGTCTTCAGCTCCAACTTCCATAGCTGCTACATTCCCATGACGCGTTCATAAAATCTTCAAGTGTATAACCTGCATCATCAACTAAAAATATTCGACATCGAGGGGTGAGCACACAACACGGCTCAGTGAGTAGCCAAAACAATGCAACAATATATATGCATGCAAAAAGTCAATTTATATCTTTGGTCTTGGTTTATAGTTTGCAATGTGCAATAGAAAGGTTGGGTGGTCAAAGGTTAACGTTTATTGACACCGCCTCTATACACAGGATGTGGAAGCCCGCCCAAAGATTAACGTTTATCGTCGTCCCCATCCACCCTACCATAACATTATACAACAAAGGTTAACGTTTATTGCTATATAATGCTATACCAACACGTAAGCCCCTGTTAGCGAGGGCTTGCAAATTGGGCTCGCTGCTAACCAATCCTAATGCCAAACAGTGTATCCAAGGCCTCACCCCAGCATCCCTCAGAATATCCATAGAGATAGAGCTAAGGCCCCCCGGTAGAGTCAAAGACTACAAGGACCGAGACCACCTCCCCTGATACTCTACGACATAATAGTTCTGCTAAGGTAATGGCGATACGAAGATGCCAATGCACAAGACTTAAGTTAGAGATAGAGCTAAAGTGCTGAGACCCGCCAAAGGTTAACATTTATTGACGTTCCCATCACACCTCCCCTGATACTCGCTCGCATCAAGCACATCAACCACACACATACAAGCACATGCCTATTCCTATCATCATCATCATCATCATGTTATAAACAATAAAGTAAATATGCATGAACAAGTAATAGAAATATTGGATGGCAAGCTGTATGCACATTACAAACATATTCGCATAGAATCAAACATGGCATAGGACTTAAGAAATAGAAAACAGTTTATTATTAACCAATTTAGTTTGGGGTTAAGGTTCCTCACCTTAGCTTGCTAAAAGATATTTTTCCAAGCTTTAGAATCACTGTTATAACGTAATTATATTGCTAGCAAACCTAACCAAGTTGATAGAATTTAATTAGAATTAATTCGGAATTTAAAACCACTTTGTCAACTGAGGGTCGATGCTAGGGTCGATGGGTCTATCGACCCTCCCTCCATTCTGAACTTCCCGAATGCTGATGGTCGGTGGTCAGAAACACCTAGGGTCGGATGGTCTATCGACCCTCGGTGCGACCCTTGGTGCACTCTGGTCCAATTTCCACTTTTAAATCCACTCTTCGTGTTTGGGGTCCTATGGCTTGCTTCCTACATTCATTCAACAGTCATTCCATGGTCTAGAACCATGTATAATCCATCTAAATAGTTTTCGTGCATCATCCTATGGTTTTCCATGAAAACCTAACCATGGATGGATGGTTTGGGTTTCTCCGAAATCCTACACTCAACCATATCTAACCTAAAGTCTGTAGAAATTCATGGAATTAGTATCCATACCTGAGAAGATTACTTTTCTCTAGAATTTCTTCTCCTTTTTGCTAAGTCTTCCTCCTTGTCTCCTTTCTTCCTCTTTTCCTTCTTTTCTCTTTTTCTAAATTCAATTAGGGTTGTGAAAGGAGTGAAAGTGGCTTAGGGACATCCTTTAAATAGAGTAGGAATGTCCTATAATAGTCCCATTGAGATTTGGAAAGAATCCCACTCGAAAATTAGGAAATTTCCTAATTTCTATATTCGTCAGAAACCGAGGGTCGATGGGAGGGTCGATGATCCCGTCGACCCTAGGGTCTTAAGCTATCCGACCCTCCCTTCAAAACTGAGGGTCTGACTTTCTGTTTTGGGAGGTCCGACCCTGCTTAGCTAGGTGTGCGACCCTCCCCTAAAATTAAGTGCTTTTGGGTCGATTTTATACCTGGGATCTCGATCTCCTTCATGCCCTTGGTCCATTTGACTCGACCATGATGGGTAAACCTGGTTCAAGGTGGTCAGACCGGATTAGTTTGACACGGGTCTTACAAACACCATCTTTGGATAGCACCTCTCTTGAAATTTTGTGAACTTACCTTTGTGTAAGACACACCCAAAATTTTGGTCCAAATTTGAAATTTTGACTTTGTAAGAGGTCTTACCACGGCGAACGACTCAAACCAAGGTGGATCGAACCAATGAAAACCAACCAAGATAATCTACTTAACTCTAGCACCCAAAACTATAAATGCAAGACCTAAACCAGGGGTCTGGCACATCACACCTAGGTGCGGTCTATCATGTGTCGCACCTCTTGTTTCAGAATTGGTTTAGAGAACCAACTCGTTTGAACCCAAGGTCAAACATCGTTTTGGGTAGACTTTCTAGAAGAGTGTCCAGGTGCATCCTGTAAGACCCGCACACCACGAACCCGGCCTAACCTTATATTTTGTGTCGGGACCCGTCTACATATCATGGTCGAGCCAAGTGGACCAAATGTGTGAAGAAAAACCAAGACCCAATATGAAAATTTACCCAAAAACAGTCAAAATGAGGGTAGGGTCGCAAGTTTTAACAGGCAGGTCCGACCCTCCCATCGACCCTCACCATCGACCCTCAACCATGGGTCGCAGGGTCTATGAGTTGTCCGACCCTCCCATCGACCCTCAACCATGGGTCGCAGGGTCTATGAGTTGTCCGACCCTCCCATCGACCCTCACCATCGACCCTCGGCATTCGGGAAAAACAGCACGAACCGAAAATTGAGAAACCTTCCTAATTTCAATTGGAACCTTTCCTAAACTCAATGAGACTTATTTTGGGAGGTTTTGCCCTATAAATAGGATGTCCCTAAGCCTCTTTCACTCCTTTTACAACCCTAATTGGATTGAGAGAAAGAGAAGAAAAGGAAGAGAATAAGAGAAGGAAAACTTGAAGAAAAGGCTAAGGAAGAAGAGGAAATTCAGAGGAACTCTGAATCTCAGCAAAACTAAGGTATGAATATATTCCCCATGATTTATTTAAGACTTTAGAATGGTTTATGAAGAGGGTATGACTTAGAAGAAACCCAAATCTTTGGTCCATGGTTTCGTTTCAATGGAAACCATGGAGGAGATCATTAAAACCATGTAGGTGAATAAGGTATAGTTCTAAACCATAGAACATGTATAAAATAGATTGTGGAAGTAAGCCATAGGACTCAACCATGAAAGAGAAAACAAAATCTGATATTTTTGACTCAAACCATGGAGGGTCGCACCTAGAGTCGATGGCAGATCCGACCCTAGCATCGACCCTCAGTGTTCGGGAAGTTTAGATTAGGGGAGGGTCGCACCCAGGGTCAATCATGACTCCGACCCTACCTCCGACCCTCAATTAACATAATGGTTTTTAAATTCTGAATAAATTCTAATTAAATTTTATCGGCTTTGTTAGGTCTTCTAGCAATATAATAACATTATAAAGGTGATTCTAAAGCTTGAAGAGTATCTATTAGCAAGCTAAGGTGAGGGAACAAGACCTAAACTAATTGGTTAATAATAAATTATTTTTAATTCTTGAGTCCAATGCCATATTGGTTCTATGCGTGTATGCTTGTATGTGCGTTTAACATGTCATCCAATATTTCTTTTATTTGTTCATGCATACTTACTTTATTGTTTATAACATGGTGATGATGATGATGATAGGAATAGGCATGTGTTTGTGTTTGGCTAGTGTATATGGTGCGGGTAGGGATGGTATCAATCGGTACAGCCATGACCATTCTTCATGGGGTGTATATAGTGCCATGGTCTATTCATGTCATGTCCACTAAGCAAGTGTTAGTGTGATGCGAGGGGAGCATCAGGGGGAGGACGTGGCATTGTGGTTCAGCCTGGTCACCAGACTCTAGCTCTATCTCTACTCAGGTCTTGTCCACTAACATCGTCGTATCGCCATTACCTTAGCGGAACTAATATGTCGTAGGGTATCAGGGGGGGACGTGGCATTGTGGTTCAGCCTAGTCACCAGACCCTAGCTCTATCTCTATGGATGTATTGAGGGATGTTGGAGTGAGGCCTTGGATACATTATTTGGCATTAGGGTTGGTTAGTTGCGAGCCCAGTTTGCAAGCCCTCGCCAATAGGGGCTTACGTGTTGGTATGGGCAACCGGTACAGCCATGCCATTTTCATGGGGTGTATATTGTCCATGGTGGGTGCATGTGGGGCGACGGTGCCGTTTTCATTGGGCGTTTCCACACACTCGTGTAAAGAGGTGCGGCGACCACCTATCCTTTCTATAGCACATTGCAAACTTTAAACCAGACCAAAGATATGAATTGATTGCATGCATATGTATTGTTGCATTGTTTTGTTTGCTCACTCAGCCGTGATGTGTGCTCACCCTTTCGAATTCGAATACTTTTAGTTGATGATGCAGTACCACCGTTGAAGATTACATGAACGCCCCGTGTTGCGGGCATGTGGCGACAATTGAAGCTGAAGACATAGTGGATACGCATGACTCCTCTTGCGAGTGCAACTCATGCGTATTCGATTAGATTTTGTTTTATTTATTTGGATTTAGTAAAGACATATATTCGATATTTTATTTATGTCTCGGTTGAAACAACATAATTGGATATTTTATTTATGAGTATCACAGTTAGAATTTCTCAGTTCATTATCTGTAAGACTTCCGCTATTTATTTTATTACCTCTGATTAATGTGGAATGTGTTTTGGTTTATCATATGTGGGATAGCCTATTTTGAGATCCTGGTTGAATCGCTGGTTTATTGACGGTTCATCACACCATTCTGGTTGTTGCAGAATTGGGGTGTGACAACTTGGTATCAGAGCATCTCATAGGCCTTACCCATTAAACCTGAATACTTCCACTGGAGTCCATGAACTGAATTAGGATAAATTAAAAGCTTTAATACAAACAACCATAAGCACCTGTGTTGGTTGAGACAGAAATTAAACAAGACGATAATGTACATATAAAAGGTGGAACCATATATATACACTCACACAAAAAGAGAAGACCAAAAATTATCCTAATAAACAAACAATTTAGGGTATTATCTATAAGTTGGGTAGTTATCCAAGTATACAAGGATATAGTATAGTAGCAAGAAGGGAGCATCTATAAAGCAGAAAATTAGAACACCGAGTTGGTACTCACAAGATGTGAAACTCGATGTAAGACAGAGGAAGAAGGAAAATGGCTAGTAATGCCAAAACCCCTATAGGGATAAAGGAAAAGTTCTCGGGCTAAATCCAAACAGAGATAAGAGGATAATGGCCATGTAAGTGGATATGTTTATATAGGATGCGGTGCATTATTGATTTACTCTTATGATTATAGAGGATGCACATACCAGATTTTAATTCTCGTACCTTGACAGGATACATTCTTGATTTAACCTGTCAATTAGAGTTACAAATATTATTTCTTTAGTATTAGTCCTGATTATACCAATCTGCACCATTCTCATGATCGACAACATGAACAGAGATACGAACTGAATGAACAGTTAAATGCTTAATCATGTTGAGCGTACATCTACTAATTTATACCTGATTTATTGATGTACAAAAATTTTCTCCAGATTTATACCTGATATACTGATGTATGAAATCTTCTCCAGATTTATTCCTATAGTGCCTTGACCAATGGCATTATATATACTCAATAGAACCTGTAACCATGAGGTCAAGAACTGTAGAACCTCTATTTTCATATATTTGGACCATCGTGCAATTTAATGATCTTTTGACGCCGGTTGGATTACCACATATTTACTCCTGATCCTTGAAACCTAGATTCCCTAGATAAAGCAAGTGGTTGTCATTATGCTAAATCTACAGAAGGAAGTGAATCACTTTTTGGATGGACATTTTGATTCATACACTCCCTGACCTTTGTTGATAGAGATGATTAGTGGTAATAGAATTATTAGATGAAAGATGATTGGATTCAGATTAAATGCTATGACCAATGAACCTCAGATGAAGTAATAAAGGATTTGTTTTGAGATTGCTAAATGGATGGAAATGAATTATGTCTATAAAAGTGCATGAGAAAATGTGAGAACTATCAAGAGTAGCCAGTAAAGAAATAGATAGCACTCAAGTAGAGTTAAAGATGGTTATATCGGTATGAATTTTGACAAGGTAGAAGATTCCTAAAGGTAAATTTAAGAGTGGATACAAGGATAAAGTCATGGCATAAGTAGTACTCGATTTAATACAATGATAATTGAGTTATGCCAATGTTGAGGGACATGATTAAGTAAAGACCAAAATAGTTTGGCTGAATTAATGAAATTATAAGCATATACCCTAATGCTTATAAATAGACTTGGGATATGAAGTAACAATCACAAGATATTTTTCGAGGTATATGGAAGAGAGAGCAAGGTAGAACAGCAAGGATAAAAAAAATACAAGCTAATAAGTGCAATATGAGATTTTGACGATAGTCTTCGAGAAATCATAAGAGATAAAGGAACTAGACAAGCTCCGTAGACCGTTTCACCAGATTTTGCTAGTTCAAGCCCTTTTTGGACTAGATGTCAATTGGATGAGTGTTATGAACGAAGTCCAAATCGTATGGATGGATAAAAATGGACACAACCTAATTAGACTAGAGATGGCAGACCTTGATGTCATCTTGGGAATAGACTGGTTGTTTCAACACTCTACAAGTGATTACGTGCATAGAAGAGGTTGTCATTCAAGAATAAAGACGACACATAATTTGGTATTATTGGAAGCATGTCACCTAAGAAGCGAAAGCTGATCTTCTCTAGGTTAAAGGCGAAGAGATGCTTTGAAGAGAAATGAGTTGGATATATGGTATCTGTGGTATACGTTACCAAAGAAGCACCACAGATGACAGATATTAATGTGATGCATAAATTCCCTGATGTGTTTCCAGGAGACTTACCGGGTTATCACCTGATCGTGCGACCGAGTTCGTCATCGACTTGTTACCAAGGACGATACTCGTGTCAAAGGGACCTGTAGAGTAGCTTCTATGGAGTTAAAGGGATTGAGACACAACTACAACAATTATTAGACAAGGGTTCTAATTGGCTAAGTATTGCATCATGGGAAGTGCCAATGCAATTCATGAAGAAGAAGGATGGTAGTGTTGTTTGCGTATAGACTACCGGGAACTAAACAAGCTCACAGTCAAGAATCGTTATCTACTACCTTAGATCGATGACTTGTTTAAACAGTTGCAAGGAGCAAACGTATTTTCTTCAGTCAAGATATCATCAGCTGAAGAATTTTGGATAGAAATATCTCGAAGATAGCTTTTAGAATCGGGATTGGACATTATGAGTTCTCGATTATGACGTTTGGATTAACTAATGCCCTTACATCTTTTATGGAGCTGATGAACTGGGTGTTTCATGACATGTTGAACACGTCGGTCATAGTTTTCATAGATGATATTTGATTTATTCCAAGAATGAAGCAACTCATACAACGGATCTTAGAACAGCTTCACAACAGCTGAGAAGTGAAAAGCTTTATACCAATTCCAAGGAATATGAGACCCGATTAAACAAAGTGATCTTATTAGATCACGTAGCGTCATAAAAAGGAATAAAGTGGACCCTATTAAGATAGAAGTAAACATATGGTGAGAAACACCTAAAGAATATTGTGAAGATCAGAAGTTTCTTGGGTTAGCTGGTTATTACAGACGATTTTTGGAGGACCACTCTAAGATCGCAATACCTCTTACCAAGCTAACCAGGAAAGGAGAGGAGTTTAATTTGACTGACAAGGGTGAAGAATATTTTTAGATTCTAAAGTAAGATTGATATCAGCTCCCATCTTGATCGTTTTGGCACCAGGGAAACCTTTTACCCTATCCATTGGAGCTTTCGAATTGGATCTAGGATGCGGGTTGATGTAAGGTAAATAAGCGATTTCATATGCTTTAAGAAAACTGAAAGAGCATGAGAAGAGTTACTCAACTCATGATTGGAGTTACCGGTGATGAATTATGCAATCAAGACTTGGAGACATTATCTAAACGGAAAATAATTTTAGGTTAAGAGTCTTATTTATCTCTTCATCAGAAAGAGTTGAACATGAGGATAGGAAAATGGTTTGAACATTGAAGGATTAAGACCGTGATATTCAAGGTCACTGAGCAAGGCTAATGTAGTAGCTAAGCCTTAAGAAAAAAGGGATTATGAGGTCTGAAGAAGGACCGAGTATAAATGTTGCCTTATGTTCTACAGCAACATATTCAAATTTGGAAAAGAGTAACATATAATAGAAGCTAGTGATGATCCAATCGAGAGAGAACTTATGGATGAATTATGAAGCAATAGTTCGACGGTTGTGCTTGTGGCATTAAAGATCATCTCTGAATTAATGGATGAAGTAGAAGTAGTAATGTTGTTAGGTCTGTACATAGGAACAGTATAAGCAGACTTAGAAAAGGAAGACCAAACCCTGACTTTTGTTTTGGGAATGGAACTGCAGTATCATGAACTATGTCAATGATTTGCTACTGAGTCCCAAATTGGTTGACATGGTTGGGTGGTTGTTGATTGTCTTATGAAAATAGCTCATTCCATTGCTATACGACCTCGGTATGCTTTGGAGCGGCTAAATAAGCTATATGTAGAGATATTTTCAGAATAAATGGTATGCATGAGAGCTTAGTGTCGGTCATAGGCTCATTCTTTATTTCAAAGTTTTGGGAGGATCTACAGAAAACAATGGGGACAAAGATGAAGTTTAGTACCGCATTCTACCTTAAACTGATGGATAGTTGGAGTGGACTATACAGATCCTAAAAGATATGCTCCGAGCTTGTAAAATTGATTTCAAGGAACTTGAGTTGAGAAGTTACAATGAATTGAAGTTGCTATTAATTTACCATGTAAATGTTACCTATGAAGCAGATACGAAAGAAATGTCAAATTCCTTTCTTTTGGAATGTAGTTAGTGAATGAAGAGTTTTAAGACCTAAGTCAATTATAGAAAACTATCGAGTGGCAGACAAGATCAAAGAAAAAGGGGCCAAGACAGCTCAGGATTGTCAGGGGAGACACCAAGGCCTTGAGTTCACCATAAGTGACAAAGTGTTCTTGACGATATCACTTATGCGCAGTTTGAAACAATTAGACAAAAAGGGAAAGTTATATTACTTATATGTGTCGGATCTTATAAACTTTGGAGAGACGTAGAAAAGTTGCATATCAATTACCGTTACCATTGTCCATGTCTAGTGTGCATGATGTATTTCGTGTGTCTCTGTTGAAAAAGTACATTTAAGATCCATATTAAAGGTATTGACCATGGAATCACTGGATTAAATAGAATGTTTAACTATTAAAGTGGTACTAGCCTAGTTCACTAGTGGAAAGGTACAATATTTCCAAAGCCAGGATAATTATTATATGAAGGTAACCTGGCAAAGACAAGACGTGGAGAAGAGTGCATAGGAGGAAGAAGATGCAATGCGGAAATAGAATTCCCACCTATTGACTCCAAAGTAAATTCAAAATTTTGAGGATAAAATTTATTTTAAGGATGGGGGAGTTGTAAGATTCGTACGTTCAAATTTTGAGGACAAAATTCATTTAAGGATGGGGGAGTTGTAAGATCCATACTTTCAAATTTTGAGGACAAAATTTCTTTTAAGGGTGGTGGAGTTGTAAGACCCGCACGCCACGAACCCGGCCTAAACTTATATTTTGTGTCGGGACCCATCAACATATCATGGTCGAGCCAAGTGAACCAAATGTGTGAAGAAAAACCAAGACACAATATGAAAATTTATCCAAAAACAGTCAAAATGAGGGTAGGGTCGCAGGTTTTGACAAGCCGGTCTGACCCTCCCATCGACCCTCACCATCGACCCTCAACCATGGGTCGCAGGGTCTATGAGTTGTCCGACCCTCCCATCGACCCTCACCATCGACCCTCGGCATTCGAGAAAAACAGCACGAACCAAAAATTGAGAAACCTTTCTAATTTCAATTGGAACCTTTCCTAAACTCAATGGGACTTATTTTGGGAGGTTTTGCCCTATAAATAGGACGTCCCTAAGCCTCTTTCACTCCTTTTACAACCCTAATTGGATTGAGAGAAAGAGAAGAAAAGGAAGAGAAGAAGAGAAGGAAAACTTGAAGAAAAGGCTAAGGAAAAAGAGGAAATTCAGAGGAACTCTGAATCTCAGCAAAACTAAGGTATGAATACATTCCCCATGATTTATTTAAGACTTTAGAATGGTTTATGAAGAGGGTATGACTTAGAAGAAACCCAAATCATCCATCCATGGTTTCGTTTCAATGGAAACCATGGAGGAGATCATTAAAACCATGTAGGTGAATAAGGTATAGTTCTAAACCAAAGAACATGTATAAAATAGATTGTGGAAGTAAGCCATAGGACCCAACCATGAAAGAGAAAACAAAATCTGATATTTTTGACTCAAAACATGAAGGGTCGCACCTAGGGTCGATGGCAGATCCGACCCTAGCATCGACCCTCTGTGTTCGGGAAGTTCAGATTAGGGGGAGGGTCGCACCCAGGGTCGATCATGACTCCGAACCTACCTCCGACCCTCAGTTAACAGAATGGTTTTTAAATTCTGAATAAATTCTAATTAAATTTTATCGGCTTTGTTAGGTCCATCAGCAATATAATAACATTATAAAGGTGATTCTAAAGCTTGAAGAGTATCTATTAGCAAGCTAAGGTGAGGGAACAAGACCTAAACTAATTGGTTAATAATAAATTGTTTTTAATTCTTGAGTCCAATGCCATATTGATTCTATGCGTGTCTGCTTGTATGTGCATTTAACATGTCATCCAATATTTCTATTATTTGTTCATGCATACTTACTTTATTGTTTATAACATGGTGATGATGATGATGATAGGAATAGGCATGTGTTTGTGTTTGTCTAGTGTATATGGTGCGGGTAGGGATGGTATCAACCGGTACAGCCATGACCGTTCTTCATGGGGTGTATATTGTGCCATGGTCTATTCAAGTCATGTCCACTAAGCAAGTGTTAGTGTGCTTGATGCGAGGGGAGCATCAGGGGGAGGACGTGGCATTGTGGTTCAGCCTAGTCACCCGACTCTAGCTCTATCTCTACTCAGGTCTTGTCCACTAACATCGTCGTATCGCCATTACCTTAGCGGAACTAATATGTCATAGGGTATCAGGGGGGGACATGGCATTGTGGTTCAGCCTGGTCACCAGACCCTAGCTCTATCTCTATGGATGTATTGAGGGATGCTGGGGTAAGGCCTTGGATACATTATTTGGCATTAGGGTTGGTTAGTTGCGAGCCCAGTTTGCAAGCCCTCACCAACAGGGGCTTACGTGTTGGTATGGGAAACCGGTACAGCCATGCCGTTTTCATGGGGTGTATATTGTCCATGGTGGGTGCATGTGGGGCGACGGTGCTATTTTCATTGGGCGTTTCCACACACTCGTGTATAGAGGTGCGGCGGCCACCTATCCTTTCTACAGCACATTGCAAACTTTAAACCAGACCAAAGATATGAATTGATTGCATGCATATGTATTGTTGCATTATTTTGTTTGCTCACTAAGCCGTGATGTGTGCTCACCCTTTCAAATTCGAATACTTTTAGTTGATGATGCAGGTACCACCGTTGAAGATTACATGAACGCTCCTGTCTTCAGGCATGTGGCGACAATGGAAGCTGAAGACATAGTGGATACGCATGACTCCTCTTGCGAGTGCAACTCATGTGTATTCGATTAGATTTTGTTTTATTTATTTGGATTTAGTAAAGACATGTATTCAATATTTTATTTATGTCTCGGTTGAAACAACATAATTGGATATTTTATTTATGAGTATCACAGTTAAAATTTCTCACTTCATTATCTGTAAGACTTCCGCTATTTATTTTATTACCTCTGATTAATGTGGAATGTGTTTTGGTTTATCATATGTGGGATAGCCTATTTTGAGATCTTGGTTGAACCGTTGGTTTATTGATGGTTCATCACACCAATCTGGTTGGTGCAGAATTGGGGTGTGACACATCCTCCTCTTTCAAAACTAGTAGAAGGGAGGGAATTCTCCAAATCCCTTGATTGGAGTCCCAAATTTACTCCAACAAGAATAGAGTATGGGATTTGGCCATACTCCATTCCTTCTCTTCTCCATTCTCTACAAACCAAAGAGAGGAAAAGAGAGGGAGAGAGTGCGCTGCAATGCTTGAAAGAAGAAGGGAGAATATAAGACCTGCACACTACTAACCCGGTCTAACTGTGTCATGCTAGGTCTTCCTGTCATAGTCGGAACTAGTGGACCAACCGTGTGAAGAAACCACATGACCAGGGAAAGGAATCGACCCAAAAATAGTTAAGTTTGAGTGAATGGTCGACTACCTGAGCTGGTATGGTTGACCACAAGATAAAGAAAGCAAGATAAGCCAAAATGGGCCGTGTGGTCAACACTTTTGAGTCTTGCAGTCAATGAATTTTGTGACCACATGATCGATCGCATGAAACCCATATCAGATTTTGAGATTTGAAAAACTTTCCAAATCAAAGGGGATCTATTTCCTAATTGAGAGGCTCTATATAGAGGACATCCCTCAACTCTCTCTCACTATTTTGGAACACTCTCAAACCCTAAACCTAAGAGAAAAAGAGAAAGGAAGAGAAAGAGAAGGAGATTTGGGGAAGAAGGAAGTGTTGTAGAGAAAGCTCAGACCCTCTACAACAAGTAAGGTGTGGAACTCATCTCTATAACCGTAGAACACAATGAATAGGAGTTTTCATGGTAAATTGAGATATCAAACCTAATGTATGGTTTCAACTATGGGGTTTTCTGAGAAAATTTCAAAGGGGATCATGGGGACTAGGTTAGGGTAATTATTCTGGTAAAAACTAAGATTAATGGACATAGAATGAATATTAGGGTGAATCCCATTGACAGATCAAGAGGAGGAACTCGGATTGGAAGTAAAAATTGACCAAACTTTGTGTGGTCGCAGCCTGCAGTCTACCACTGGGTGACCAAAGGATCAACCACAACTATTCGGGAAGCTCTTAGGAATGGTGTGGTCGCATGCTATGGTGGCATGATATGCGACCATACATATCGATCGCCCAGCCTGTGGTCGACATAAACATGAGACTATAGGATCGACCAGTTAACCATTAATGGTTCTATTTCAATTTTCAACTACTGTAACTTGGTACAGACGAACCCTAACTTAAATCCATACATTCTTTAGGTTCTCAAGTAGTTCAAAGTGGTTCCCAAGGCTTGGAAGGAGATCAAATATCATTTTCAGGTGAGGGAACAAGACTTAAACTAATTGGACAATAACAAACTATGTTTCTTTATTGCGTCCAATGCCATGAATGATTCTATGCTTGTATGCTTGTAATGTGCATCTCACATGTCATCCAATATTACTACTATTTTTACTCATGCATATTTATTTTTGTTATTTATAACATTATGATGATGCTCGGGATAGGCATGTGTTTGTGTGTATGATTAGTATGTTGGATGCTAGTGGAGCATTAGGGGGAGGACATGGTATTGTGGTTTATCCTGACCACCAGACTCTAGCTCTATGTTTATTCAGTCTTGTCCACTGACATCGTCGTATCGCCATTACATTAGTAGAACTGGTATGCTGTAGGGCATCAGGGGGAGGACGTGGCACTGTGGTTCATCCTGGCCACCAGACTCTAGCTCTATCTTTATGGGCATATTAAGGGATGCTAGGGTAAGGCTTGAGATACATTTAAAATGGTATTAGGATTGGTTAGTAGCAAGCCCAGTTTGCAAGCCCTCACCAATAGGGGCTTAGGTATTGGTATGGGTAGGGCATCAGGAGAAGTATTGGAAATTGTGATCTGGACACTTTACCTCTATCTCTATTCCATGGTGGATGCATGTAGGACAGAAATGTGGTTTGATCCATTGGGTGGATTCACACACTCGTGTATAGAGGTGCGGTGGCTGCCAATCCTTTCTATAGCACAGTTGTAAACTTAAAATCAGACCAAAGATATTGAATTGAATGCATGCATATGTTTGCGTATTGTTTTGTTTACTCACTGAGCCGTGATGTGTGCTCACCCTCTCAACGTCGAATATTTTTAGTTGATGGTCCGGTCTTACTAGAAGATTATATGAACACACCAATGCATGGACACGTGACAACTATGGATGTGGAATCTATAGATTAAGCGCATGATCCATCATGCGAATGCAATCAATGTGTTTTTCATTAATTAGTTAGATTTGAATAATGAAACATAATGAAACATGTAATAGATTATTAGTTATGTTTTGAGTTATTTGGAGATAATGGGGTTTAATTATTACTTTATCATGTTAGATAAAAAAAGACAATTCATTATTAATAAAGACTTTCGTTATTATTTTAGTATCTCTGATTATGGTTTGAACCGTTGGTTCTTATGATGGTTCATCATACTACTGGTTAGTCTAGAATTGAGGAGTAACAACTTGGCATCAGAACTCTCAGGCTCTGCCCATTAAACCTAAACACTTCCACAAGGGTCATGAACTGAGTTAGGATAAATTAAAAGCTATAATACAAATACACCATAAGAATCTGTAATGTTTGAGACATAAATTAAGAAAGAGAATATTGCACCTATGTAAATGAGAAACAAAAGGAATATGTATATTTAAACCAAAAATCAAAGTATATATTCTAATATATATATATATATATATATATCCAGAATCAGAGTACGGTCCACAGTCCAAACAGTTACTCTATAATACATGTAAAAAAGAGAAATAAAGAAATAAACTATCATGTTGCTGGAGGAGTTGGAAAAGGAGGTGCCTCTCAGTCTCAATTATAGTCCTCAGTGTATGCCCTGGTGAGCCAAGCTATTTGTGTCTGGGTAGCTCGGAGACTCTTGGCGAGGCTTGCCACTCACCCATCAGTCGCACACTGAGTGTCTAGGATTTCTCCTACCTGCTGATCTGTAGCACGCTGAGCGTCACAAATCTCAAGAAGCAGTGCCATCTTGTCATCCTGTGGTGGGCACGAAGGACCAGCCGAGTGAGTAGTCTGAGAAGGGCCAGCTCTAGTAAAAGGCTATGGAAAAGGAGGAGGGATGGCATCCACATCCATATACATCCGGTCACCATCCTCTTCATCATTACATTATGCTGCCTCTGCTGCTGCTACTGCTATCGCCTCCTCATCTACTGTTGCCACCCAAGTAAAAGGACTTCTGATAGCATTCCTCTCCTCATTATTGACCTACACTATAAGACCAGCTCTCCATGAACCCGATCTAAACCTTTAATTCATGTCGTAACAGGTCTTTCAATCATCACCGGGCCAGACGGGATGAGCAGATGACAACCAGGTATGAAATCAGATCAATTCAAGTATGAAAAATTGGATACCGGTCGATGGTACCGGTCTTGGTACCGGTCGATCATCAACCGGTGTGGCCTGTGTAGACTTGGATCTGGAAAAGGATCTATATGGGTCCCACTTTTCAAATTTCAAAACGAAGGACTTTTCTAATGTTAGGAGGCTTCCCAAACCTAACCCTAGCCTATATAAGGATCCTTAAACCTTCTAAAACCTCTTCCATTGATTCTCACAAACCCTAGAGAGGAGAAAGAGGCTGAAGAAGGAGAAGAAGCTAGGAAGGAGAGGGAGGAGCCGCCATTGCCGTTTGACGAAGAACTCATTACCGCGAGTCAATGGTAAGTGTCACACCCCAATTCCACACTGTTCAGAATGGTGTGATGAACCGCTAAATAACCAACGATTCAACCATGATCTCTAATAGACCATCCCCGCGTTATCCAAACTTTACACACACCCACAATCATAATCAGAGTAATACACAATAGCAGAAATCTTGTATATAAATGAACTGAGAACTAGAATGATATCCATAAATAATAGAAAATTATTTTGTGTTTAACTGAGACATAAATATTTAAGTACCAAATACATGTCTTATAAATCCAATAAAGAAATCTATAAAATATCTAATCGAATACACACGAGTTGCACTCGCAAGAGAAGTCGTGTGTATCATCTTCAGCTCCAGCGTCCATGGCTGCTACATTCCCGTATGTAGACGCGTTCATATAATCTTCGACTGTATAACCTGCATCATCAACTAAAAATATTCGACGTCGAGGGGTGAGCACACAACACGGCTCAGTGAGTAGCCAAAACAATGCAACAAAACATATGCATGCAAAAAGTCAATTTATATCTTTGGTCTAGTTTTTAGTTTGCAATGTGCAATAGAAAGGTTGAGTGGTCAAAGGTTAACGTTTATTGACACCGCCTCTATACACAGGGTGTGGAAGCCCGCCTGAAGGTTAACGTTTATCGTCGTCCCCATCCACCCTACCATAACATTATACAACAAAGGTTAACGTTTATTGCTATATAATGCTATACCAACACGTAAGCCCCTGTTAGCGAGGGCTTGCAAACTGGGCTCGCTACTAACCAATCCTAATGCCAAACAGTGTATCCAAGGCCTCACCCCAGCATCCCTCAGAACATCCATAGAGATAGAGCTAAGGCCCCCCGGTAGACTCAGAGACTACAAGGACCGAGACCACCTCCGCCGATACTCTACGACATAATAGTTCTGCTAAGGTAATGGCGATAAGATGATGTCAATGCACAAGACTTGAGTTAGAGATAGAGCTAAAGTGCTGAGACCCGCCAAAGGTTAACGATTATTGACGTTCTCATCACACCTCCCCTGATACTCGCTCGCATCAAGCACATCTACCACACACATACAAGCACATGCCTATTCCTATCATCATCATCATCATCATCATCATGTTATAAACGATAAAGTAAATATGCATGAACAAGTAATAGAAACATTGGATGGCATGCTGTATGCACATTACAATATATTCGCATAGAATCAAACATGGCATAGGACTCAAGAATAGAAAATAGTTTATTATTAACCAATTTAGTTTGGGGTTAAGGTTCCTCACCTTAGCTTGCTAAAAGATATTTTTCCAAGCTTTAGAATCACCGTTATAATGTAATTATATTGCTAGCAAACCTAACCAAGTCGATAAAATTTAATTAGAATTAATTCGGAATTTAAAACCATTCTGTCAACTGAGGGTCGATGCTAGGGTCGATGGGTCTATCGACCCTCCCTCCATTCTGAACTTCCCGAATGCTGAGGGTCGATGGTCAGAAACACCAAGGGTCGGATGGTCTATCGACCCTCGGTGCGACCCTTGGTGCACTCTGGTCCAATTTCCACTTTTAAATCCATTCTTCGTGTTTGGGGTCCTATGGCTTGCTTCCTACATTCATTCAACAGTCATTCCATGGTCTAGAACCATGTATAATCCATCTAAATAGTTTTCGTGCATCATCCTATGGTTTTCCGTGAAAACCTAACCATGGATGGATGGTTTGGGTTTTTCTGAAATCCTACACTCAACCATATCTAACCTAATGTCTGTAGAAACTCATGGAATTAGTATCCATACCTGAGAAGATTATTTTTCTCTGGAATTTCTTCTCATTTTTGCTAAGTCTTCCTCCTTGTCTCCTTTCTTCCTCTTTTCCTTCTTCTCTCTTTCTCTCAATTCAATTAGGGTTGTGAAAGGAGTGAAAGTAGCTTACGGACGTCCTTTAAATAGAGTAGGAATGTCCTATAATAGTCCCATTGAGATTTGGAAAGAATCCCACTCGAAAATTAGGAAATTTCCTAATTTCTATATTCGTCAGAAACCAAGGGTCGATGGGAGGGTCGATGATCCCGTCGACCCTAGGGTCTTAAGCTGTCCGACCCTCCCTTCAAATCTGAGGGTCTGACATTCTGTTTTGGGAGGTCTGACCCTACTTGGCTGGGTATGCAACCCTCCCCTAAAATTAAGTGTTTTTGGGTCGATTTTATACCTGGGATCTCGATCTCCATCACGCCCTTGGTCCACTTGACTCGACCATGATGGGTAAACCTGGTTCAAGGTGGTAAGACCGGGTTAGTTTGACACGGGTCTTACAACTCCCCCCAACTTATAAAAATTTCGTCCTCGAAGTTGTATGTACCTTCTGAATCAAACAAATGAGGGTATTGCTTTCGCATAGCATTCTCTTCTTCCCATGTAATTTCTTCCATGACTCTACTTTTCCATGTGACCTTAACATAGTTGATATCTCTGTTGCGTAGACGTTGAACCTTTCGACTAGTGATTTTTGTTGGTGTTACTTCAAATGTCAAATCAACAGTCAATTCTGGCAAATCTACTATCAAAACATGCGTTGGGTCTTTGACATACTTCTTCAATAGAGAAATGTGAAATACGTCGTGCACACTTGACATTGATGGTGGTAGTGCTAACTGATAAGCTACTTTTCCACGCTTAGCTAGAATTTCATATGGTCCGACATATCTTGGACTTAATTTTACTTTCTGTCCGAATCTCTTCAATCCTCTCATAGGTGATACTTTCAAAAATACTTTATCACCTACGGCGAACTCTAGATCTCTTCGTCGAGTATCTGCATATTGCTTCTGATGGTTCTGAGCTATTTTCACTCTCTCCTTGATGATGTCGACCACTCGACAAGTCTCTTCAACAAATTCCGGTCCAACAATACTACGTTCTCCAACTTCATTCCAAAACAAGGGGGTTCGACACTTCCTGCCATACAGTGCTCCATAAGGTGACATATGTATAGTAGCCTGATAGCTGTTATTGTAAGTGAACTCGATCAATGGTAACTTTTCATCCCATGATCCTTTGAAATCAATCACACATGCTCGTAGCATATCTTCTAGAATTTGGATTGTACGCTCCGACTGTCCGTCTGTCTGTGGGTGGAATGCAGTACTGAACTTCAATGTTGTACCCATAGCCTTTTGCAGTCCTTCCCAAAATTTGGATGTAAATCGTGGATCTCTATCGGACACAATACTTTCTGGTACACCGTGTAACCGAACAATATTATCCACATACAGCTTTGCTAACCTTTCCAGTGTATACTGGGGTCATATCGGTATGAAACGAGCTGTCTTAGTCAGACGGTCCACAATCACCCAAACTGCGTCAACTACTCGAGGAGTCAATGGTAGTCCTATGACGAAGTCCATAGTGATGGAGTCCCATTTCCATGCTGGTTCTGGTAATGGCTGTAACAGTCCTGTGGGTCTTTGAAGTTCCGCCTTTACCTTCTGACAATTTAGGCATTGAGACACGAACTTGGCTACATCTGCCTTCATTCCCCTCCACCAATACAGCTTCTTTAGATCATGATACATTTTTGTACTTCCAGGATGTATCGAGTAGATGGTGGTATGGGCTTCCTTCATCAGTCGGTGTCTAATGTCCATATTTTCTGTTTCAGGTACACATATTCTTCCTTTGTATTTCAGTACCTTCTCGTCATCCAAGGTGAACTCAGGGTTAGTCCTACCTTTCTCAATATCTTCTTGTACTGTTCTCAGATAAAGATCTGCTTTAATAGCTGTCTTCACTTCGTCCACTATATCCGGTATAATCTTCAATGCCGCGAACATATTCGAAAACCGATGAATAAACCCTTGGTTGGCTGATCCATCCGTTGTATCTATCACATATTGTTCGTTGCCATGATTGAACACCATTCCGTTGGTATACATTGCTGCAGTCGTGCTACTTTCTCCTTGAGATTTTATCATTTCTTTTCTACTCAATGCATCCGCTACCACATTCGCTTTCCCTGGATGATTCTGGATAACACAATCATAGTCTTTCAATAGTTCCAGCCGTCTTCTTTGTCTCATATTCAACTCCTTCTGATTAAATAGATAAGTAAGACTTTTATGGTCCGACTTAATCTGAAATTTCTCTCCGTATAGCTAGTGTCTCCATATCTTGACAGCATGTACCACTGCCGCTAACTCCAAATCATGAGTGGGGTAATTTTTCTCATGTACCTTCAACTGTCTCGATGCATACGCAACTACTTGTTCTCCTTGCATAAGCACACATCCTAGTCCCAATCCCGATGCATCAGTGTATAAGGTAAATGTCTGTCCTGGAACGGGAATGGTTAAAATTGGGGCAGATATCAATCTGGTCTTCAGTGTTTGAAAACTCTTTTCACACTTATCCGTCGATACAAATTTTTCTCCTTTCTTGGTCAAACTGGTGAGAGGTACGGCAATCCGAGAATAGTCTTCTACGAATCTCTGATAATATCCAGCTAGACCCAGAAAACTTCTAATTTCTGAAACACTCTTTGGTGCTACCCACTTTATGATAGCCTCGATCTTACTGGGGTCCACTTTGATTCCTTCAGCGGATACTACATGGCCTAAAAAGGCGACTTCACTTAGCCAAAACTCACACTTTGAAAATTGGCGTATAACTTCTCTTTCCTTAAACGTTGTAGGGCTGCGTTTAGGTTCTTGACATGGGTTTCCTTGTCTTTGGAGTACACCAATATGTCATCAATAAATACTATAACTGACGTATCCAACATATCATGGAAAACTCAGTTCATAAGTTCCATGAATGTTGCCGGTGCATTAGTTAATCCGAAGGACATCACTAAGAACTCATAATGTCCGTATCTTGTCCTGAAAGCTGTCTTCGGAATGTCACCTTCTTTAATCTTCAGTTGATGATAGCCTGATCGAAGATCAATCTTTGAGAATACCTTCGCTCCTTGTAACTGATCGAACAAGTCATCGATCCTGGGTAGTGGATATCGATTCTTGATTGTCAGCTTATTCAACTCTCTATAGTCGATACATAACCGAACACTACCATCCTTCTTCTTTACGAACAACATCGGTGCTCCCCATGGAGATCTACTGGGTCTAAAGTAACCCTTATCCAGCAGTTCTTGTAATTATACTTTTAATTCCTTCAATTCAGTAGGAGCCATTCTATAAGGTGCTTTTGATACCGGTGCGGCTCCAGGTATTATGTCTATTACAAACTCCGTGGCCCGATTGGGTGGTAATCCGGGTAGTTCCTCTGGAAATACATGTGGGTAATCCTGAACGACGTCAATATCTTCCATTCATGGCACGTCCTTGGTTAGGTCGACCACTGATACTAGATATCCGACGGCTCCTTTTTCCAGGCACTTCTTAGCCTTTAATGCTGAGAGTACGAGCTTGCGTCTCCGGGGAAGTTTGGTTCCTGAGAAACTGAACTCTGCTCCTTCTTTGTCTTTGAACGTTAGCTTCTTCTCGGTGCATAACAGATTAGCAGAATGCCGAGCTAACCAGTCCATTCCCAAGATGACATCGAAGTCTGCCATCTCAAGTTGTATTAAAGTTGCATCTAAGGTTTTCTCGCCGATGAGAACTGGACATGGTCCATAACCTTTCTCTAATTCCACTTCTAATCCCATCGGTGACCGTACAAGTAACTTGTAGTCTAATGTTTTGATGGGTAAATTGGTCTTCTTTCCAAACGACACAGATATAAATGAATGCGTAGCTCCTGAATCAAAGAGTACTATGGCTGGTACGCCATTGATAGATACAATACCTGTGATCCGTTTTACTTAGTCTACATGCTCAATCAATGAAATTATAATCTTAAAAGTTTCGGTCATACCTGTGACCACATCGGGCGATGTGGCTGCATCCTCTGATGTAACAGCATATACCCGTCCTTGATGTAACTGCTTCTTGGGTTTTGGGCACTCTCTTACCATATGCCCTGGTTGGTTGTAGTTATAACACTTCGGAGCTTCAGAATTTGGCTTTTGCTGTGGTTGAGCTGCGGAAGTAGACTTTGGTGCGGTAGCAAAATTCTGAGGACGAAAAGGTTTATATGTCCTATTATTGCCTCCATTATAGGAGTTTCCGGCTGGTCTCTTGATGCCTCTGTTCTGGGAGAAATAACTCTCCTTCTGGCTCGATTCGATCACTCGAGCAATTTGGACAGCTTCGTTGTAGATTTACTTCTCTAAGCCCAGAACATTTTCTCTTATGCTTCCTCTTAGTCCCGCGACAAACCTACGGGTTTTTGTATCTTCTTCTTGCATGCTAGCGAGTGCGAAGAAAAACAGTTCTTCGTAACGCTGTTGATATGAGTCTACGGACATCTGCCCCTGGTACAGACTCAAGAATTCTTTCTCCATTGAATCTTTGAAGCTTCTTGGGAAATACTTCTCGAAGAATGCTTCTTTATATATAGCCCATGTCAGTAGGGCGTGTTTGGTCAATAAGTACGTCTTTGTAGATTTCCACCAATGGTGCGCGTCGCCTTTGAGCATGAAGGTGGCGCATAGTACTTTCTCTTCCTCGGTAATAGTCATCATAAGGAACTTCCTTTCCATTTCGTCTATCCAGTGTGCTGGCCACTGTGGATCAGACGGCTTGCCATTGAATTCTCTCAGTTTCATTTTCAAAAATTTCTCCACTAGCCGGGAGTGATCCAGTTGATTTTGATATGCCCCAAACATAGGGGGTGGATACTGATAGTTCCCCTGGGCTGCTTCTGGGACATGCACTGGAATTGGTGCAGCCGGTTGTTGAGGTGTCTGTTGAGCTGGGTGATTACCCACTGGGACTGCACTAGCTTGCCCAGTGTGCATGGTTGCAGGCTGAGTGGCTTGAAACATAACTCCCATCGCAACCTGCATCTGAGCTTGTGCGTATTGCATTTGCTGTAGCTATTGTGCCAGATTCATAACCACATTTGCTAGCTCCGGTGGTGGAGGTGGCAAATTTGTAGGGCCTGCTGGTTCTGGATTACCCTGTGCATGGTTATTCTCTTGACTAGTCTCCTCCACTGGTGGTGGTGGTGGGACTGTATTTCTGGTCTGTCGGGTGACTCTACGTCCAGATATATTTCTTTTGAGATGGGTGGTGCCTGAAAATCATCAAAATCAGTGAGAAATCATTTATACTTCATGTAGGCATGCTAACCGATATAAAATTCAAAATCTCCAATTCATTCTGAAATAAATACTGTCTTTTCTATATAGGGTCGATGGTGAGGGTCGCTAGTATGTCCGACCCTGGGTATTCGACCCTGGGAATGACCTGTTCTTCCCAATAGCTGAGGGTCGATGAGAGGGTCGAAGGGTGTCCGACCCTCAGTCCGACCCTCGATTTTCTGTCAAATTCCCGAGAGCCGAGGGTCGATGGGAGGGTCGATCCGAGGGTCGATGGTGTCAGTCGAATTGTCCGACCCTCGGACCAAAAATCAGATTTTTAAGATCCGATTCTGGGTCATTTATCACTATTCCTCCTCCGTTTCGACTCGCCTCCACTCTCTGAGTTGCTACAGTGCCACTCCACTGTTCTTGGTTGGTTTAACTCCGGTTTTCGACGTCCACGTCATCCCTACAGGTATATCCTCTCACCTTTACCTATTTTTAGGTTTTCTTTTCTAGGTTTTTTCCCATTTAGCTCGTATTTTCCAAATTAAACTTTTTCCAACCGTAAAAATTCGATTTTTATTGGGGGCTTTTGTTATTGGAGTCTTGAGGAATGAAAGCCCTCAAAAATTTCTGAGTTTCATCGGTTGGTCATCGAGAAACTTGAAATTTTCTCTTTTTTCCCTAATTTGTCGACATTTTTGATTTTTCTTGAATTTCTTCAGATTGGACATCGTCAGTTAAAATTTCCTACTGCATGTGGGTTATAGGATATGTTTTAACCTACGTAAGTTCTTATGCCCATTTGTATGGTGAGAAATGGGACTTTATGGTCAACTTACGTCGTTATTAAATCAAATTTCGGATTTTTATCCTGCTAACTCCTTGTTTCTTTTCTCTTTCTCATTTTGCAGATACTATGGCCCGTACCAAAGTACCTAGATTGCGTGATCCACTTTGCTTCTATTCCAATGAAGCTGAGGCACAGTATACTGACTATGCCCGTAAGAAAGTGGAAGGGGGTCACATGGTGAACTTGGTTGAGCTAGCCTTGTTCAATGTAGAGGGAGCATTCGGTGATATGGGGTGGCTCCCTTTCATCACATACGATGCATGCACCTGTCCAGATTTGGTGCGCCAGTTCTATTGTAATCTCCAGGTGGTGGGGAATTACAATGATGTCGAGCGTGGTCAGGAGTTGCGCATCACTAGCTACGTCAAGGGGGTGCACATCTCCTTTGATTATCGGCAGCTGGCCGATCTGTTGGGCATTCCCTATGATGGCCCTATGGTGTACTGTGCGCCGGGATAGCCACAGTTTGTTGAGATGGAGATGAGGGCAGAGATCGACAACCCGGTTGCTCCGTCCCGATAGATGGCGAGATGAGGGCTTGCTACTTGCGTCCAGCTCCACGGGTTTTTCGCAAGATTATCCAGCATAATCTGATCCCGCAGAGTGGGCATTATGAGAGGGTGTCTCAACTGACCCGGTTCTTGATCTACGTACTCGCACTCGTCGGCCCGGTCTGCCTTCCTTACATCATCATGCGGACGATGATTAGTGCCACATTGTCGGGTCATAGGGGGTAATCTACCCTATGGGACGCATGATTACGGTGTTACTGACCCGTCTGGGGGTGGATCTGGTGGATGAGAAGATTCAGGAGAAGACCTTCTCGTCACCTCTAGATTGGGAGGCTATCTGCAAGATGGGCTGCGAGATGCAGAGGTTAGTGATGAGGAGAGGAACGCGATGGTGCGCCCTCACACTCGGGTTGAGATGGCTGATGTTGAGGCTGCTGCTAGGGCTCGTGGGGATCCGGTCGACGATGATTGCTTATATATGGATGTCGATGCGATACCACCGCCATTACCCACGCATGCGGATAGGGCTGGTACTTCTGCTGCGGCGGCTTCGGTACCGAAGACCAGTCCTTCTCATGGTGCTGGTCCTTCATGCCCACCTGCTGATGACGTGCTGGGTATGTTTCATGAAATTAGACAGGCTCAGCGAACATCAGACCTGAGGATAGGGGAGCTCCTAGACGCCCAGCGCCGGACTGATCAGAGGGTGGCTGATCTCACAGCTAGTCTGCAGACGACTCAGACCCAGGTGGCATGGTTGACTAGGGTCTATGCCGAGGACTATGACAGAGACCGTGAGGCACCGCCTCCTCCTTCGCCTCCAGCTTCCTTATTTATACTTTACTTTTCTTGTACTACAGAGTAACTGTCCGGGTTGTGGACTGTACTCTGCTTTAGCGATGTATATACGTTTTGTTTCTTTTACTCATTGTATATAACTGGTTTTCCCTTTAATACATGCATTATTCTCTTTTTAATTCGGTTTCAATCATCACTTGTGCTTACCGTATGTTTGTATTAAAGCTTTTAATTTATCCTATCTCAATTCACAATGGTCTTGAATGCGTGTAAGTTTGGCGGGCAAAGCCTGAGAAGCTCTGATACCAAGTTGTCACACCCCAATTCCACACTGTTCAGAATGGTGTGATGAACCGCTAAATAACCAACGGTTCAACCAGGATCTCTAATAGACCATCCCCGCGTTATCCAAACTTTACACACACCCACAATCATAATCAGAGTAATACACAATAGCGAAAATCTTGTATATAAATGAACTGAGAACTAGAATGATATCCATAAATAATAGCAAATTATTTTGTGTTTAACTGAGACATAAATATTTAAGTATCAAATACATGTCTTATAAATCCAATAAAGAAATCTATAAAATATCTAATCGAATACACACGAGTTGCACTCGCAAGAGAAGTCGTGTGTATCATCTTCAACTCCAGCGTCCATGGCTGCTACATTCCCGTATGTAGACGCATTCATATAATCTTCGACTGTATAACCTACATCATCAACTAAAAATATTCGACGTCGAGCGGTGAGCATACAACACGGCTCAGTGAGTAGCCAAAACAATGCAACAATACATATGCATGCAAAAAGTCAATTTATATCTTTGGTCTGGTTTTTAGTTTGCAATGTGCAATAGAAAGGTTGGGTGGTCAAAGGTTAATGTTTATTGACACCGCCTCTATACACAGGGTGTGGAAGCCCGTCCGAAGGTTAACGTTTATCGTCGTCCCCATCTACCCTACCATAACATTATACAACAAAGGTTAACGTTTATTGCTATATAATGCTATACCAACACGTAAGCCCCTATTAGCGAGGGCTTGCAAATTGGGCTCGCTACTAACCAATCCTAATGCCAAACAGTGTATCCAAGGCCTCACCCCAGTATCCCTCAAAACATCCATAGAGATAGAGCTAAGGCCCCCCGGTAGAGTCAGAGACTACAAGGACCGAGACCACCTCCCTTGATACTCTACGACATAATAGTTCTGCTAAGGTAATGGCGATACGACGATGTCAATGCACAAGACTTGAGTTAGAGATAGAGCTAAAGTGCTGAGACCCGCCAAAGGTTAACGTTTATTGAAGTTCTCATCACACCTCCCCTGATACTCGCTCGCACCAAGCGCATCAACCACACACATACAAGCACATGCCTATTCCTATCATCATCATCATCATCATGTTATAAACAATAAAGTAAATATGCATGAACAAGTAATAGAAACGTTGGATGGCATGTTGTATGCACATTACAACATATTTGCATAGAATCAAACATGGCATAGGACTCAAGAATAGAAAACAGTTTATTATTAACCAATTTAGTTTGGGGTTAATGTTCCTCAGCTTAGCTTGCTAAAAGATATTTTTCCAAGCTTTAGAATCACCGTTATAACGTAATTATATTGCTAGCAAACCTAACCAAGTCGATAGAATTTAATTACAATTAATTCAGAATTTAAAACCATTCTGTCAACTGAGGGTCGATGCTAGGGTCAATGCTAGGGTCGATGGGTCTATCGACCCTCCCTCCATTCTGAACTTCCCGAATGCTGAGGGTCGATGGTCAGAAACACCTAGGGTCGGATGGTCTATCGACCCTCGGTGCTACCCTTGGTGCACTCTGGTCCAATTTCCACTTCTAAATTCATTCTTCGTGTTTGGGGTCCTATGGCTTGCTTTCTACATTCATTCAACAGTCATTCCATGGTCTAGAACCATGTATAATCCATCTAAATAGTTTTCGTGCATCATCCTATGGTTTTCCATGAAAACCTAACCATGGATGGATGGTTTGGGTTTCTCCGAAATCCTACACTCAACCATATCTAACCTAAAGTCTGTAGAAATTCATGGAATTAGTATCCATACCTGAGAAGATTACTTTTCTCTAGAATTTCTTCTCCTTTTTGCTAAGTCTTCCTCCTTGTCTCTTTTCTTCATCTTTTCCTTCTTTTCTCTTTCTCTCAATTCAATTAGGGTTGTGAAAGGAGTGAAAGTGGCTTAGGGACATCCTTTAAATAGAGTAGGAATGTCCTATAATAGTCCCATTGAGATTTGGAAAGAATCCCACTCAAAAATTAGGAAATTTCCTAATTTCTATATTCGTCAGAAACTGAGGGTCGATGGGAGGGTCGATGATCCCGTCGACCCTAGGGTCTTAAGCTGTCCGACCCTCCCTTCAAATCTGAGGGTCTGACATTCTGTTTTGGGAGGTCCGACCCTACTTGGCTGGGTATGCGACCCTCCCCTAAAATTAAGTGTTTTTGGGTCGATTTTATACCTGGGATCTCGATCTCCATCACGCCCTTGGTCCATTTGACTCGACCATGATGAGTAAACCTGGTTCAAGGTGGTAAGACCGGGTTAGTTTGACACGGGTCTTATAGTAAGTGTTTAAACCTTCCTCTACATTAAGTATTCTAGGATGGCTAGTTATAATTGGATCGATACCATGCAAAGCAAGGTATTGATCTAAACCCTATTTGTGCCGTCAAACCCTAATCTAGTCACTAATCCCTAGATTCAAGTTCTAGGTTGAAGATCATCGAAACTAAGACTTGAATGGAATTGGAAACAACTCTAACTCAATGCTCAGACCTACGATGTATAGGAGAAACCCTAGGATCAATAGAGGGTGACCAACGGAAGCCGCGAACCAAGCGTATGGTCTTCCAAAGACATATCAATCGCACCCTATGCGACCGGTACTGCGACCGATACCTCCTGGGGACTGGTCTGTGGGGACCTCTTGACCATACCGGTAGCACCTTTCTCCACAGTGCCACGACTGGTACTGCAACCGGTATGCTCTGTGAGGAGTATTTTTGACCCAGTTGATTTTCTAACCAACGTAAACCCTAAGAAGATTACTGTAATACTACCCTAACATCGTGTATGACCTTTTGATAGCAAGTTTGGACCTTGTGACGCGGAGCGAGCTATCAAACAAGTGTCAGGTAAGGGAATCGAACCTAAACCCTAATGATTTAATTAAAAAGTAAATCGTTGTTAATAACCATGATTATATGGTATGATGTTTGTGCATATTCGCATGTCATCCTTTATTTTTAGTTATTATTATTGTTCATGCATACTCTCTATGCTAGGATGTGACTGTTAGGCATGTGATTATTTTCGTTGGTGTGTGGATTGGGAAGGACTCGAGGTCTGGGATCATTCCTCACACTAGCACCCTTCGTATCGTTCTGTCTTAGCATGCTTGGTGCGGGTAGGGTATCAGGGCGAGTAAGTGGCACTATGGTCTCCGGCCTGGCCACTAGACTTTAGCTCTATCTCTATGCCGTAGGGAGCTGTGCTAGGATAGGACCTACTATGATGACATATAGGATTGGTTAGTTTCGAGCCCAGTTTGCAAGCTCTCTCCAATAGGGGTTTACGTGTTGGTATGGGTGGAGTATCAGGGGAGGTGTTGACGGTGTTTGATCCGGATGCGTTAGCTCTATCTCTATTCCATGGTGGGTGCATGTGGGACGATAGTGGTGTTTGATCCATTGGGCGGCTTCATACACTCGTGTATAGAGGTGCAGTGGCTGCCAATCCTTTCTATAGCACATTGCAAACTTAAAACCAGAACATGATGTGAATGTTACTAATGCATATGTTTGTTGCATTGTCTGATTGTCTTACTGAGCTAAGTTGTGAGCTCACCCATGTATATATACATGTTTTTAGATGTTGATGCAGGTTATATGGTGGAGGATTACATGGACGCTCCAGTGTATGGAGGCGTGGCTGCTTTGGACATGCAAGCAGGAGAGGACGAGCATGACGCTTCATGCGAGTGCCCTTTCTGCATATACATCTAGGGTATTTATTTAGATTATTTTTTTTATTTTCAGTTGGATTTACAAAGTGATGCAAGGATATTATTTACGTTTTGGTGTGGAGAATAACTCGATATTTTATTTAAATTATCAATAGATCAATCAGTTCATTTTATTTAAAAACTTCTTTTGTATTTTCTTATATTCTGATTATGGTTATGTGCAATGGTTTGTATGAGTGGACACGGTCTTATTGAGATCCTAATGTGAACTGTTGATTCGGTAACGGTTCACTCACACGTCTGGTTCGGCCAAAATGAGGGTGTGACAACTTGGTATCAAAGCACTTAGGCTCTGTCCAACAGACCATATTTGCACTTAACTAAGTCGATGAACTGAGATAGGAGGAATTTAAAATTCTTAATAAAAACACACCCTAAGCACTTGTTTGATGCCTGAGACTAAATATGAAAGAGCATAAGGTACTATACTAAAGGTGAAATTAATATAGACATGCTCTAGATAGAAACCTTAATGACAAGCGAGAAAAATCATAAACTTCTATTAAAATATTTAAAGAAGTATCAAGGGTAATAGTGCCACAGGATACAATCCACAAGCCGGACAGTTACCCTGATATATAAACCATTCTACGAGAGAGAGAAAATAAATGAACTATCAAGGGGATGGGGGCATAGGAGGAATGGGGTCTGTGATGTCATAGTCACGCTCGTAAGCTACCTTGAGCCAGTGCACCTGCACCTGTGTCACTTTAAGGCTACGAGTAAGGCACCCTAGGTCACAGCTCATCTCCCGCTGGGCATCTCGGATCACCGTGAACATACCCATTACGGTAACGAGAGGAGGCTGAGATGGTCCCACTGCATGCGTGGACTGTGGTGCTGGTGCTGGAACGTCCTCCATCTGATCATCGTCACCCTCATCATCATCCCCTGCCTCTTCTGCATGAGCCGCATTGGCTGCTGCTGCTGCTGCTACCGCGGCTGCTACCCTCCTGAGTGGATGAGGACGAGCCTCTAACTCCTCATCACTGATGGGCAGATTCTCCATCTTCATCCGAATAATGGCGTCCCAGTCAATGTCAGAGGTCATGGTGTCCTCAACTACAACCTCACCTCTCATGTCCACCCATAAGCGCCGTAGATGAATAGTGATAAGCCGGCCGTATAGAAAGTTACTGATCTGATCGGGTCGAGTAGCCTGACGCATGGTCCTGATAATGATGTAGGGAAGGCTGACCTGCTCCCCGGTGCAGACGCAATAGGTCAAGTACTGAGTGAGCTGAGACAACTCACTGTAGTGGCTGCTTTGGGGAACGATGTCATGCTAGATGATGCGACAATATACCTGGGGAACAGGCCTCAAGTTAGCAGCTTTCATAGGCGCTCTAGGGTTAAGGATCTGCTCTGAAACCTCCTGGCACAGATCATTAGGGAGAAATCCCTTCATCTTAGGGGCACAGTAGACTAAGTCACCATCATTGGGAATCTCTAGGAGATCGGTAAGCTGGTGAGTGTCGAAGGAGATGGGGACACCCTTAACGTAGCTAATAAGGCGGAGTTCCCTACCTCGGCTGAAGTCATTGACATCTCCCTCTATCTCCAAGTTTGCATAGAAATGTTTAACAAGGTTGGGGTAAGTAGTCACCATGTATGTAATGATGGGTAACCACCCGAGTCTACCAAAAGCTGCTTCAATGTCAAACCGCTGTAGCTGCTCCAAGTCCACCCATCGCCCTGAGTCAATATTCTTCTCGTCAAACCAAGGAAACCAGGCTTTCACCGCCTCGGAACGAAACCACCGTTCATCGAGCTATGGAACAGGTGGATGCAGGCGGTTCATGCCAAGACCAAAGGCATGTTCACCAGCACCTCTACATTGAGACACGTTGAACTACAAAACAAAGACAAAATAAGGAGAAATTGGTTAGAAATTTTCGAAATTTCGGCAGCATAACGTCAATAATTTAAGCAAAAGCCTTGAACTCACCCAAAACATGGGGAGGAGGACTTACGTCATCACCCAAGACCACATGGAAACCAATCATACATCAAACAAACAAGAAATTTAGGAATTTTCAAAAAAAATTCGATTTTTATCAAAACCTAGGTCAAAAACCTAAAAATTTGATTTTTTTTAAACCATTTGGTGGATTCTCAAATTGTTTGAGGGCTTTTTCTCATAGAGGTCCCTAAACCCTTTCTAAGCCGAAGAAAAAGAGTTCCTATGGTTAGAATCTCCAAACTAAGAAAAATCTAGTTTTGGGCATAAAACCATCAAGAAACGATGTAAAAAGGAAGAATGGAGGAAGGAACTTACTTGGAGGTGATGTACTAGGTCTTGATTGGAAGAAAATAGCTTCTATGACCACCAGTTGGACTATAGAAACTCACAGAGCCAGAGAGGAATCGCCACCGGAGAGGAAGAAGAAAGGAAAAGTGAGAAAAATCTCACTTTTCCCGATTTTAAAAAAGAATCTGGGCATACCGGTCGATGGTTTTGCCCGTACCGGTCGACCAGAACCCCCTGGTAAAGTCGACCGGTACCTCTCGATCAGGAGAAAATCCTGACCGGTCGACTATACTGGTCGTGCCATACCCTACAGGGTAGAGACCGGTACATCGACCGGTACCTAACGAGAATCCGAGAAGTTTGTCCGCCTGGACATACCGGTCGCACTACCATATACAGTGCCATGACCGGTATGTTGTGACCGGACAACTATTCGAAGCCCAGAAAATTTTGAATAAAATTTTAAAAATTTCCAAATTAAGTTTCCGTTATGATGTTTCACCTTGCATTTGTTAAAGACTAACACTATTATGATTATTCGATTGTACCTCATCTGTTATATCTTCTTCTCAGATCCAAACAGACTAATCTGAGATGGCAGGCAGAAACGGTCGTAGAGGCTCACGAAAGCGTCACCACTCCAAGGTGCGCCCAGATAAGGAAAACCTAGAAACATGAACCATTGATGAGCAAAATATAAACACAGAGGGTGGAGAAAGGCAGAGTCCCAGGGTACCAACAAATTTTCCAGGCCCACCTCACACTAACTCAGAGACAATTGTAACAAACTTAGTTTATCAGATGGAAGCTCAACAGAAGGTGTTCCTGAACGAGATGCTGAAGATGTTCAGGCCACCAGGATATATCCTTATGGAAGGTACGCCTGAGTCTAGAAGAAATGACACCACACTGCTAATGGATGGTAGTACTGGGCCAATGGGCCAAGGACAGAATCTACAATCACCACACCAATTTCTATCATCATCTGCCTATCAAGGAATCTATCCGTACCCACCACCATGGTGTGGAATGAATGCACAAGGGAAGAATGAACTAAGCCGAGCAGTGGATAGGTTCTTAAAACTGAAACCCCCTACTTTCACAGGGAAACTATGGAAACCACTGTGGCCTGCACAGTGGGTTGCTGAAATAGAGAAGAACTTCCGTTTGATGACTTGTACGGAGGATGAAAAGGTGTTCTTTGCTATGCACATGCTCAAGGAAAATGCAAGTGCCTTGTGGAATTCTACTCAGTCATACTTAGAGGTAAAGCACACTCGGATCAATTGGGCAATATTCAAGGGAGCTTTCTTTGATATGTACTTTTCGAAGAGCTTACGTGATCAAATGGAGAAGGAATTCTTGAACCTGCAACAATCCCATTCGACTGTTGATGCTTACCAGCAGAGATATGAAGAGCTGTTCTTCTTCGCTCCGGTAAGCATGCAAGAAGAAGAAACCAATACTCGTAGGTTCACCATGGGATTACTAGGAAGTATACGAGAGCATGTCCTGGGTTTGGAGAAGAAAGTATATAATGAGGCTGTACAGATTGCAAGGGTAATTGAATCCAGCCAAAGAAATAGCTTCTTTGCTCAAAATAGGGGACTGAAGAGGCCTCCTACTGAGTCTTTAGGTGGAGGCAATAGCAGACCATTTCAGCCATACAGGGCTCAGTCTGCTGTGGTGCCTGCAAGGAACACTACTACACCAACACCGTCACAAGACAGAACCCAAATGTCAAATGCTTCAACTGTCAGCAATTGGATCATTATGCAAAGACCTGTACTCTACCCAAAAAGCAACTGCCATAGCAAGGAATGATATTTGCAGTCACCACTGAGGAGGCAGTCGCATCACCTGATGTGGTTACTGGTATGATTACATTCCTTACTTTTTGGCTTACTATTTGTTGCGTGTGAGCATGTAGAACTAAGGGTACTCTTTGAATTTGGGGCCACACACTCCTTCGTTTCTAGTTCTTTTGGGAACCGAATGGAATTACCTGTCAAGTATTTAAACCCAAGCTTGATAGTTCGCTCCCCGCTGGGAGTCGATGTGGCATTGAATGTGAATACTTTGGGCCGTGTATAGTTAGTATTGAGGGCCAAAACCTAGAAGCAAATCTGGTTCAACTTGAGATGGCAAACTTTGATGTCATCTTAGGAATGGATTGGCTAGGCCATCATTCAACTAGCTTATTATGTGGTGAAAAAAAACTTGTGCTTAAAGACAAGAAGGGAAAAGAGTTTAGCTTCACTGGGACCAAGTTACCTAGGAAGTAGAAGCTAATCCTCTCCGCCCTAAAAGCTAAGAGATGCTTAGAGAAGGGGTACTTAGTGTCTATGGTCGACATAACTGCTGAGGTGCCAAAGATGGAAGATCTAGATGTGGAACAAGAGTTTTCAGATGTATTTCTAGAAGATCTACTAGGTCTACCTCCAGACAGGGCTACAGAGTTCGTGATAGACCTTATGCCACGGTTGGCGCCGGTGTCTAAGGCACCTTGCAGGATGGCCCCTATTGAATTAAAGGAGTTGAAGACCCAATTACAAGAACTACTAGATAAGGGCTTTATACGACCAAGCATATCACCATGGGGAGCACCTGTATTGTCTGTTAAGAAGAAGGACGGTAGTGTACGGCTATGTATTGACTACATAGAGCTGAACAAGTTAACCATCAAGAACCAATATCCTTTGCCTAGGATTGATGATCTGTTCGATCAGTTGCAGGGTGTAAAGGTTTTCTCGAAGATTGATCTTAGATCAGGGTATCACCAATTGAAGATCAAGGCCGCGATATTCCAAAGACTGCTTTCAGAACAAGGTATGGGCATTATGAGTTCCTGGTATTGTCGTTCGGGTTGACTAACGCTCCAGCATCGTTCATGGAGCTGATGAACCGAGTGTTTCATGACATGTTGGACACTTCGGTCATCGTATTCATTGAGGACATCTTGGTCTACTCAAAGGACAAGGAGACTCATGAAGCACATTTGAGAGCAGCCCTACAACGGCTGGGAAGAGAGAAGCTTTATGCCAAATTCAAAAAGTATGAATTTTGGCTGAAAGAAGTAGCCTTCTTGGGTCATGTAGTATCTGCAGACAGTATCAAGGTAGATCTAAGCAAGATCACAGCTATAGTAGGATGGGAAGCACCGAAATCAGTTACGAAGATTCGTAGTTTCCTTGGTTTAGCAGGTTACCATAGAAGATTCGTGGAAGACTACTCAAGAATTGCAATTCTACTTACCAGACTAACCAAGAAAGGAGAAAAGTTCATATGGACAGATGAGTGTGAAAGGTGCTTTTAAACTTTGAAGTCAAGACTAGTCTCTGCACCTATCTTGACCATCCCAGCACCAGGCTTGCCATTTACCTTATATACGGATGCCTCAGGGTTACGTCTTGGATGTGTGTTGATGCAAGAAGAACAGGTAATTGCCTACACATCAGGACAGTTGAAAGAGCACGAGAAGAATTATCCTACTCATGATTTGGAGTTAGCAGCGGTCATTCACGCAATCAAGACATGGAGACACTACCTTTATGGTGAAAAGTTTCAGATTAAGTCGGATCACAAGAGCTTAACTTTCCTTTTCACTTAGAAGGACCTGAATATGAGATAGAGGAGATGACTAGAATTATTAAAAGATTATGATTGTGACATCCAACACCATTCAGGTAAGGCAAATATTGTGGTCGATGCCTTAAGCAGAAAGTGGGCATTGAAACCTGAGGCAGGACCTAGTACAAATGCTGCATTGTGTGCTGCAGCCTCAAGCTCAATAGAGAATGATGAAGAGTTTATATTAGAGATTGCAGCAGATCCAGTGGAACAGGGCTTAATTCATAAGTTTACATTGATGTTCGCAGCCTTGAAAATCTCATTGTATCTAATAGATGAGGTCAAACTAGCAATCCTACAGGATCCACACCTCAAGACTGTGCAAGAAGATCTAGAGAAGGGTAAAAGCAATCCTGACATTACCTTAGATTCAGACAAGGTACTCAGGTTTCGTGGATGATTATGTATACCTGAGAGTGAGAACTTAAATATCAGAGATCGAGTTATGACAGAAACTCATTACACCCCATATTTGGTACATCCAGGAAGCACCAAGATGTACCATGATTTAAGAAGATTATATTGGTGGAGGGGTACGAAAGCAGATGTAGCTCGGTTCGTATTCCAATGTCTGAATTGCCAGCAAGTTAAAGCTGAAAGGCGGAGACCCACAGGTTTGCTACAATCACTACCAGAGCCAGCATGGAAGTGGGATTCTATCAAAATGGATTTCGTCACTGGCCTACCCTTGACACCAAGGTCAATGGATGCAATATGGGTTATAGTCGATCGACTTACCAAGAGAGCACAATCGCTGTCAGACCTCAGTACACCATGGACAAGCTGGCCAAGCTATATGTGGATAATATAGTCAGACTTCATGGCGTCCCAGAAAGTATAGTATCTGACAGAGATCCCCATTTTACATCAATGCCCTGGGAAGGACTACAAAAAGCTATGGGAACCAAGTTGAAGTTTAGCTCATTTTTTCATCCTCAGACTGACGGGAAGTCAGAAAGAACTATTCAAATCTTAGAAGATATGCTCAGAGCGTGTGCCCTAGATTTCAAGGGAGCTTGGGATGAGAACCTATAGCTCATTGAGTTTGCTTATAACAATACTTACCAGGCTACGATCCAAATGGCTCCATATGAGGCACTCTATGGGAAGAAATGTCGTACACCTCTGTTATGGAATGAGGTGGGAGAAAGAAGGATTGTAGGACCGGAGTTTGTCAAAGAAACTTGTCAAGTGATTGATCAAATCAAGGAAAGAGTGAAGACAACTCATGTTTGACAAAAGCACTATGCTGATAACCGACATCAAGATCTGGAGTTTACAGTGGGTGATAAAGTGGTCTTGAAGATATCACCGGTGCGAGGTCTAAAACAGTTTGGTAAGAAGGGAAAGCTATGCCCCAGGTATATGGGACCATACGAGATTTTGACTAGATGTGGTAGTGTGGCATATCAACTTGCTCTGTCACCGTCCATGTCAAGCGTTCATGATGTGTTCCATGTTACTTTATTGAAGAAGTATGTCAGGGATCTATCACACATCTTCACAGCAGACCCACCAGACTTGACAGAGGACTTGACATTTGAAGTAGTACCTGTGATGCTCACAAGCCGAAAGGTACAACAACTCCGAAGCGAGGATATCCATTATGTAAAAGTGCTTTAGAAAAGTCAAGATGTAAAAGAAATTACTTGGGAGGAAAAGAACGCGGTGCGAAAGGAATACCTTAACCTTTTTGACGACCAAGGTACATTCAAATTTCGAGGCCAAAATTTATTTTAAGGGTGGGGGAGTTGTGAAACCTACATGCAAATTTTGGGGACGAAATTTCTTTTAAGGGTGGGGGAGTTCTAAGACCCGCACTCCATGAACCCGATCTAAACCTTTAATTCATGTCGTAAGTGGTCTTCCAATCATCACCGGGCCAGACGGGATGAGCGGATGACAACCAGGTATGAAATCGGACCAATTCAAGTATGAAAAATTGGATACCAGTCGATGGTACCGGTCTTGGTACCGGTCGATGGTCGACCGATATGGCCTACGCCGTCTTGAATCCAGAAAAGGATCTCTGTGGGTCCCACCATTTAAATTTTGAACCGAAGGACTTTCCTAATGTTAGGAGGCTTCTTAAACCTAACCCTAGCCTATATAAGGACCCTTAAACCTTCTAAAACCTCTTCAATTGATTCTCACAAACCCTAAAGAGGAGAAAGAGGCTGAAGAAGGAGAAGAAGCTAGGAAGGAGAGGGAGGAGCCACCATTGCCATTTGACGAAGAACCCATTACCACGAGTCAATGGTAAGTGTTTAAACCTTCCTCTACATTATGTATTCTAGGATGGTTAGTTATGATTGGATCGATACCATGTAAAGCAAGGTATTGATCTAAACCCTATTTGTGCCGTCAAACCCTAATCTAGTCGGTAAACCCTAGATTCAAGTTCTAGGTTGAAGATCATCGAAACTAGAACTTGAATGGAGTTAGAAACAACTCTAACTCAATGCTTAGACCTAGGATGCGTAGGAGAAACCCTAGGATCAATAGAAGGTGACCGACAGAAGGCGAGAACCAAGTGTATGGTCTTCCGGAGACATACCGGTCGACCATACCGATCGCACCCTATGTGACCGGTACTGTGGTCGTACCACCCGGGGACTGGTCTGTGGGGACCGGTCGACCATACCAGTCGCACCTTTCTCCACAGTATCGCGACCGGTACTGCGACTGGTATGCTCTGTGAGGATTATTTTTGACCCAACGTAAAACCCTAAGAATATTACTCTAATACTACCCTAACATCGTGTAGGACCTGAATATGAGACAGAGGAGATGATTGGAATTATTAAAAGATTATGATTGTGACATCAACACCATTCAGGTAAGGCAAATGTTGTGGCCGATGCCTTAAGCAGAAAGTGGGCATTGAAACCTGAGGCAGGACCTAGTACAAATGCTCCATTGTATGCTGCAGCCTCAAGCTCAATTGAGAATGATGAAGAGTTTATATTAGAGACTGCAGGAGATCCAGTGGAACGGGGCTTAATTCATAAGTTTACATTGATGTTAGCAGCCTTGAAAATCTCATCTTATCTAATAGATGAGGTCAAAGTAGCAATCCTACAGGATCCACACCTCAAGACTGTGCAAGAAGATCTAGAGAAGGGTAAAAGCAATCCTGACATTACCTTAGATTCAGACAAGTTACTCAGGTATCGTGGATGATTATGTATACCTGAGAGTGAGAACTTAAATATCAGAGATCGAGTTATGACAGAAACTCATTACACCCCATATTTGGTACATCCAGGAAGCACCAAGATGTACCATGATTTAAGAAGATTATATTGGTGGAGGGGTATGAAAGCGGATGTAGCTCGGTTCGTATTCCATAGTCTGAATTGCCAGCAAGTTAAAGCTGAAAGGCGGAGACCCACAGGTTTGCTACAATCGCTACCAGAGCTAGCATGGAAGTGGGATTCTATCAAAATGGATTTTGTCACTGGCCTACCCTTGACACAAAGGTCAATGGATGCAATATGGGTTATAGTTGATCGACTTACCAAGAGAGCACAATTCATCGCTGTCATACCTCAGTATACCATGGACAAGCTGGCCAAGCTATATGTGGATAATATAGTCAGAATTCATGGCGTCCCAGAAAGTATAGTATCTGACAGAGATCCCCGTTTTACAACAATGTTCTGGGAAGGACTACAAAAAGCAATGGGAACCAAGTTGAAGTTTAGCTCAGCTTTTCATCCTCAGACTGACGGGAAGTCAGAAAGAACTATTGAAATCTTAGAAGATATGCTCAGAGTGTGTGCCCTAGATTTCAAGGGAGCTTGGGATGAGAACCTATAGCTCATTGAGTTTGCTTATAACAATAGTTACCAGGTTACGATCCAAATGGCTCCATATGAGGCACTCTATGGGAAGAAATGTCGTACACCTCTGTTATGGAATGAGGTGGGAGAGAGAAGGATTGTAGGACCGGAGTTTGTCAAAGAAACTTGTCAAGTGATTGATCAAATCAAGGAAAGAGTGAAGACAACTCATGTTTGACAAAAGCACTATTCTGATAACCGACATCGAGATCTGGAGTTTACTGTGGGTGATAAAGTGGTCTTGAAGATATCACCGGTGCGAGGTCAAAAACATTTTGGTAAGAAGGGAAAGCTCTGCCCCAGGTATATGGGACCATACGAGATTTTGACCTGACGTGGTAGTGTGGCATATCAACTTGCTCTATCACCGTCCATGTCAAGCGTTCATGATGTGTTACATGTTTCTTTATTGAAGAAGTATGTCAGGGATCTATCACACATCTTCACAGCAAACCCACCAGACTAGACAGAGGACTTGACATTTGAAGTAGTACCTGTGATGCTCACAAGCCGAAAGGTACAACATCTCCGAAGCAAGGATATCCATTATGTAAAAGTGCATTAGAAAAGTCAAGATGTAGAAGAAATTACTTGGGAGGAAAAGAACGCGGTGCGAAAGGAATACCTTAACCTTTTTGACGACCAAGGTACGTTCAAATTTCGAGGCCAAAATTTATTTTAAGGGTGGGGGAGTTGTGAAACCTACATGCAAATTTCGGGGACGAAATTTCTTTTAAGGGTGGGGGAGTTCTAAGACCCGCACTGCATGAACCCGATCTAAACCTTTAATTCATGTTGTAACAGGTCTTCCAATCATCACCGGGCCAGACGGGATGAGCGGATGACAACCAGGTATGAAATCGGACCAATTCAAGTATGAAAAATTGGATACCAGACGATGGTACCGGTCTTGGTACCGGTCGATGGTCGACCGATATGGCCTACGCCGTCTTGAATCCAGAAAAGGATCTCTGTGGGTCCCACCATTTAAATTTTGAACCGAAGGACTTTCCTAATGTTAGGAGGCTTCTTAAACCTAACCCTAGCCTATATAAGGACCCTTAAACCTTCTAAAACCTCTTCAATTGATTCTCACAAACCCTAAAGAGGAGAAAGAGGCTGAAGAAGGAGAAGAAGCTAGGAAGGAGAGGGAGGAGCCACCATTGCCATTTGACGAAGAACGCATTACCACGAGTCAATGGTTAGTGTTTAAACCTTCCTCTACATTATGTATTCTAGGATGGTTAGTTATGATTGGATCGATACCATGTAAAGCAAGGTATTGATCTAAACCCTATTTGTGCCGTCAAACCCTAATCTAGTCGGTAAACCCTAGATTAAAGTTCTAGGTTGAAGATCATCGAAACTAGAACTTGATTGGAGTTAGAAACAACTCTAACTCAATGCTTAGACCTAGGATGCATAGGAGAAACCCTAGGATCAATAGAAGGTGACCGACAGAAGGCGAGAACCAAGTGTATGGTCTTCCGGAGACATACCGGTCGACCATACCGATCGCACCCTATGTGACCGGTACTGCGGTCGTACCACTCGGGGACTGGTCTGTGGGGACCGGTCGACCATACCAGTCTCACCTTTCTCCACAGTATCGCGACCGGTACTGCGACTGGTATGCTCTGTGAGGATTATTTATGACCCAACGTAAACCCAAAGAATATTACTCTAATACTACCCTAACATCGTGTAGGACCTGAATATGAGACAGAGGAGATGATTGGAATTATTAAAAGATTATGATTGTGACATCAACACCATTCAGGTAAGGCAAATGTTGTGGCAGATGCCTTAAGCAGAAAGTGGGCATTGAAACCTGAGGCAGGACCTAGTACAAATGCTCCATTGTATGCTGCAGCCTCAAGCTCAATTGAGAATGATGAAGAGTTTATATTAGAGACTGCAGGAGATCCAGTGGAACGGGGCTTAATTCATAAGTTTACATTGATATTAGCAGCCTTGAAAATCTCATCGTATCTAATAGATGAGGTCAAAGTAGCAATCCTACAGGATCCACACCTCAAGACTGTGCAAGAAGATCTAGAGAAGGGTAAAAGCAATCCTGACATTACCTTAGATTCAGACAAGTTACTCAGGTATCGTGGATGATTATGTATACCTGAGAGTGAGAACTTAAATATCAGAGATCGAGTTATGACAGAAACTCATTACACCCCATATTTGGTACATCCAGGTAGCACCAAGATGTACCATGATTTAAGAAGATTATATTGGTGAAGGGGTATGAAAGCGGATGTAGCTCGGTTCGTATTCCAATGTCTGAATTGCCAGCAAGTTAAAGCTGAAAGGCGGAGACCCGCAGGTTTGCTACAATCACTACCAGAGCTAGCATGGAAGTGGGATTCTATCAAAATGGATTTCGTCACTAGCCTACCCTTGACACCAAGGTCAATGGATGCAATATGGGTTATAGTTGATCAACTTACCAAGAGAGCACAATTCAACGCTGTCATACCTCAGTATACCATGGACAAGCTGGCCAAGCTATATGTGGATAATATAGTCAAACTTCATGGCGTCCCAGAAAGTATAGTTTCTGACAGAGATCCCCGTTTTACAACAATGTTCTAGGAAGGACTACAAAAAGTTATGGGAACCAAGTTGAAGTTTAGCTCCGCTTTTCATCCTCAGACTGACGGGCAGTCAGAAAGAACTATTCAAATATTAGAAGATATGCTCAGAGCGTGTGCCCTAGATTTCAAGGGAGCTTGGGATGAGAATCTATAGCTCATCGAGTTTGCTTATAACAATAGTTACCAGGCTACGATCCAAGTGGCTCCATATGAGGCACTCTATGGGAAGAAATGTCGTACACCTCTGTTATGGAATGAGGTGGGAGAAAGAAGGATTGTAGGACCAGAGTTTGTCAAAGAAACTTGTTAAGTGATTGATCAAATCAAGGAAAGAGTAAAGACAACTTATGTTTGACAAAAGTACTATGCTGATAACCGACATCGAGATCTGGAGTTTACAGTTGGTGATAAAGTGTTCTTGAAGATATCACCGGTGTGAGGTCTGAAATAGTTTGGTAAGAAGGGAAAGCCATGCCCCAGGTATATGGGACCATACGAGATTTTGACCAGACGTGGTAGTGTGGCATATCAACTTGCTCTACCACCATCCATGTCAATCGTTCATGATGTGTTCCATGTTTCTTTATTGAAGAAGTATGCCAGGGATCTATCACACATCTTGACAGCAGACCCACCAGACTTGACAGAGGACATGACATTTGAAGTAGTACCTGTGATGCTCACAAGCCGAAAGGTACAACATCTCTGAAGCAAAGATATCCATTATGTAAAAGTGCATTAGAAAAGCCAAGATGTAGAAGAAATTACTTGGGAGGAAAAGAACGCGATGTGAAAAGAATACATTAACCTTTTTGACGACCAAGGTACGTTCAAATTTCGAGGCCAAAATTTATTTTAAGGGTGGGGGAGTTGTGAAACCTACATGCAAATTTCGGGGATGAAATTTCTTTTAAGGGTGGGGGAGTTCAAAGACCCACACTCCATGAACCCGATCTAAACCTTTAATTCATGTCTTAACAGGTCTAACAATCTTCACCGGGACCGACGGGATGAGCGGATGACAACCAGGTATGAAATCGGACCATTTCAAGTATGAAAAATTGGATACCAATCGATGGAACTGGTCTTGGTACCGGTCGATGGTCGACCGATATGGCCTACGCCGTCTCGGATCCAGAAAAGGATCTCTGTGGGTCCCACCATTTAAATTTTGAATCGAAGGACTTTCCTAATGTTAAGAGGCTTACTAAACCTAATCCTAGCCTATATAAGGTCCCTTAAACCTTCTAAAACCTCTCCTATTGATTCTCACAAACCCTAAAGAGGAGAAAGAGGCTGAAGAAGGAGAAGAAGCTAGGAAGGAGAGGGAGGAGCCACCATTGCCATTTGACGAAGAACGCATTACCACGAGTCAATGGTAAGTGTTTAAACCTTCCTCTACATTAAGTATTCTAGGATGGTTAGTTATGATTGGATAGATACCATGTAAAGCAAGGTATTGATCTAATCCCTATTTGTGTCATCAAACCCTAATCTAGTCGGTAAACCCTAGATTCAGGTTCTAGGTTGAAGATCATCGAAACTAGGACTTGAATGGAGTTAGAAAAAACTCTAACTCAATGCTTAGACCTAGGATGTGTAGGAGAAACCCTAGGATCAATAGAAGGTGACCGACAGAAGGCGAGAACCAAGTGTATGGTCTTCCGGAGACATACCGGACGACCATACCAATCGAACCCTATATGACCGGTACTGCGATCGGTACCTCCCAGCGACTGGTCTATGGGGACCGATCGACCATACCGGTCGCACCTTTTTCCACAGTATCGTGACCGGTACTACGACTGGTATGCTCTGTGAGGAGTATTTTTGACCCAACGTAAACCCTTAAAATATTACTCTAATACTACCCTAACATCGTGTAGGACCTGAATATGAGATAGAGGAGATGACTGGAATTATTAAAAGATTATGATTGTGACATCCAACACCATTCAGGTAAGGCAAATGTTGTGGCCGATGCCTTAAGCAGAAAGTGGGCATTGAAACCTGAGGCAGGACATAGTACAAATGTTGCATTGTGTGTTGTAGCCTCAAGCTCAATAGAGAATGATGAAGAGTTTATAATAGAGACTGCAGGAGATCCAATGGAACAGGGCTTAATTCATAAGTTTACATTGATGTTCGCAGCCTTGAAAATCTCAACGTATCTAATAGATGAGGTCAAAATAGCAATCCTACCGGATCCACACCTCAAGACTGTGCAAGAAGATCTAGGTAAGGATAAAAGCAATCCTGACATTACCTTAGATTCAGACAAGGTACTCAGGTATCGTGGATGATTATGTATACCTGAGAGTGAGAACTTAAATATCAGAGATCGAGTTATGATAGAAACTCATTACACCCCATATTTGGTACATCTAGGAAGCACCAAGATGTACCATGATTTAAGAAGATTATATTGGTGGAGGGGTATGAAAGCGGATGTAGCTCAGTTTGTATTCCAATGTCTGAATTGCCAGCAACTTAAAGCTGAAAGGCAGAGACCCGCAAGTTTGCTACAATCACAACCAGAGCCAGCATGGAAGTGGGATTCTATCAAAATGGATTTCGTCACTGGCCTACCCTTGACACCAAGGTCAATGGATGCAATATGGGTTATAGTCGATCGACTTACCAAGAGAGCACGATCCATCACTGTCACACCTCAGTATACCATGGACAAGCTGGCCAAGCTATATGTGGATGATATTGTCAGACTTCATGGCGTCCCAGAAAGTATAGTATCTGACCGAGATCCCCGTTTTACATCAATGTTCTGGGAAGGACTACAAAAAGCAATGGGAACCAAGTTGAAGTTTAGCTCATTTTTTCATCCTCAGACTGACGGGCTGTCAGAAAGAACTATTGAAATCTTAGAAGATATGCTCAGAGCGTGTGCCCTAGATTTCAAGGGAGCTTGGGATGAGAATCTATAGCTCATCGAGTTTGCTTATAACAATAGTTACCAGGCTACGATCCAAATGGCTCCATATGAGGCACTCTATGGGAAGAAATGTCGTACACCTCTGTTATGGAATGAGGTGGGAGAAAGAAGGATTGTAGGATCGGAGTTTGTCAAAGAAACTTGTCAAGTGATTGATCAAATCAAGGAAAGAGTGAAGACAACTCATGTTTGACAAAAACACTATGCAGATAACCGACATCGAGATCTGGAGTTTACAGTGGGTGATAAAGTGTTCTTGAAGATATCACCGGTGCGAGGTTTGAAACTGTTTGGTAAGAACGGAAAGCTATGCCCCAGGTATATGGGACCATACGAGATTTTGACCAGACGTGGTAGTGTGGCATATCAACTTGCTCTACCACCGTCCATGTCAAGCGTTCATGATGTGTTCCATGTTTCTTTATTGAAGAAGTATGTCAGGGATCTATCACACATCTTGACAGCAGACCCACCAGACTTGACAGAGGACTTGACATTTGAAGTAGTACCTGTGATGCTCACAAGCCGAAAGGTACAACATCTCCGAAGCAAGGATATCCATTATGTAAAAGTGCATTGAAAAATCAAAGATGTAGAAGAAATTACATGGGAGGAAAAGAAGGCGATGCAAAAGGAATACCTTAACCTTTTTGACGACCAAGCTATGTTCAAATTTCGAGGCCAAAATTTATTTTAAGGGTGGGGGAGTTCTAAGACCCGCACTCCATGAACACGATCTAAACCTTTAATTCATGTCGTAACTGGTCTTCCAATCATCACCGGGCCAGACGGGATGAGCGGATGACAACCAGGTATGAAATCGGACCAATTCAAGAATAAAAAATTGGATACCAGACGATGGTACCGGTCTTGGTACCGGTCGATGGTCGACCGATATGGCCTACGCCGTCTTGAATCCACAAAAGGATCTTTGTGGGTCCCACCATTTAAATTTCCAACCGAAGGACTTTCCTAATGTTAGGAGGCTTCCTAAACCTAACCCTAGCCTATATAAGGACCCTTAAACCTTCTAAAACCTCTTCTATTGATTCTCACAAACCCTAAAGAGGAGAAAGAGGCTGAAGAAGGAGAAGAAGCTAGGAAGGAGAGGGAGGAGCCACCATTGCCATTTGACGAAGAACGCATTACCACGAGTCAATGGTAAGTGTTTAAACCTTCCTCTACATTATGTATTCTAGGATGGTTAGTTATGATTGGATCGAAACCATGTAAAGCAAGGTATTGATCTAAACCCTATTTGTGCCGTCAAACACTAATCTAGTCGGTAAACCCTAGATTCAAGTTCTAGGTTGAAGATCATCGAAACTAGGACTTGAATGGAGTTAGAAACAACTCTAACTCAATGCTTAGACCTAGGATGTGTAGGAGAAACCCTAGGATCATTAGAAGGTGACCGACCGAAGGCGAGAACCAAGTGTATGGTCTTCCGGAGACATATCGGTCGACCATACCGATCGCATCCTATGTGACCGGTAGTGCAGTCGGTACCACCCGGGGACTGTTCTGGGGCGACCGGTCAACCATACCGGTCGCACCTTTCTCCACAGTATCGTGACCGGTACTGCGACTGGTATGCTCTGTAAGGAGTATTTTTGACCCAACGTAAACCCTAAGAATATTACTCTAATACTACCCTAACATCGTGTAGGACCTGAATATGAGACAGAGGAGATGACTGGAATTATTAAAATATTTTGATTGTGACATCCAACACCATTCAGGTAAGGCAAATGTTGTTGCCGATGCCTTAAGCAGAAAGTACAAATGCTCCATTGTATGCTGCAGCCCCAAGCTCAATTGAGAATGATGAAGAGTTTATATTTGAGACTACAGGAGATCCAGTAGAACAGGGCTTAATTCATAAGTTTACATTGATGTTCGCAGCCTTGAAAATCTCATCGTATCTAATAGATGTGGTCAAAGTAGCAATCCTATAGGATCCACACCTCAAGACTGTACAAGAAGATATAGAGAAGGGTAAAAGCAATCCTGACATTACCTTAGATTTAGACAAGTTACTCAGGTATCGTGGATGATTATGTATACCTGAGAGTGAGAACTTAAAAATCAGAGATCGAGTTATGACAGAAACTCATTACACCCCATATTTGGTACAGCCAGGGAGCACCAAGATGTACCATGATTTAAGAAGATTATATTGGTGGAGGGGTATGAAAGCGGATGTAGCTCGATTCGTATTCCAATGTCTGAATTGCCAGCAAGTTAAAGCTGAAAGGCGGAGACCCGCAGGTTTGCTACAATCACTACCAGAGCCAGCATGGAAATGGGATTCTATCAAAATGGATTTCATCACTGGCCTACCCTTGACACCAAGATCAATGGACGCAATATGGGTTATAGCTGATCGAATTACCAAGAGAGCACAATTCATCGCTGTCATACCTCAGTATACCATGGACAAGCTGGCCAAGCTATATGTTGATAATATAGTCAGACTTCATGGCGTCCCAGAAAGTATAGTATCTGACAGAGATCCCCGTTTTACAACAATGTTCTGGGAAGGACTACAAAAGGCTATGGGAACCAATTTGAAGTTTAGCTCAGCTTTTCATCCTCAGACTGACGGGCAGTCAGAAAGAACGATTCAAATCTTAGAAGATATGCTCAGAGCGTGTGCCCAATATTTCAAGGGAGCTTGGGATGAGAATTTATAGCTCATCGAGTTTGCTTATAACAATAGTTACCAGGCTACGATCCAAATGGCTCCATATGAGGCACTCTATGGGAAGAAATGCCGTACACCTCTGTTATGGAATGAGATGGGAGAAAGAAGGATTGTACGACCGGAGTTCGTCAAAGAAACTTGTTAAGTGATTGATCAAATCAAGGAAAGAGTGAAGACAACTCATGTTTGACAAAAGCACTATGCTGATAACCGACATCGAGATCTGGAGTTTATAGTTGGTGATAAAGTGTTCTTGAAGATATCACGAGTGCGAGGTCTGAAATAGTTTGGTAAGAAGGGAAAGCTATGCCCCAGGTATATGGGACTATACGAGATTTTGACCAGACGTGGTAGTGTGGCATATCAACTTGCTCTACCACCATCCATGTCAATCGTTCATGATGTGTTCCATGTTTCTTTATTGAAGAAGTATGTCAGGGATCTATCACACATCTTGACAGCAGACCCACCAAACTTGACAGAGGACATGTCATTTGAATTAGTACCTGTGATGCTCACAAGCCGAAAGGTACAACATCTCCGAAGAAAGGATATCCATTATGTAAAAGTGCATTAGAAAAGCCAAGATGTAGAAGAAATTACTTGGGAGGAAAAGAACGCGATGCGAAATGAATACCTTAACCTATTTGACGACCATGGTACGTTCAAATTTCAAGGCCAAAATTTATTTTAAGGGTGGGGGAGTTGTGAAACCTACATGTAAATTTCGGGGAAGTAATTTCTTTTAAGGGTGGGGGAGTTCTAGGACCCGCACTCCATGAACCCGATCTAAACCTTTAATTCATGTCTTAACAGGTCTTCCAATCTTCACCGGGACCGACGGGATGAGCGGATGACAACCAGGTATGAAATCGGACCATTTCAAGTATGAAAAATTGGATACCAATCGATGGAACTGGTCTTGGTACCGGTCGATGGTCGACCGATATGGCCTACGCCGTCTCGGATCCAGAAAAGGATCTCTGTGGGTCCCACCATTTAAATTTTGAATCGAAGGACTTTCCTAATGTTAAGAGGCTTACTAAACCTAATCCTAGCCTATATAAGGTCCCTTAAACCTTCTAAAACCTCTCCTATTGATTCTCACAAACCCTAAAGAGGAGAAAGAGGCTGAAGAAGGAGAAGAAGTTAGGAAGGAGAGGGAGGAGCCACCATTGCCATTTGACGAAGAACGCATTACCACGAGTCAATGGTAAGTGCTTAAACCTTCCTCTGCATTAAGTATTCTAGGATGGTTAGTTATGATTGGATCGATACCATGTAAAGCAAGGTATTGATCTAAACCCTATTTGTGCCGTCAAACCCTAATCTAGTCGGTAAACCCTAGATTCATGTTCTAGGTTGAAGATCATCGAAACTAGGACTTGAATGGAGTTAGAAACAACTCTAACTCAATGCTTAGACCTAGGATGTGTAGGAGAAACCCTAGGATCAATAGAAGGTGACCGACAGAAGGCGAGATCCAAGTGTATGGTCTTCCGGAGACATACCGGTCGACCATACCAATTGAACCCCATATGACCGGTACTGCGGTCGGTACCACCCGGGGGACTGTTTCGGGGGGACCGGTCGACCATACCGGTCGCACCTTTCTCCACAAGATCGTGACCGGTACTGCGACTGGTATGCTCTGTGAGGAGTATTTTTGACCAAACGTAAACCCTAAAAATATTACTCTAATACTACCCTAACATCGTGTAGGACCTGAATATGAGATAGAGGAGATGACTGGAATTATTAAAAGATTATGATTGTGACATCCAACACCATTCAGGTAAGGCAAATGTTGTGGCCGATGCCTCTAGAAAAGTGGGCATTGAAACCTGAGGCAGGACCTAGTACAAATGCTGCATTGTGTGCTGTAGCCTCAAGCTCAATGGAGAATGATGAAGAGTTTATAATAGAGACTGCAGGAGATCCAGTGGAACAGGGCTTAATTCATAAGTTTACATTGATGTTCGCAGCCTTGAAAATATCAACGTATCTAATAGATGAGGTCAAAATAGCAATCCTACCGGATCCACACCTCAAGACTGTGCAAGAAGATCTAGGGAAGGGTAAAAGCAATCCTGACATTACCTTAGATTCAGACAAGGTACTTAGGTATCGTGGATGATTATGTATACCTGAGAGTGAGAACTTAAATATCGGGAGATCGAGTTATGACGAAGCTCATTACACCCCATATTTGGTACATCTAGGAAGCACCAAGATGTACCATGATTTAAGATGATTATATTGGTGGAGGGGTATGAAAGCGGATGTAGCTCGATTCGTATTCCAATGTCTGAATTGCTAGCAAGTTAAAGCCGAAAGGCGGAGACCCGCAGGTTTGCTACAATCACTACCGAGCCAGCATGGAAATGGGATTCTATCAAAATGGATTTCATCATGGCCTACCCTTGACACCAAGGTCAATGGATGCAATATGGGTTATAGTCGATCGACTTACCAAGAGAGCACGATTCATCGCTGTCAGACCACAGTATACCATGGACAAGCTGGCCAAGCAATATGTGGATAATATAGTCAGACTTCATGGTGTCCCAGAAAGTATAGTATCTGACCGAGATCCCCGTTTTACAACAATGTTCGGGAAGGACTACAAAAAGGCTATGGGAACCAATTTGAACTTTAGCTCATTTTTTCATCCTCGGATCGACGGGCGGTCAGAAAGAACTATTCAAATCTTAGAAGATATGCTCGAGCGTGTGCCCAATATTTCAAGGGAGCTTGGGATGAGAATTTATAGCTCATCGAGTTTGCTTATAACAATAGTTACCAGGCTACGATCCAAATGGCTCCATATGAGGCACTCTATGGGAAGAAATGCCGTACACCTCTGTTATGGAATGAGGTGGGAGAAAGAAGGATTGTAGGATCGGAGTTTGTCAAAGAAACTTGTCAAGTGATTGATCAAATAAAGGAAAGAGTGAAGACAACTCATGTTTGACAAAAAGCACTATGGCCGATAACCGACATCGAGATCTGGAGTTTATAGTAGGTGATAAAGTGTTCTTGAAGATATCACCAGTGCGAGGTCTGAAATAGTTTGGTAAGAAGGGAAAGCTATGCCCCAGGTATATGGGACTATACGAGATTTTGACCAGACGTGGTAGTGTGGCATATCAACTTGCTCTACCACCATCCATGTCAATCGTTCATGATGTGTTCCATGTTTCTTTATTGAAGAAGTATGTCAGGGATCTATCACACATCTTGACAGCAGACCCACCAAACTTGACAGAGGACATGTCATTTGAATTAGTACCTGTGATGCTCACAAGCCGAAAGGTACAACATCTCCGAAGCAAGGATATCCATTATGTAAAAGTGCATTAGAAAAGCCAAGATGTATAAGAAATTACTTGGGAGGAAAAGAACGCGATGCAAAAGGAATACCTTAACCTATTTGACGACCATGGTACGTTCAAATTTCAAGGCCAAAATTTATTTTAAGGGTGGGGGAGTTGTGAAACCTACATGTAAATTTCGGGGAAGTAATTTCTTTTAAGGGTGGGGGAGTTCTAGGACCCGCACTCCATGAACCCGATCTAAACCTTTAATTCATGTCATAACAGGTCTTCCAATCATCACCGAGCCAGACGGGATGAGCGGATGACAACCAGGTATGAAATCGGACCATTTCAAGTATGTAAAATTGGATACCAGTCGATGGTACTGGTCTTGGTACCGGTCGATGGTCGAACGATATGGCCTACACCGTCTTGGATCCAGAAAAGGATCTCTGTGGGTCCTACCATTTAAATTTTGAATCGAAGGACTTTCCTAATGTTAGGAGGCTTCCTAAACCTAACCCTAGCCTATATAAGGACCCTTAAACCTTCTAAAACCTCTTCTACTGATTCTCACAAACCCTAAAGTGGAGAAAGAGGCTGAAGAAGGAGAAGAAGCTAGGAAGGAGAGGGAGGAGCCACCATTGCCATTTGACGAAGAACGCATTACCACGAGTCAATGGTAAGTGTTTAAACCTTCCTCTACATTAAGTATTCTAGGATGGTTAGTTATGATTGGATCGATACCATGTAAAGCAAGGTATTGATCTAAACCCTATTTGTGCCGTCAAACCCTAATCTAGTCGGTAAACCCTAGATTCATGTTCTAGGTTGAAGATCATCGAAACTAGGACTTGAATGGAGTTAGAAACAACTCTAACTCAATGCTTAGACCTAGGATGTGTAGGAGAAACCCTAGGATCAATAGAAGGTGACCGATAGAAGGCGAGAACCAAGTGTATGGTCTTCCGGAGACATACCGGTCGACCATACCAATCGAACCCTATATGACCGGTACTGCGATCGGTACCTCCCAGTGACTGGTCTGTGGGGACCGGTCGACCATACCGGTCGCACCTTTTTCCACAGTATCGTGACCGGTACTGCGACTGGTATGCTCTATGAGGAGTATTTTGGACCCAACGTAAACCCTAAAAATATTACTCTAATACTACCCTAACATCGTGTAGGACCTGAATATGAGATAGAGCAGATGACTGGAATTATTAAAAGATTATGATTGTGACATCCAACACCATTCAGGTAAGGCAAATGTTGTGGCCGATGCCTTAAGCAGAAAGTGGGCATTGAAACCTGAGGCAGGACCTAGTACAAATGCTGCATTGTGTGCTGTAGCCTCAAGCTCAATAGAGAATGATGAAGAGTTTATAATAGAGACTGCAGGAGATCCAGTGGAACAGGGCTTAATTCATAAGTTTACATTGATGTTCGTAGCCTTGAAAATCTCAACGTATCTAATAGATGAGGTCAAAATAGCAATCCTACCGGATCCACACCTCAAGACTGTGCAAGAAGATCTAGGGAAGGGTAAAAGCAATCCTGACATTACCTTAGATTCAGACAAGGTACTTAGGTATCGTGGATGATTATGTATACCTGAGAGTGAGAACTTAAATATCAGAGATCGAGTTATGACAGAAACTCATTACACCCCATATTTGGTACATCTAGGAAGCACCAAGATGTACCATGATTTAAGAAGATTATATTGGTGGAGGGGTATGAAAGCGGATGTAGCTTAGTTCGTATTCCAATGTCAGAATTGCTAGCAAGTTAAAGCTGAAAGGCGGAGACCCACAGGTTTGCTACAATCACTACCAGAGCCAGCATGGAAGTGGGATTCTATCAAAATGAATTTCGTCACTGGCCTACCCTTGACACCAAGGTCAATGGATGCAATATGGGTTATAGTCGATCGACTTACCAAGAGAGCACGATTCATCGCTGTCAGACCACAGTATACCATGGACAAGCTGGCCAAGCAATATGTGGATAATATAGTCAGACTTCATGGTGTCCCAGAAAGTATAGTATCTGACCGAGATCCCCGTTTTACATCAATGTTCTGGGAAGGACTACAAAAAGCTATGGGAACCAAGTTGAACTTTAGCTCATTTTTTCATCCTCAGACTGACGGGCAGTCAGAAAGAACTATTCAAATCTTAGAAGATATGCTCAGAGCGTGTGCCCTAGATTTCAAGGGAGCATGGGATGAGAATCTATAGCTCATCGAGTTTGCTTATAAAAATAGTTACCAGGCTACGAACCAAATGGCTCCATATGAGGCACTCTATGGGAAGAAATGTCGTACACCTCTGTTATAGAATGAGGTGGGAGAAAGAAGGATTGTAGGACCGGAGTTGGTCAAAGAAACTTGTCAAGTGATTGATCAAATCAAGGAACGAGTGAAGACAACTCATGTTTGACAAAAACACTATGCTGATAACGGACATCGAGATCTGGAGTTTACAGTGGGTGATAAAGTGTTCTTGAAGTTATCACCGGTGCGAGGTCTGAAACAGTTTGGTAAGAAGGGAAAGCTATGCCCAGGTATATGGGACCATACGAGATTTTGACCAGACGTGGTAGTGTGGCATATCAACTTGCTCTACCCAGTCCATGTCAAGAGTTCATGATGTGTTCCATGTTTCTTTATTGAAGAAGTATGTCAGGGATCTATCACACATCTTGACAGCAGACCCACCAGACTTGACAGAGGACTTGACATTTGAAGTAGTACCTATGATGCTCACAAGCCGAAAGGTACAACATCTCCGAAGCAAGGATATCCATTATGTAAAAGTGCATTAGAAAAGCCAAGATGTAGAAGAAATTACTTGGGAGGAAAAGAACGCGATCCAAAAGGAATACCTTAACCTTTTTTACGACCAAGGTACGTTCAAATTTCGAATCCAAATTTATTTTTAGGGTGGGTGAGTTTTGAAACCTACATGCAAATTTTGGGGATGAAATTTCTTTTAAGGGTGGGGGAGTTCTAAGACCCGCACTCCATGAACCCGATCTAAACCTTTAATTCATGTCGTAACAGGTCTTCTAATCATCCATGGGCCAGACGGGATGAGCGGATGACAACCAGGTCTAAAATCAAACCATTTCAAGTATGAAAAATTGGATACCAGTCGATGGTACCGGTCTTGGTACCGGTTGATGGTTGACCGATATGGCCTACGCCGTCTTGGATCCAGAAAAGGATCTTTGTGGGTCCCACCATTTAAATTTTGAATAGAAGGACTTTCCTAATGTTAGGAGGCTTCCTAAACCTAACCCTAGCCTATATAAGGACCCTTAAACCTTCTAAAACCTCTTCTATTGATTCTCACAAACTCTAAAGAGGAGAAAGAGGCTGAAGAAGGAGAAGAAGCTAGGAAGGAGAGGGAGGAGCCACCATTGCCATTTGACGAAGAACGCATTACCACGAGTCAATGGTAAGTGTTTAAACCTTCCTCTACATTATGTATTCTAGGATGGTTAGTTATGATTGGATCGATACCATGTAAAGCAAGGTATTGATCTAAACCTTATTTGTGCCGTCAAACGCTAATCTAGCCGGTAAGCCCTAGATTCAAGTTCTAGGTTGAAGATCATCGAAACTAGGACTTGAATGGAGTTAGAAACAACTCTAACTCAATGCTTAGACCTAGGATGTGTAGAAGAAACCCTAGGATCAATAGAAGGTGACTGACAGAAGGCGAGAACCAAGTGTATGGTCTTCCGGAGACATATCGGTCGACCATACCGTTCGCACCCTATGTGACCGGTACTGCGGTCGGTACCACCCGGGGACTGGTCTGTGGGGACCGGTCGACCATACCAGTCGCACCTTTCTCCACAGTATCGCGACCGGTACTGCGACTGGTATGCTCTGTGAGGATTATTTTTGACCCAACGTAAACCCTAAGAATATTACTCTAATACTACCCTAACATCATGTAGGACCTAAATATGAGACAGAGGAGATGACTAGAATTATTAAAAGATTATGATTATGACATCCAACACCATTCAGGTAAGGCAAATGTTGTGGCTGATGCTTTAAGCAGAAAGTGGGCATTGAAACCTGAGGCGGACCTAGTACAAATGCTGCATTGTGTGTGCAGCCTCAAGCTCAATAGAGAATGATGAAGAGATTATATTAGAGGCTGCAGGAGATCTAGTGGAACATGGCTTAATTCATAAGTTTACATTGATGTTCGCAGCCTTGAAAATCTCATCGTAATTAATAGATGAGGTCAAAGTAGCAATCCTACCGGATCCACACCTCAAGACAGTGCAAGAAGATCTAGAGAAGGGTAAAAGCTATCCTAACATTACCTTAGATTCAGACAAGGTACTCATGTATCGTGGATGATTATGTATACCTGAGAGTGAGAACTTAAATATCAAAGATCGAGTTATGACAGAAACTCATTACACCCCATATTTGGTACATCTACGAAGCACCAAGATGTACCATGATTTAAGAAGATTATATTGGTGGAGGGGTATGAAAGCGGATGTAGCTCAGTTCGTATTCCAATGTCTGAATTGCCAGCAAGTTAAAAGCTGAAAGGCGGAGACCCGCAGGTTTGCTACAATCACTACCAGAGCCAGCATGGAAGTGGGATTCTATCAAAATGGATTTCGTCACTGGCCTACCCTTGACACCAAGGTCAATGGATTCAATATGGGTTATAGTCGATCGACTTACCTAGAGAGCACGATTCGTCGTTGTCAAACCTTAGTATACCATGGACAAGCTGGCGAAGCAATATGTGGATAATATAGTCAGACTTCATGGCGTCCCATAAAGTATAGTTTCTGACCGAGATCCCCGTTTTACATCAATGTTCTGGGAAGGACTACAAAAAGCTATGGGAACCAAGTTGAAGTTTAGCTCATTTTTTCATCCTCAGACTGACGGGCAGTCAGAAAGAACTATTCAAATCTTAGAAGATATGTTCAGAGCGTGAGCCCTAGATTTCAAAGGAGCTGGGGATGAGAATCTATAGCTCATCGAGTTTGCTTATAACAATAGTTACCAGGCTACGATCCAAATGGCTCCATATGAGGCACTCTATGGGAAGAAATGTCGTACACCTCTGTTATGGAATGAGGTGGGAGAAAGAAGGATTGTAGGACCGGAGTTTGTCAAAGAAATTTGTCAAGTGATTGATCAAATCAAGGAAAGAGTGAAAACAACTCATGTTTGACAAAAACACTATGCTGACAACCGACATCGAGATCTGGAGTTTACAGTGGATGATAAAGTGTTCTTGAAGATATCACCCGTGCGAGGCCTGAAACAGTTTGGTAAGAAGGGCAAGCTATGCCCCAGGTATATGGGACCATACGAGATTTTGATCAGACGAGGTAGTGTGGCATATCAACTTGCTCTACCACCGTCCATGTCAAGCGTTCATGATGTGTTCCATGTTTCTTTATTGAAGAAGTATGTCAGGGATCTATCACACATCTTGACAGCAGACCCACCAGACTTGATAGAGGACTTGACCTTTGAAGTAGTACCTGTGATGCTCACAAGCCGAAAGGTACAACATCTCCGAAGCAAGGATATCCATTACGTAAAAGTGCATTAGAAAAGCCAAGATGTAGAAGAAATTACTTGGGAGGAAAAGAACGCGATGCGAAAGGAATACCTTAACCTTTTTGACGACAAAGGTACGTTCAAATTTCAAGGCCAAATTTATTTTAAGGGTGGGTGAGTTGTGAAACCTACATGCAAATTTTGGGGACGAAATTTCTTATAAGGGTGGGGGAGTTCTAAGACCCGCACTCCATGAACCCGATCTAAACCTTTAATTCATGTCGTAACAGGTCTTCTAATCATCCCCGGGCCAGACGGGATGAGCGGATGACAACCAGGTATGAAATCGGACCATTTCAAGTATGAAAAATTGGATACCAGTCGATGGTACCGGTCGATGGTCGACCGATATGGCCTACGCTGTCTTGGATCCAGAAAAGGATCTCTGTGGGTCCCACCATTTAAATTTTGAATCGAAGGACTTTCCTAATGTTAGGAGGCTTCCTAAACCTAACCCTATCCTATATAAGGACCCTTAAACCTTCTAAAACCTCTTCTATTGATTCTCACAAACCCTAAAGAGGAGAAAGAGGCTGAAGAAGGAGAAGATGCTAGGAAGGAGAGGGAGGAGCCACCATTGCCATTTGACGAAGAACGCATTACCACGAGTCAATGGTAAGTGTTTAAACCTTCCTCTACATTAAGTATTCTAGGATGGTTAGTTATGATTGGATCGATACCATGTAAAGCAAGGTATTGATCTAAACCCTATTTGTGCCGTCAAACCCTAATCTAGTCGGTAAACCCTAGATTCAAGTTCTAGGTTGAAGATCATCGAATCTAGGACTTGAATGGAGTTAGAAACAACTCTAACTCAAAGCTTAGACCTAGGATGTGTAGGAGAGACCCTAGGATAAATAGAAGGTGACCGACAGAAGGCGAGAACCAAGTGTATGGTCTTCCGGAGACATAGCGGTCGACCATACCGATCACACCCTATGTGACCGGTACTGCGATCGGTACCTCCCAGGGACTGGTCTGTGGGGACCGGTCGACCATACCGGTCGCACCTTTCTCTACAGTATCGCGACCGGTACTGCGACTGGTATGCTCTGTGAGGAGTATTTTTGACCCAACGTAAACCCTAAGAATATTACTCTAATACTACCCTAACATCGTGTAGGACCTGAATATGAGACAGAGGAGATGACTAGAATTATTAAATGATTATGATTGTGACATCCAACACCATTCAGGTGAGGCAAATGTTGTGGCCGATGAATTTAGCAGAAAGTGGGCTTTGAAACCTGAGGCAGGACCTAGTACAAATGCTGCATTGTGTGCTGCAGCCTCAAGCTCAATAGAGAATGATGAAGAGTTTATATTAGAGTCTGTAGGAGATCCAATGGAACAGGGCTTAATTCATAAGTTTACATTGATGTTCGCATCCTTGAAAATCTCATCGTATCTAATAGATGAGGTCAAAGTAGCAATCCTACAGGATCCACACCTCAAGACTGTACAAGAAGATCTAGAGAAGGGTAAAAGCAATCCTGACATTACCTTAGATTCAGACAAGGTACTCATGTATCGTGGATGATTATGTATACCTGAGAGTGAGAACTTAAATATCAAAGATCGAGTTATGACAGAAACTCATTACACCCCATATTTGGTACATCTAGGAAGCACCAAGATGTACCATGATTTAAGAAGATTATATTGGTGGAGGGGTATGAAAGCGGATGTAGCTCGGTTCATATTCCAATGTCTGAATTGCCAGCAAGTTAAAACTGAAAGGCGAAGACCCGCAGGTTTGCTACAATCACTACCAGAGCCAGCATGGAAGTGGGATTCTATCAAAATGGATTTCGTCACTGGCCTACCCTTGACACCAAGGTCAATGGATTCAATATGGGTTATAGTCGATCGACTTACCTAGAGAGCACGATTCGTCGCTGTCAAACCTTAGTATACCATGGACAAGCTGGCCAAGCAATATGTGGATAATATAGTCAAACTTCATGGCGTCTCAGAAAGTATAGTATCTGACAGAGATCCCCATTTTACGTCAATGTTCTGGGAAGGACTACAAAAAGCTATGGGAACCAAGTTGAAGTTTAGCTCAATTTTTCATCCTCAGACTGACGGGCAGTCCGAAAGAACTATTCAAATCTTAGAAGATATGCTCAGAGAGTGTGCCCTAGATTTCAAGGGAGCTTGGGATGAGAATCTATAGCTTATCGAGTTTGCTTACAACAATAGTTACCAGGCTACGATCCAAATGGCTCCGTATGAGGCACTCTATGGGAAGAAATGTCGTACACCTCTGTTATGGAATGAGGTGGGAGAAAGAACGATTGTAGGACCGGAGTTTGTCAAAGAAACTTGTCAAGTGATTGATCAAATCAAGGAAAGAGTGAAGACAACTCATGTTTGACAAAAGCACTATGCTGATAACCGACATCGAGATCTGGAGTTTTCAGTGGGTGATAAAGTGTTCTTGAAGATATCACCGGTGTGAGGTCTGAAACAGTTTGGTAAGAAGGGAAAGCTATGCCCCAGGTATATGGGACCATACGAGATTTTGACCAGACGTGGTAGTGTGGCATATTAACTTGCTCTACCACCGTCCATGTCTAGCGTTCATGATGTGTTCCATGTTTCTTTATTGAAGAAGTATGTCAGTGATCTATCACACATCTTGACAGCAGACCCACCAGATTTGACAGAGGACTTGACATTTGAAGTAGTACCTGTGATGCTCACAAGCCGATAGGTACAACATCTCCGAAGCAAGGATATCCATTATGTAAAAGTGCATTAGAAAAGCCAAGATGTAGAAGAAATTACTTGGGAGGAATAGAACGCGATGCGAAAGGAATACCTTAACCTTTTTGACGACCAAGGTATGTTCAAATTTCGAGGCCAAAATTTATTTTAAGGGTAGGGGAGTTGTGAAACCTACATGCAAATTTCGGAGACGAAATTTATTTTAAGGGTGGGGGAGTTCTAAGACCCCCACTCCATGAACCCGATCTAAACCTTTAATTCATGTCGTAACAGGTCTTCTAATCATCACCGGGCCAGACAAGATGAGCGGATGACAACCAGGTATGAAATCGGACCATTTCAAGTATGAAAAATTGGATACCAGTCGATGGTACCGGTCTTGCTACCGGTCGATGGTCGATTGATATGGCCTACGCCGTCTTGGATCCAGAAAAGGATCTTTATGGGTCCCACCATTTAAATTTTGAATCGAAGGACTTTCCTAATGTTAGGAGGCTTCCTAAACCTAACCCTAGCCTATATAAGGACCCTTAAACCTTCTAAAACCTCTTCTATTGATTCTCACAAACCCTAAAGAGGAGAAAGAGGCTGAAGAAGGAGAAGAAGCTAGGAAGGAGAGGGAGGTGCCACCATTGCCATTTGACGAAGAATGCATTACCCCGAGTCAATGGTAAGTGTTTAAACCTTCCTCTACATTAAGTATTCTAGGATGGTTAATTATGATTGGATCGATACCATGTAAAGCAAGGTATTGATCTAAACCCTATTTGTGCAGTCATAGCCTAGTCTAGTCAGTAAACCCTAGATTTAAGTTCTAGGTTGAAGATCATATCGAAACTAGGACTTGAATGGAGTTAGAAACAACTCTAACTCAATGCTTAGACCTAGGATGTGTAGGAGAAACCCTAGGATCAATAGAAGGTGACCGACAGAAGGTGAGAACCAAGTGTATGGTCTTTCGGAGACATACCGGTCGACCATACCAATCGCACCCTATGTGACCGGTACTGCGATCGGTACCTCCCGGGGACTGGTGTGTGGGGACCGGTTGACCATACCGGTCGCACCTTTCTCCACAGTATCGTGACCGGTACTGCGACTGGTATGCTCTGTGAGGAGTATTTTTGACCCAACATAAACCCTAAGAATATTACTCTAATACTACCCTAACATCGTGTAGGACCTTGTAATAGCAAGTTTGGACCTTGTGACGCGGAGCGAGCTATCAAACAAGCGTCAAGTAAGGGATTCGGACCTAAACCCTAATGATTTAATAAACAGTATATCGTTTTTAATAATCATGATTCTATGGTATGATGTTTGTGCATACTCGCATGTCATCCTTTATTTTCAGTTATTATTATTGTTCATGCGTACTCGCTATGCTAGGATGTGACTGTTAGGCATGTGATTATTTTTGTTGGTGTGTAGAATGGGAAGGACTCGAGGTTTGGGATCATTCCTCACACCAGCACCGTTCGTATCATTCTGTCTTAGCATGCTTGGTGTGGGTAAGGTATCAGGGGGAGGAAGTGGCATTGTGGTCTCCGGCCTGGCCACTAGACTCTAGCTCTTTCTCTATGTCATAGGGAGCTGTGCTGGGATAGGAGCTACTGTAATGACATATTGGATTGGTTTGACGCGAGCCTAGTTTGCAAACCCTTGCCAATAGGGGCTTACGTGTTGGTATGTGTAGAGTATTAGGGGAGGTGTTAACGGTGTTTGATCCAGATGCCTTAGCTCTATCTCTATTCCATGGTGGGTGCATGTGGGATGACAGTGGTGTTTGATCCATTGGGTGGCTTCACACACTCGTGTATAGAGGTGCGGTGGCCGCCAATCATTTCTATAGCACATTGCAAACTTAAAACCAGACCATGATGTGAATGTTACTCATGTATATGTTTGTTGCATTGTCTGATTGTCTTACTGAGCTAAGTTGTGAGCTCACCCTTGTATATATACATGTTTTTTGATTTTGATGCAGGTTATAGGGTGGAGGATTACGTGGACGCTCCAGTGTATGGAGGCGTGGCTACTTTGGACATGCAAGCAGGAGAGGACGAGCATGACGCTTCTTGCGAGTGCCCTTTCTACGTGTATCTCTAGGGTATTTATTTGGATTATTTTATTTATTTTCAATTGGATTTACAAAGTGATGTAAGGATATTATTTACGTTTTGGTGTGGAGAATAACTTGATATTTTATTAAATTATCAATAGATCAATCAGTACATTTTATTTAAAGACTTCCACTGTATTTTATTATATTCTGATTATAGTTATGTGCAATGGTTTGTATGAGTGGACACGGTCTTATTGAGATCCTAGTGTGAACCGTTGGTTCAGTGACGGTTCACTCACTCTTCTAGTTCGGCCAGAATTGGGGTGTGACATACACCTCTCGCATCCCCATCCTACATATGGCATCCCAGTTGGGATCAGCTGAAAATATGTCCTCGTAAATCCTCTCATCCACTAGGTCTACCTGCAGGTGGAAGAGTAGGGTGGTAATCAAGCGTCCATAGGGTAGGTTACCCTTCAGGCCAGGCATCGTAGCTCTGTGTATAGTCTTGATAATGTTGTGGGGGACATAGACAGGCTCCCTGGTGCAGATACAGTAGTGTAAGTACTGAGTCAACTGTGAGACCGTAATGTCCACTCAGTAGAATAAGATTATGTTGGATAATCTTGCAGTACACCGAAGGCTCAAGACGGAGGTTGATTGCCTTCATCTGCTAGCGGTCATCCCGTAGAATCTGACTGCACACCCCTGCGTACATTTTCTTCGATAAAAAACTTGGGCTATTTAGGAGCGCAGTAGACTAACTGACCATCATTCGAGATACCCAGAAGATCCGTCAACTATTGGGTGTTGAAAGAGATAGGAATCCATTTCACCCAACTGGTGATCCGAAGCTCTCTCCCACTATCTATGTCCTCTGGCTCACCCTCCAACCTGAGGTTGCAATAGAAATGTTTGACCAACTCTAGACAGGTGCAACCCTCATACAGGAAGCTAGCCCATCTCATCGAACACCCACTCTACATTAAATAGGGCTAAGCTGGGCAGGTTGACACACCGAGCCCCCACAACCTTCTTCTGATGGTACCATAGATACTATGCCTCAGCTTCAGCAGAACAGAAGCGAGTAGCATCGTAATATCTGGGCATCTTGGTATGGGCCATATTAACTGCAAGGTGAAGAAACAATGAAAGTAAGTTAGAAAAGTTAGAAAATTTGGCAGAATAACGACGTAAAATGGGTAAAAGCCTCTCTTATCACCCAAACACCTAGGCAAAAGGACTTATATGAATCACAAACCATCCTGCAATGATTAACCAATAGGGAAATGCAACCAATTTTGAGGATTTCAAGGGAAATCGAGATTTGAGTAAAATCCCTAAATTCTAGGTCAAAAAGTGAAATTTTGGGACTCTGGCTAAACCAACAGATGAAACCCAAATTTTCTTCAGGGCTTTCGTCTGTTGGGTGCCCAACATTAAACCCAAGCAATATAAATTGAATTTTTATGATTGAATGAGTTTTAATTTGAATTAAACAATAAAAAGGGATGTAAACCTATGTTAGAATGACTAAGAAAAGAAAAGGAATGGAGAATGTACTTTGAGAATGGAGAAGAGTGGAAGAAGACCAAATAAAACCACCCAAGTGGTGTGGTCAACACTGTAGAAACTCAGTAGTGGCGAGTTGAGTCAGAGCCCAGAAGAAGACAAAAGGAAATGGGAAGAATATGCTTGAAATCAGGTTTAAAGACCTGATTTTTAAATGTGCGGTCACATAATTCGACCAAACAGTCGAGCACATGAGTCGATTACATGATCAACCATAGGGCTTCAGGAAGCTGCCAGGGTTTGTGTGGTCACATGTAATGCGACCGAACATGTCGACCATACGATTGATTTTTTTGCTAAATTGACTGTTTGGATTCTGTACTTCAAATTTGCTTTGTTTATTGTTAAACTAACATGACACCATCATATTTTGTACTTGTCTCACATGTTTTTGACTTTATATACACCACCACAGTTGATAGTTATAAATAGCTGGGCATAGAGCAACCCAAAGGGGACGAAACCCAAGCCCACCTCCACCACCACCTGCGGAGGTAAATGCCAATGAAAAGCAGGAGGAACAAGTTGGAAACACTGAGAACCAAAATGTTGCTCCACTAGGGGTCAATAATCAGGTTAACCCCATAAACTTAGCACTGCCACCAATCGATTTGTCTACGTTTGTGATAAATCTAGCACGACAGGTGTAGGAGTTACATAAGATGCAATCAAACATGTATGCTGCTATGGGAATTATTCCCCCAGAGGAGAACGTAGCCCCAGCACCTGCAGGATAGAACAGAAGAATACCGAGGGGTAACAATACTGTACCCCAAGCCTCTGCTATGAATAATGCAGCACCTCAGGTACCTCAAACCCCAGTGGTACACGTTCAAGTGCAGGATCTTGGAGTACCGCAAGGCGGATATAACCAAGGTAACTATCAGTACCAGCCGCCCATGTATGGAGCTTATGCATAGAATCAGCTGGATCACTCCAGGATGATAGAGCATTTTCTGAAAATGAAACCAAAGGAGTTTATGGGTAAGCGATTAGATCCTTTGTGGCCTGTACACTAGATTTGACAAGATGGAAATAAATTTTTTGATGACGACTATTACTAGAGAAGAAAAAGTGCTATGTGCCACTTTTATGCTGAAAAGTGATGCACATCATTGGTAGAAGCCTACTCAAGGTTATCTATTGACCAGGCATACACATTTGACATGAGTTATATTTAAAGAAGCTTTCATCAAGAAATATTTTCCCAAGAGTTTCAGGGACCAGATGGAGAGAGAATTCCTAAGCTTCTATTAGGGTCAGATGATCGTCGATACATATCAGCAGTGCTATGGAGAGTTATTCTTCTTTGCGCTCTCCAATATGCAAGAAGAAAATACCAAAACCCAAAGGTTCGTCATGGGACTTAAGGGAAGCATTCGAGAACATGTTTCGGGTCTAGAAAATAAAATATACAATAAAGCCATGCAGATTGCACAAGTTCTGGAGTCAAGTCAAAGGGAGAGCTATTTTTTTCAAAATAGGGGCATTAAGAGGTCCAACGGGAATATATTTAATGGAAAAATCCAAAGACCTTCAATCCATTTCGTGCTCAAGGCTTCAATGCTATAGCCAAGACTACATAGTCAGCTCAACCTCAACCAAAGAAAGAAAGTGCTAGAGTTAAATGCTACAATTATGACGAGTAGGGCATTATTCAAGAGACTTTCCTAAACCAAGGAAGAAACTACAGCAAGGAAAGGTTTATGTTGTAACTTCTGAAAAAGCTACCGTATCACCTGATGTGGTAATAGGTATGACCCGACCTTTTGTTTTGTAATACCTTGTGTGAGCATATAGACTAAATTAGGTAAAATTATAGGTATCGTACCTATAGATGGCATACCCGCTAGAGTACTTTTTGACTCTAGAGCCATTCATTATTTTGTATTTGTGTCGTTTGGAAAGAAACTAAGTGTACCCCTCAAACCTTTATACTCCAAACTATTAGTACGATCACTTATGGGATTAGAAGCAGAGCTAGACAATGGTTATGGACCATGTCTAATTCTTATTGGTGGATAAATTATGGATGCAACCTTAATTCAACTAGAGATGGCAGACTTTGACGTTATCTTTGGAATGAATTGGTTAGTTCGGCATTTTACAAATCTATTGTGGGTATAAAAGAAATTAACCTTCAAAGGCCAAGATGGTATAAAATTCAGTTTTTCAGGATCTAAACTTCTCCATAAACAGAAAGTCATTCTCTCTACACTAAAGAATAAGAGATGCCTTGAGAAGGGCGGAGTTAGGTACCTTGTGTCTATGGTGGATGTCACACCCTAATTTCGTACTATTCAGAATGGTGTGATGAACCGCTAACAAACCAACGGTTCAACCAGGATCTCGAGTAGGCTATATCCGTTTTATCTAAACCCCATACATCCACATTCATAATTAGAGTAAATATACAATAGCGGAAGTCTTATAATAAAATGAATTGAGAATCTACTGTGATATTACTATATAAATAGCAAATTATTCTGTATCAACTGAGACATAAATAAATATCAAATACATGTCCTTAATAAATCCAAATAAAGAAAACTAAAAAATATCTAATCGAATACACATGAGTTGCACTCGCAAGAGGAGTCAGGTGTATCCACTTCCTCTTCCACTTCCATCGCCGCCATGTTCCCGTACACTGGAGCATTTACATAATCTTCAACAGTCATACCTGCATCATCAACTAAAAGTATTCGACGTCGAAAGGGTGAGCACACATCACGGCTCAATGAGCAAACAAAATAATGCAACAATACATATGCATGAAGTCAAATCATATCTTTGGTCTGGTTTATAGTTTGCACTGTGCTATAGAAAAGATAAGTGGCCACCGCATCTCTATACACAAGTTTGTGGATACACCCAATGAATACGACACTGTCACCCACAGCATCCAGAATGGCACAATATACACCCTGATGGCTAGGGTTGCAAACTGGGCTCGCAACTAACCAATCCTAATGCCAAACAGTGTATCCAAGGCCTCACCCCAGCATCCCTCAGAACATCCATAGAGATAGAGCTAAGGCCCCCTGGTAGAGTCAGAGACTACAAGGACCGAGACCACCTCCCCTGATGCTCTACGACATAATAGTTCTGCTAAGGTAATGGCGATACGACGACATCAGTGGACATGACTTGAGTAGACCATGGCACAATATACACCCCATGAAGAACGGTCATGGCTGTACTGGTTGATGCCATCCCTACCCGCACCATATACACTGGCCAAACACAAACATTCACATGCCTATTCTTATCATCATCATCATCATCATGTTATAAACAATAAAGTAAATATGCAAGAACAAATAATAAAAATATTGGATGACATGTTGAATGCACATACAAGCATACACACACAGAATCAATATGGCATTGGACTCAAGAAATAAAACAGTTTATTATTAACCAATTAGTTTAGGTCTTGTTCCCTCACCTTAGCTTGTTAATAAATCCTCATCCAAGCTTTAGAATCACCTTTATAATGTTATTATATTGCTAGAAGACCTAACAAAGTCGATAGAATTTAATTAGAATTAAATTTTGAATTTAAAAACCATCCTGTTAACTGGGGGTCGGAGGTAGGGTCAGAGTAATGATCAATCCCTGGTGCAACCCCCCCTATTCTGGACTTCCCGAACATTGGGGGTCGATGCTCAGGGTCTGGTAGGGTCGATTGGCCATCGACCCTCCATGCGACCCCCTGTGGGTTTTGGTCAATTTCCTTCCTTTTAGTCCATTCTTCATGTTTGGGGTCCTATGGCTTGCTCCTAAAGTCCATTCTACACACATTCTATGGTCTAAAACCATGAATCATTCACCTATATAGCTTTCATTAATTTCCCCATGATTTTTCATGAAAACCTAACCATGGGTTAATGGTTTGGGACTCTCCGAGATCATACTCTCTTCATTACCTAACCTAAGGTCTGTAGAAACTCATGGAATTAGTATCCATACCTGAGAAGAATACTCCTTCTCTGCAACTCTTCTCCTTTTTGCTTTCTTCTCTTCCTTGCTTCTCTTCTTCTTCTCTTCCTTCTCTTGTCTTTCTCTCAATTCAATTAGGGTCGTAAAAGAAGTGAAAGGGGCTTAGGGACATCCTATTTATAGAGTAGAAACTCCTAAAATAAGTCCCATTGAGATTTGGAAAGTTTCCAATCGAAATTAGTAAACTTTCCTAATTTCAGTTTCTGGCGACAACTGGGGGTCGATGAGGGGGTCGATGATCCCGTCGACCCCTAAATCCTATAGTGTCCGACCCCCTCTATAAAATAGGGGGTCTAACTTTCTGTCTTGGAGGGCCCGATCCTCCCTAGCTGGGTATGCGACCCTCCCCTTAATTTAAGTATTTTTGGGTCGATTTGGTACCTGGGATCACGATCTTCTTCGCGCCCTTTGTCCATTTGGCTCGAGCATGATGGGTAAACCTAATTCAAGGTGGTAAGACCGGGTTAGTTTGATACGGGTCTTACAACTCCCCCCTACGTATAAAAATTTCGTCTTCAAAATTGTACGTCCCTTCTTAATCAAATAAGTGAGGGTATTGCTTTCGCATAGCATTTTCTTCTTCCCATGTAATTTCTTCCATGTCTCTACTTCTCCAGGTGACCTTAACATAATAGATATCTCGGTTGTGTAGTCGTTGAACCTTTCGGCTGGTGATTTCATTTGATGTTACTTCAAATGTCAAATCATCAGTCAATTCCGGTAAATCTACTGTCAAGACGTGCGTTGGATCCACGACATACTTCTTCAATAGGGAGATATGAAATGCGTCATGCACACTTGACATAGATGGTGGTAGTGCTAGCTGATAATCCACTTTTCCATGCTTAGCTAAAATCTCATATGGCCCGACATATCTTGGACTTAGTTTCCCTTTCTGTCCGAACCGTTTCAATCCTCGCATAGGCGATACCTTCAAGAATACTTTATCACCTACGGCGAACTCAAGATCTCTGCGTCGAGTATCTGCATATTGCTTCTGACGGTTTTGAGTTGTTCTTACCCTTTCCTTGATAATGTCGACCACGCGACAAGGCTCTTCGATAAATTCTGGCCCAACAATACTGCGTTCTCCAACTTCATTCCAAAATAAAGGAGTTCGACACTTTCTGCCATACAGTGCTTCATAGGGTGACATTTGTATAGTAGCCTGATAGCTATTGTTATAAGCGAACTCGATCAGTGGTAACTTTTCATCCCATGATCCTTTAAAGTCAATTACACATACTCGTAGCATATCTTCTAGAATCTGAATTGTACGCTCTGACTGTCCATCTGTCTGTAGATGGAATGCAGTACTAAACTTTAATGTTGTACCCATAGCCTTTTGCAATCCTTCCCAAAACTTGGAAGTAAATCGTGGATCTCTATCGGATACAATGCTCTCTGGTACACCATGTAATCGAATAATATTATCCACATACAGTTTTGCTAACCTTTTCAGTGTATACTGAGGTCGTATCGGTATAAAGCGAGCTATCTTAGTCAGACGGTCTACAATCACCCAAACTGCATCAACCACTCGAGGAGTCAGTGGTAATCCTATGACAAAGTCTATAGTGATGCAGTCCCATTTCCATGCTGGTTCCGGTAATGGATGTAACAGTCTTGCGGGTCTTTGTCGTTCAGCCTTTACTTTCTGACAATTTACGCATTGAGACACGAACATAGCTACATCTGCTTTCATCCCTCTCCACCAATGTAGTTTCTTTAGATCATGATACATTTTTGTACTTCCAGGATGTATCGAATAGATGGTGGTATGGGCTTCTTTCATCAGTCGGTGTCTAATGTCCACACTTTCTGTTTCGGGTACACATATCATTCCTTTGTACTTCAGTACCTTCTCTTTTTCCAAGGTGAACTCAGGGTTAGTTCTACCTTTTTCGATGTCTTCTTGCATCGTTCTCAGGTAAGGGTCTGATTTGATAGTTGTCTTCACTTCATCAATTATATCTGGTATAATCTTCAATGCAGTGAACATATTTGAAAATCGATGAATAAACCCTTGGTTGGCTGATCCATCCGCTGTATCTATCACATACTGCTCGTTGCCGTGATTGAATACCATTTCGGTAGTACACATTGCTGCAGTTGTGCTAACCTCTCCTTGAGATTTTATCATTACCTTTCTGCTCAACGCATCCGCTATTACATTAGCTTTCCCTGGATGATACTGGATATCACAATCATAGTCTTTCAATAGTTCCAGTCATCTTCTTTGTCTCATATACAACTCCTTCCGATTAAATAAATAAGTAAGACTTTTATGGTCCAACTTAATCTGGAACTTCTCTCCGTATAGGTAATGTCTCCATATCTTGACAGCATGTACGACTGCTGCTAACTCCAAGTCATGAGTGGGATAGTTTTTCTCATGTGTCTTCAACTGTCTTGAGGCATAAGCAATTACTTGTTCTCCTTGCATAAGCACACATCCTAATCCCAGTCCTGACGCATCAGTGTATAGGGTAAATGGCTGTCCTGGGACAGGAATAGTCAAAATCGGAGCGGATATCAATCTGGTCTTCAATGTCTGGAAGCTCTTCTCATATTTATCCGTCCACACAAACTTTTCACCTTTCTTAGTTAAACTGGTGAGAGATACACCAATCCGGGAATAGTCTTCCACAAATCTCCGATAATAACCAACGAGACCCAGAAAACTTCTAATTTCTCAACGCTCTTTGGTGCTTCCCACTTTACAATAGCCTCGATCTTGCTGGGGTCCACTTTGATTCCTTCAGCGGATACTACATGGCCTAGGAAGGCAACTTCACTTAGCCAAAACTCACACTTGGTAAATTTGGCATATAGCTTCTCTTTCCTTAAACACTATAGGGCGGCGTTTAGGTTCTTAATATGGATTTCTTTGTCCTTGGAATATACCAATATATTATCAATAAATACAATAACCGACGTATCCAACATATCGTGGAAAACCCGGTTCATAAGTTCCATGAAAGTTGCTGGTGCGTTTGTTAATCCAAAAGACATGACCAAGTATTCATTATGTCCATTTCTGATCCTGAAAGCTGTCTTAGGAATATCACCCTCTTTAATCTTCAACTGATGGTAGCCTGACCGAAGATCGATCTTAGAAAATACTTTTGCCCCTTGCAACTGATCGAACAAGTCATCGATCCTAGGTAGTGGATATCGATTCTTGATTGTCAGCTTGTTCAACTCCCGATAGTCGATACATAATCGAACGCAACGTTCCTTCTTCTTTACGAACAATATCGGTGCTCCCTATGGTGATATACTAGGTCAAATATAACCCTTTTCCAGCAGTTCCTGTAGTTGCACTTTCAGTTCCTTCAGTTCAGTAGGAGCCATTCTATAAGGTGCTTTTGATACTGGTGTGGCTCCAGGTATAAGGTCTATCACAAACTCTGTGGCTCTGTCGGGTGGTAATCCTGGTAGTTCCTCCGAAAATACGTCGGGATAGTCCCGCACGACATCAATATCTTCCATTCGTGATGCTTCCTTGGTTAGGTCGACCACTGACACTAGATACCCGACTGCCCCCTTCTCAAGGCACTTCTTAGCCTTTAGTGCTGAGAGTATGAGCTTACGTTTACGGGGAAGTTTGGTTCCCGCAAAATTGAATTTTGCTCCTTCTTTGTCTTTAAATGTTAGTTTCTTTTCGGCGCATAATAGGTTCACAGAATGCCGAGCTAACCAGTCCATTCCCAAGATGACATCAAAGTCTGCCATCCCAAGTTAGATCAAGGTTGCATCTAAGGTTTTCTCACCAATGAGAACTGGACATGGTCCATAACCTTTCTCTAATTCCACTTCAAACCCCATCGGTGACCGTACAAGTAGTTTGTAGTCCAATGTTTTGATGGGTAAGTTCAGCTTCTTTCCAAACGACACAGATATAAAGGAATGAGTAGCTCCTGAATCAAAGAGTACTCTGGCGGGTAGGCCATTTATAGGTACGATACCTGTGATTTATTTAACTTAGTCTACATGCTCATACAATGTAATACAACTTAAAAGGTTTCGGTCATACCTGTGACCACATCGGGTGACGCGGCAGCATCTTCGGATGTCACAGCATATAATCGTCCTTGATGTAATTTCTTATTGGGCTTAGGGCACTCCCTTATCATATGTCCCACTTGGTTGCAGTTATAACATCTCAGACCTTCAGAATTTGGCTTTGGTTGTTGTTGAGTTATCGGGGTAGTCTTGGATGAAGCAGTAAAGCCTTGAGCATGGAAGGGTTTAAATGTCTTGTTGTGCCCTCCGTTATAAGCAATTCTGGCTGGCCTTTTATGCCTCTCTTCTGTGTAAAGTAACTTTTATTCTGGCTCGATTCTATAACTCGAGCAATTTGGACAGCTTCATTATATATCTTCTTTTCCAAACCCAGAACGTGCTCTTTGATGCTTCCTTTAAGTCCCGTGACAAACCTACGGGTCTTAGTGTCTTCTTCTTGCATACTAAGTGGTGCAAAGAAAAATAGCTCCTCATAACGCTGTTGATATGCATCCACGGACATCTGGCCCTGTTATAAACTCAGGAACTCCTTCTCCATAGAATCTCTGAATCTTCGGGGAAAATACTTCTCAAAGAAAGCTTCTTTATAAATAGCCCAAGTCAATAGGGCGTGCTTGGTCAATAGATATGCCCTAGTAGATTTCCACCAATGATGTGCATCACCTTTTAGCATGAAGGTGGCACATAATACCTTTTCTTCTTCTGTAATAGTCATCATAAGAAAGTTTCTCTCCATTTCGTCGATCCAGTGTGCTGGCCATAACGGATCAGATGGTTTATCGTTAAATTCCTTGGGCTTCATCTTCAAAAATCTCTCAACCAGTCGAGAGTGATCCATCTGATTTTGGGGGTATGCCCCAAACATAGGTTGTGGATACTGATAATGAACCTGAGCTGCTTCCGGACCTGGTACTGGAATCTGTGCAGCTGGTGGTTGAGGTGTTTGAGGTGCTGGGTGGTTACCCACCGGTGCTGCACTGGCTTGTCCAGTCTACATGGGTGTAGCATGTGCAGCCTGGAACATAATCCCCATTGCAACTTGCATTTGAGCCTGTGCGTGTTGCATTTGTTGTAGCTGCTATGCTAAGTTCATCACCACGGTTGCTAACTCCCATGGTGGAGGTGGCAAGTTTGTAGGATTTGCCTGACCTGGGTTTCCTGGTGCATATATGTTTTCCTGACTAGTCTCCTCCACAGGTGGTGGTGGTGGAACTGCATTTCGGCTCTGTCTGGTTACTCTACGTCCAGACATAATTTCTTCTGAGAATGGTGGTGCCTAAAAATAATCAAAATACATGAGACAATCATTTATACTTCCTGTATGCATGCTAACCGATGTAAAATTTCAAAAATTTTAGCTCATTGTATGAAAATTTCTATCTTTTCTATGCAGGGTCGATGGTGGGGGTCGATGATATGTCCGACCCTCAGTATTCGACCCTGGGAATAACCTGTTCTTCCCGAGAGCTGGGGGTTGATATGGGGGTCGATGGGTGTCTGACCCCCAGGTCCGACCCCTAGTTTTCTGTCAGATTCCCGAGAGCTGGGGTTCGATATGGGGGTCGGTATGGGGGTCGATGATCCTGGTCGAATTGTCAGACCCCCAAACCAAAAATCAGACTTTTAAGATTTGATTCTGGGTTCATTTCCCATCATTTCTTCCCCGTTTTGACTCGTCTCCCACCTCTGAGTTGCTACAGTGCCACTCCGCTGTATTGATCATTTCGGTTCCGTGTTTCGACGTCCACATCACTCCTATATGTATGTTTTCTCATTTTTACCTGTTTTTAGGTTTCCATTTCTAGGTTTTTGCCCATTTAACTTGTATTTTTCAAATTAACTTTTTCTGACCGTAAAAATTTGATTTTTATTGGGGCTTTTGTTATTGGTGTCTTGAGGAACGAAAGCCCTCAAAAAATTTTGAGTTTCATCGGTTGGTTATTGAGAAACTTGGATTTTACTCTTTTTGCCCTAATTTGTCGAAATTTTTGATATCTCGCAATTTCTTCAAATTGGATCCCATTAGTTAGAATTTCCTACTGTGTGAGTGTTGTAGGATATATTAGAACCTACGTAAGTCCTCCTGCCCACGTGTATGGGTGACAAGTGAGGCTTTTGGCCAACTTACGTCGTTATAATGTCAAAATTTCAGCTTTTCTACCCTACTAACGTACTATCTGTTTTTCTTTCTTATTTGTAGATATCATGGCTCGTACCAAAGTACCTAGAGTTCGTGATCCTCTTCGTTTCCATTCCAACGAAGCTGAGGCACATTATGCCCACTTCGCTCGCAAGAAAGTGGAGGGTGGTCGTATGGTGAACTTGGCTGAGTTGGCCATGTTCAATGTAGAGAGGGCGTTTGGTGATATGGGATGGCTCCCTATCATCACTTACGATGCTTGCACCCGCCTGGATTTGGTGCGACAGTTTTATTGTAACCTCCAGGTGGTGGGGGATTACAATGATGTCGAGAGGGGTCACGAGTTGTGCAACACAAGCTATGTCAAAGGGGTGAACATTTCATTCGATTATCGACAACTGGCCGACCTACTGGGCATTTCCTATGATGGCCCCATGGTTTACTGTGCTCCTAGAGAGCACCAGTTCTCCTCCACAGAGATGAGGGCTGAGATCGATAATCAGCTTCTACGACCTGATCGCTGGCAGATGAGGGCATGCTATATGCGTCCGGCTCCACGAGTATTTTTGCAAGATTATCCAGCACAATCTGATTTCGTAGAGTGGTCATTACGAGAGGGTTTCCCAACTGACCCAGTACCTGCTGTACAGTATTTGTACTAGACAGCCCGTCTGCCTACCATACATTATCATGCATACTATGATCACTGCTACGTTGCCCAGTCACACTGGCAACCTTTCGTATGGGCGTATGATCACTATGCTGCTTACCCTCCTGGGGGTTGATTTAGTGGATGATAAGATTTAGGAGAAGACCTTCTCGTCGCCTCTAGATTGGGAGGCTATTTGCAAGATGGGCCTGTGGGATGCCCAGGTCAGTGATGAGGAGAGGAACGAGATGGTGCACCCTCACACTCGTGTAGAGATAGTTGATGCTGAGTCCGCTGCCGCCGCTGCTGGAGTTCGTGCGGAGCCTGCTGTTGATGACGACCGCATGTACATGGATGTAGACTCGATACCACTGCCTTCACCTACGCCTGCGGCTGGAGCTGGTACTTCATATGCAACTGGTCCTTCTCATGAGGCTGGTCCTTCTCATGCGGCTAGTCCTTCACACCCACCTTCTGATATGATGGATATGTAGCATGAGATCAGAGTGGCTCAGCGAAGATCTGATCTGAGGATGGAAGAGTTACTAGATGCTCAGCGTGTGAGAGTAGATGAGCTATTAGCCCCCCAGCGCATATCGGACACACGGATGGGAGAGCTCAAAGAGATTCAGCGTGCGACTGATCAGAGGGTAGCCGATCTTACAACTAGTTTGTAGACGACCCAGACTCAGATAACCTGGTTGACTAGAGTCTACGCGGAGGACTATGACAGAGATCGTGAAGCACTGCCTCCTCCTTCGCCTCCAGCTTCATGATTGTATCTTTTCTCTTTCTTTATACTACAGAGTAACTGTTTGGGTTGTGGACTGTACTCTGCTTTAAATATTAATACATATTTGTTTCTCTCTTATTGTATTTAAAATTGTTTCTCCTTTAAATAGATGTATTATTCTCTTTTTAAATTTTGTCTCAAACATCACTTGTGCTTATAGTGTGTTATTCATAATCTGTCGTGAAGGTATGTTGATTTAGCGGACAAGACCAGGAAAGCTCTGATACCAAGTTGTCACACCCCAATTCCATACTATTTAGAATGGTGTGATGAACCGCTAACAAACCAATGATTCAACCAGGATCTCAAGTAGGCTATATCCGTTTTATCTAAACCCCATACATCCACATTCATAATCAGAGTAAATATACAATAGCGAAAGTTTTATAATAAAATGAACTGAGAATCTACTGTGGTATTAATATATAAATAGCAAATTATTCTGTATCAACTGAGACATAAATAAATATCAAATACATGTCCAAATAAAGAAAACTAGAAAAATTTCTAATCGAATACACATGAGTTGCACTCGCAAGAGGGGTCAGGTGTATCCACTTCCTCTTCCACTTCCATCGCCGCCACGTTCTCGTACACTGGAGCATTTACATAATCTTTAACAGTCATACCTGCATCATCAGCTAAAATTATTCGACGTCGAAAGGATGAGCACACATCACGGCTCAATGAGCAAACAAAACAATGCAACAATACATATGCATGAAGTCAAATCATATCTTTGGTCTGGTTTATAGTTTGCACTGTGCTATAGAAAGGATAGGTGGCCGCCGCAATTCTATACACAAGTGTGTGGATACGCCCAATGAATACAGCACTGTCGCCCACAGCATCCAAAATGGCATAATATACACCCCATGAAAACGGCATGGCTGTACCGGTTGATACCATACCAACACATAAACCCCTGATGGCTAGGGTTACAAACTGGGCTCGCAATTAACCAATCCTAATGCCAAACAGTGTTTCCAAGGCCTCACCCCAGCATCCCTCAGAACATCCATAGAGATAGAGCTAAGGCCCCCCGGTAGAGTCAGAGACTACAAGGACCGAGACCACCTCCCCTGATGCTCTACGACATAATAGTTCTGCTAAGGTAATGGCGATACAACGACATCAGTGGACATGACTTGAGTAGACCATGGCACAATATACACCCCATGATGAACGGTCATGGCTGTACCGGTTGATACCATCCCTACCCGCACCATATATACTGGCCAAACACAAACATTCACATGCCTATTCTTATCACCATCATCATCATCATGTAATAAACAATAAAGTAAATATGCATGAACAAATAATAGAAATATTGGATGACATGTTGAATGCACATACAAGCATACACACATAGAATCAATATGGCATTGGACTCAAGAAATAAAACAGTTTATTATTAACCAATTAGTTTAGGTCTTGTTCCCTCACCTTAACTTGTTAATAGATCCTCTTCCAAGCTTTAGAATAACCTTTATAATGTTATTATATTGCTAGAAGACCTAACAAAGTTGATAGAATTTAATTAGAATTAAATTCTGAATTAAAAAACCATCCTGTTAACTGGGGGTCGGAGGTAGGGTCGGAGTCATGATCGACCCCTAGTGCAACCCCCCCTATTCTGGACTTTTCGAACACTGGGGGTCGATGCTCAGGATCTGGTAGGGTCGATTGGCCATCGACCCCCATGTGACCCCCTGTGGGTTTTGATCAATTTTCTTCCTTTTAGTCCATTCTTCGTGTTTGGGGTCCTATGGCTTGCTCCTAAAGTCCATTCTACACACATTCTATGGTCTAAAACCATGAATCATTCACCTATATAGCTTTCATGAATTCCCCCATGGTTTTCCATGAAAACCTAACCATGGGTTGATGGTTTGGGACTCTCCGAGATCATACTCTCTTCATTACCTAACCTAAGGTCTGTAGAAACTCATGGAATTAGTATCCATACCTGAGAAGAATACTCCTTCTCTGAAACTCTTCTCCTTTTTGCTTTCTTCTCTTCCTTGCTTCTCTTCTTCTTCTCTTCCTTCTCTTTTCTTTCTCTCAATTTAGTTAGGGTTGTAAAAGGAGTGAAAGGGGCTTAGGGATGTCCTATTTATAGAGTAGAAACTCCTAAAATAACTCCCATTGAGATTTGGAAAGAGTCCAACCGAAATTAGGAAACTTTCCTAATTTCAGTTTCTGGCGGCAACTAAGGGTCGATGAGGGGGTCGATGATCCCGTGGACCCCTAAATCCTAAAGTATCTGACCCCCTCTGTAAAACAGGGGGTCTGACTTTCTGTCTTGGGGGGCCTGACCCCCCCTTGCTGGGTATGCGACCCTCCCCTTAATTTAATTGTTTTTGGGTCGATTTGATACCTGGGATCACGATCTCCTTCACGCCCTTGGTCCATTTGGCTCGACCGGGTTAGTTTGATACGGGTCTTACAGTGGACCTTACCAAAGTGGTGCCACGAATGGAAGACATCAAGGTTATGCAAGAATTTTTAGACATGTTTCATAAGGATTTACCAGGTTTACCGCCTAATAGAGCGAAAGAGTTCATTATAGACTTATTGACAAGGTCAACACCTGTGTCCAAGGCACCGTACCTTATGGCTCCAATTGAGCAGAAGGAATTAAAGGTTCAACAGCAAGACTTATTAGACAAGGGATTTATGCGACCTAGTATATCGCCTTGGGGAGCGCTAGTGTTATCAGTTAAAAAGATGGACAGTAGTATTCAACTATGTATAGACTACCAAAATTGAACAAGCTCACAATCAAGAATCGATATCCCCTACTTCGGATTGATGATTTATTTGATCAGTTACACGGAGTGAAGGTTTTTTCCAAGATCAATCTCCGATTAGGGTATCATCAGTTAAAGATCAAGGATGGTGACATTCCAAAGACAGTGTTTAGAACCAGATATGGACACTGAGTTTCTGGCCTTGTCTTTCGAATTAACCAATGCACCAGTATCTTTTATGGAACTTGTGAATCGAGTGTTTCACGACATGTTGAACACTTTGGTTATAGTTTTCATAGATAATATATTGATATATTCTAAGGATGAGGTGACTAATGTAACGAATCTTAGAGCATCCTTACAACGATTGAGGAAAGAGAAGCTTTATTCCAAATTCAATAATTGTGAGTTCTGATTGAATGAAGTGCAATTCTTAGGTCACATAGTATCCTCAGAAGGAGTTAAATTGAATCCCAGCAAGATCGAAGCTATTGTGAAATGGAAAGCACCTAAGAGTGTTAGAGAAATTAAAAGTTTCTCAAGTTTAGTTGGGTACTATTGACGGTTCATAGAAGACTACTCCAGAATCACCATACCTCTTACCAATTTGACTAAGAAAGGAGTAAAGTTTGTTTAGACTGACAAGTGTGAAGAGTTTTTTTAAACATTGAGGGGAAGACTGATATCGGCTCCCATATTGACCATTTCGATACCAGGACAGTCATTTATCCTGTACAGTGATGCTTTTGGATTGAGTTTGGGATGTATTCTCATGCAAGGAGAGCAAGTAATTGCTTATGGTTCAAGACAACTGAAGGCACATGAGAAGAATTACCCTACTCATGACTTAGAGTTAGTAGTAATGGTACATGCTGTAAGATATGGAAACATTATTTGTATGGAGAAAATTTTCAAATTAAGTCAGACCATAAGAGTCTTACTTATCTATTTAATCAGAAGGAGTTGAACATGAGCCAGAGAAGATGACTGGAACTGCTAAAGGATTATAATTGTGACATCCAGTATCATCTAGGAAAGGCTAATGTAGTTGTTGATACACTGAGCCAAAAAGTGAAAACAATGCCTGAGGAAGAAGCTAGCACAAATGCTATTGTATGTATTGCGGCAAGAGTATTTGATTATGGCAATGAGCAATTCATTGTCGATAAATCGGGTAGTTTGACAAATATAAGGTTGATACATAAGTTTTCAAATATATTCATTACATTAAAGATTGTTCCTGATCTAAAGGACGAAGTAAAGATGACAATCCAATCAGACCCCTATTCGAGGACAATGCAAGAAGATTTGGAAAAGGGTAGGCCCACTCCTGATTTCACTCTGGATTCCGAAGGGACGTTAAGGTACGAAGTAAGAGTATGCGTACTTGAAAGTGAAAATGCAGAAATTCAAAATAGACTAATGAGGGAAGCTTATTCCACCTCTTATTCGGTACATCTTGGAAGTACAAAGATGCATCACGAACTAAAGAAGCTATATTGGTGGAGAGGAATGAAAATAAATGTAGCTCGATATGTGTCTCAATGCCTAAATTTCTAACAAGTAAAGGCATAATAGCAAAGACCAACAGGCTTATTACAACCACTACCTGAACTAGCCTAGAAATGGGATTGCGTTATTATGGATTTTGTCACGAGTTTACCATTGACCCCCCGGTCTGTAAAAGTGGTCTAGGTTATCCCCGACTCACAAAAATAGCTCGCTTCATCACTATTTGATCTCAATCTACTCTGGAGAGATTAGCCAAGATGTATATAGATATTATAGTCTGACTACACAGTGTACCTAAAAGCATAGTATCTGACAGAGACCCACACTTTTCCTCAAAGTTTTGGGAAGGATTACAGAAGGCTATGGGTACAACGTTGAAGTTCAGTACAGTATTCCACCACCAGACTGATAGACAGTCGGAGCACACCATTCAGATTTTAGAAGACATGCTCTGAGCTTATGTGAATGATTTTAAGGGATCGTGGGATGAGATGGTACCATTAATCGAGTTTGCTTATAATAACAGTTATCAAGCTACTATACAGATGTCACCTTATGAAGCATTGTATGGTAGAAAATGTCGAACTCCTTTATTTTGTAATAAAATTGGAGAGTAGAGAATTATCGGACCAGAGTTTTTCTAAGAAACTTGTCAAGTAGTTGACATAATCCAGGAAAGAGTTAGGACAGCTCAGAATCGTTAGAAACAATATGCAGATAATCGACGTCGAGATCTTGAGTTCACTGTAAGTGACAGAGTATTCCTAAAAATATCACCTATGCATGCCTTGAAACGGTTCGGTCAGAAAGGAAAGCTATATCCCAGATACATCAGACCATATGAGATTTTAACGAAACCTGGAAAGGTGGTGTATCAGTTAACACTACTACCATCGATGTCTAGAGTACATGATGTATTTCATGCCTCATTAGTGAAGAAGTACGTCAAAGATCCAATACACATTCTAATGGTGGATCCACCAAATTTGACTGATGATTTGACGTTCGAAGTAGTACCTTTTGAAATCACCAGTCGAAAGGTTTAACATCTTTGCAACCATGACATTTATTATGTTAAGGTTACATGGAGAAGATAGGATGTGGAAGAAATCACATGGGAAGAAGAGAATGCTATGCGGAAGCAATATCCTCACCTATTCGACTTAAAGGTATGTGAAAATTTTAAAGACGAAATCTATTTAAGGGGGAGGGAGTTGTAAGAACCACACTCTACTAACCTGGTCTAACCGTGTCATGCCAGGTCTTCCTATCATAGCTAGAATGAGTAGACCAACCATGTAAAGAAACCACATGACTAGGTAAGGGAATCAACCAAAAAATAGTTAAGTTTGAGTGTACGGTCGACTACATGAGCTGGTATGGTCGACCATATGATGAAGGAAGCAAGACCAGTCAAAATGGGTCGTGTGGTCAACACTTCTGAGTTATGCGGTCGACGGATTTTACCACCACACGATCGATCGCACGAAATCCAAATCAAACTCTAAGATTTGAAAACTTTCCAAATCAAAGGGGATCTCTTTCCTAATTGTTGGAGGCTCTATATGGAGAGTTTCACTCTATAGAGGATGTCCCTCTACTCTCTCTCACTTTTTTGGATCACTATTAACCCCTAAACCTAAGAGAGAAAGAGAAAGGAAGAGAAGGAGAAGGAGATTTGGGGAAGAAGGAAGTATTTTAGAGAAAGCTCAGACCCTCTACAGTAAGTAAGGTATGGAACTCGTCTCTGTAGTCGTAAATCACAAGAATAGGAGTTTCCATGGTAAATTGAGATATCAAACCCAATGTAAGGTTTCAACTACAGGGTTTTCTGCAAATTTCAAAGGGGATCATGGGGAATAAGTTTGGGTAATTATTTTGGTAAAAACTAAGATTAATGGCCATAGAATGAATATTAGGGTGAATCCCGTTAATGGATCAAGAGGAGAAACTCGGGATGGAAGTAAAAATCGACCAAACTTTGTGTGGTCGCACCTTACACTCGACCACACGGTGACTAAAGGATCGACCACAACTATTCGGGAAGTTCCCAGGAATGGTGTGGTCGCATGTTGTGGTCGCATGATATTTGACCGTACATATCGACTGTACAACCTGTGGTCAACATAAACATGAAACCACAGGATCGACCAGTTGACCATTAATGATTTTATTTTGATTTTTTACTATTGTAACTTGGTATAGAATAACCCTAACTTAAATCAATACATTCTTTAGGTTCCCAAGTAGTTTAAAGTGGTTCCCAAGGCTTGTAAGGAGATCAAATATCGTTTACAAGTGAAGGAACAAGACCTAAACTAATTGGATAATAACAAACTATGTTCTTTTATTACATCCAATGCCATAAAAGATTTTATGCTTGTAAGTTTGTAATATGCATCTCACATCTCATCTAATATTACAACTATTTCTGCTCATGCATATTTATTTCTGTTATTTATAACATGATGATGATGCTAGAGATAGGCAAGTGTTTATCTATGTGGTTAGTGTGTTGGATGCGAGTAGAGCATCAGGGGAAAGATGTGGTATTGTGGTTCATCCTAACCACCAGACTCTAGCTCTATCTCTATGGGCATATTGAGAGATTCTGGGGTAAGGCCTTGGATACATTTAGATGGCATTAGGATTGATTAGTAGCAAGCTAAGTTTGCAAGCCCTCACCAATAAGGACTTACATGTTGATATGGGTAGGGCACCAGGGGAAGTGTTGGTAGTGTGTAATCTGGACACTTTAGCTCTATCTCTATTCCATGGTGGGGGCATGTGGGATGGCAATGGTATTTGATCCATTTGGTGGATTCACACACTCGTGTATAGAGGTGCGGTGGCCGCCAATCCTTTCTATAGTATAATTGTGAACTTAAAACCAGACCAAAGATATTGAATTGAATGCATGCATATGTTTACGCATTGTTTTGTTTGCTTATGAAGCTGTGATGTGTGCTCACCCTCTCGACATCAAATATTTTTAGTTGATGATGCAGGTCCTACTGGAAGATTATATGAATGCACCAACGCACGGACATGTGGCAACTTTCGATGTAGAATCTATAGAGTAAGCGCATGATTCGTCATGCGAATGCAATCAATGTGTTTTTCCTTAATTAGTTATATTTGAATATTGGAACAGGTAATAGATTATTAGTTATGTTTTGAGTTATTTAAAAATAATGGGATTTAATTATTACTTTATCATGTTATACACTCAGTTCATTATTTCCATTATTATTTTAGTATCTCTGGTTATGTTGTGGAATGTGTATTTGGTTTAACATGGTAGGCACGGTATTTACAAGATCTTGGTTTAAACCATTGATTCTTATGATGGTTCGTCACACTACTGATTAATCCAGAATTGGGATGTGACAAAGAAAGGAGAAGGAGAAAGAATTCCCTACAACCAAAGGGAACCGCCATTGGATAACACTGACACCAGAGATCAATACAGGTATCGATTCTTTTCATCTCCTTGTTTCAAATTGAGTTAAACAAAATCTGTAGGAACCCAAGTGTGAGGACAAATGTGGATCATTAGCTTTCGATTTTGATCTATTGTCCACCCATGCTGATTGAGGGTAATGATTTGGAGTCGCCACCTAGATTAAGGTATAGGACCTAAAATGTAGCCTCATCATGAGACAATATTTCTATTGACTCATTTGACCCAATATATATTGGCTTTGGCCTATCAGAAATTTGGTAATTATTCAAGGTATAGTTTGAAAAGGTGTTAGGCACCCAAAGCTATCCGATCCAAAAATTGGCCTCATATATGATTCTACTTTCCTTAGACTCTATGGTTTCGACTGTTCATGGTCAATATATGATAACTAGGGCTTATGGGGGATCTTATGCCAAGTTGCTAAATTCTTCAAACCTAAGTTTAGCCAATCATGTTTTCAAAATAAATAAATAAATAAAATAATATATAGCGAACCGAACAGAAGATGGTTTGGTGATGGACTGAATCTGAGACGTCCATCCCAAGATTGCTTATGTATTCTAATCCTGGAAATCAAATTCATAATATAGTTCGAACAAAATGTAATTAAAGTTTATGAATGTGATTTATGCTTAAGCTTTATTAGATTCAATTTTTCAAGTTAAAGTTTATGCTTGAAAGATGATTGAGATTGAACTTAAAAAACTTATGTGGATAGAAGTGAATATAAATACAGAAATGGATATAGATATGGATATGGAGAATCTAAGAAGACTAAGATGTGTTACCGTACTTATAGAAGTTCTCCAAGTTGTTTTATTGGTTAATACTCTCAAGGAGGAAAGAGGGACAAATACTCTCAAGGAGCAATGGGTTGATAGATAGATACTCTCACGAAACAAAAGGATAAATACTCTCAAGCAGCAAGGGGTTTAATACTCTCAAAGAGAAAAGGGTTTGATACACTTAAAGAGAAAAAAATGTTTGATACTCTCAAGGAGCAAGGCGTTTAATACTCTCAAGGAGCAAGGCGTTTGATACTCTCAAGGAGCAAGGGGTTTGACACTCTCAAGGAGCAATGGGTTTGATACTCTCAAGGAGCAAAGGGTTTTTTTACTCTCAAGAAGCGAAGATGTGAGTCTGTATTTGGGAATCTCTCCAAACTGCCTACGATCTTAGGGTGGTGCCCTAAGAATTAGAATCCGCATAGTTCGAAAGCGGATTCAATTATTGAGTGTATATTCTTTTAAGATCATGGTGTAAAACCTTACTTGGGAATCTCACCAAACTACATACGTATCTTAGGATGTTGTCTTAAGAATTAGGATCTGCTTAGTGCAAAAGCAGATTTAAATCATTCATGTATACTTTCAAGATCAGAGTGGTGATCCTAAATGCTTTATGGCTGATTCACATCACACCTAACTAGTTCTTTGTACCCTAGGGGAGATGAACTAACGGGTAGGGATCATCCTAAAGCTACCCTTGACCTAAAACCCTAATTTGCAATGTGTTGGGCTAGGTTTCAAATCTGTTGTTAAGATTTATCATTTTTTCATTTTTACCCTTCCCGTAAATGTGGGTGCCTACATGCATGTCCCCACACCTAATATATCTGCTAGGTGTACAGATTTCGACTAGGGTGTAGCAGAAATTAAGTTATTGCCAACAATTCAAACAAGACAAGTAATCAAGATGTATCATCTAAAGTATAGCAAATAAAATCATGTGAATTAATATGGCAAGACAGCATGTGAACAAGCATTGTCACACCCCAATTCCGCACACTTCAGAATGGTGTGATGAACCGCTAGCAAACCAACGGTTCAACCAGGATCTCGTACAGATGGTATCCGACTGATCTAAACCTCATACAACCACATTCATAATCAGAGTAAATACACAATATCGGAAGTCTTATAGTAAAATGAACTGAGAATCTACTATGATATTAATATTTAAATAGTAATTTATCCTGTATCAACTGAGACATAAATAAATATCAAATACATGTCCATCATAAATCCAAATAAAGAAATCTAGAAAATATCTAGTCGAATACACATGAGTTGCACTCGCAAGAAGAATCATGGGTATCCAATGCATCTTCCACTTCCATCGCCGCCACGTTCCCGTACACTGGAGCATTTATATAATCTTCGACGGTAATACCTGCATCATCAACTAAAAAAAATATTTGATATCGAGGGATGAGCACACATCATGGCTCAATGAGCAAACAAGACAATGCAACAATACATATGCATGCAGTCAAATCATATCTTTGGTCCAATTTAAAGTTTGCAATGTGCTATAGAAAGGATAGGTGGCTGCCGCACCTCTATACAAGAGTGTGTGGAAACGCCTAATGAAAAAGGCACCGTCGCCCCACATGCACCCAGAATGGCACAATATACACCCCATGAAAAATGGTCATGGGTGTACCGGTTGATACCATACCAACAAATAAACCCCTGCAGGCTAGGGTTGCAAACTGGGCTCGCAACTAACCAATCCTAATGCCAAACAGTGTATCCAAGGCCTCACCCCAGCATCCCTCAGAACATCAATAGAGATAGAGCTAAGGCCCCCCGGTAGAGGCAGAGACTACAAGGACCGAGACCACCTCCCCTGATATTTTACGACATAATAGTTCTGCTAAGGTAATGGAAATACGACGACGTCAGTGGACTTGACTTGAATAGGCTATGGCACAATATACCCCGATGAAAACGACATCGAAGTATCGATTGATACCATCCCTACCCGCACCATATACACTGGCCAAACACAAACATTCACATGCCTATTCCTATCATCATCATCATCATCATGTAATAAACAATAAAGTAAATATGCATGAATAGATAATAGAAATATTGGATGACATGTTGAATGCACATACAAGCATATACGCATAGAATCATTATGGCATTGGACTCAAGAAATAAAACAGTTTATTATTAACCAATTAGTTTAGGTCTTGTTCCCTCACCTTAGCTTGTTAATAGATCATCTTCCAAGCTTTAGAATCACATTTATATTGTTATTATATTGCTAGAAGACCTAACAAAGTCGATAGAACTTAATTAGAATTTATTCTGAATTTAAAAACCATACTGTTAACTGGGGGTCGGAGGTAGGGTCGGAGTAATGATCGACCCCTGGTGCGACCACCCCTATTCTGGACTTCCCGAACACTGGGGGTCGATGCTCAGGGTCTGGTAGGGTCGATTGGCCATCGACCCCCCATGCGACCCCCTGTGGGTTTTGGTCAATTTTCTTCCTTAAATCCATTCTTCGTGTTTGGGGTCCTATGGCTTGCTACTACAGTCCATATTACAAATGTTCTACGGCCTAGAACCATGATTCATTCACCTAAATGGCTTTCATGACTTCCCCATGGTTTTTCATGAAAACCTAACCATGGGTTGATGGTTTGGGATTCTCCGAGATCATACTCTCTTCATTATCTAACCTATGGTCTGTAGAAACTCATGGAATTAGTATCCATACCTGAGAAGAATACTCCTTCTCTGCAACTCTTCTCCTTTTTGCTTTCTTCTATTCCTTGCTTCTCTTCCTTCTCTTCTCTTTCTCTCAATTCAATTAGGGTTGTAAAAGGAGTGAAAGAGGCTTAGGGACGTCCTATTTATAGAGTAGAAACTCCTAAAATAAGTCCCATTGATATTTGGAAAGAGTCCAACCGAACTTTGAAAACTTTCCTAATTTCTGTTTCTGGAGGCAACTAGGGGTCGATGAGGGGGTCGATGATCCCGTCGACCCTTGGTTCTTAAATTGTCTAACCCCCTCTGTAAAACTGGGGGTCTGACCTTCTGTCTTGGGGGGTCCGACCCTCCCTTGTTGGGTATGCGACCCTCCCCTTAATTTAAGTGTTTTTGGGTCGATTTAATACCTGGGATCACGATCTCCTTCACGCCCTTGGTCCATTTTGCTCAACCATGATGGGTAAACCTGGTTCAAGGTGGTAAGACCGGGTTAGTTTGATACGGGTCTTACAAGCATAGTAGGAAAAAATCATATGAACATCAAGATATAGCAGACATGGCATCTCATGTATTATTTTCAATCAAAATATATCCTAGTGTGTCAAATCAAATCATCGATCAATAGTTTGGATTCAAATAATCTCCCACATCAATAGTCTATCAAATTAGATCCTCAATCTAATGGTCAAATCTTTTCAAAACATTAATAATTATGATCAACAAATCAGATATCATCAAAATAACCATGATCAATGGTTCAGATTCATCTAACCAACTCATAATGATAATCCAACAGTTCAAATCACTTAAAATCATAATCTAACAGTTCAAAATCATTTAAATCACTCTTGATCAAAATCCAACGGTTCAAATCGCTTTAAGACACTCATGATCAAGATCGTATGGTTCATATTCCTTTAAGACACTCATGATCAAGATCTAATAGTTCAGATTCCTCTAAGATACTCGTGAAGATCTAATAGTTCAGATTTCTCTAAGTCACTCATGATCAAGATCTACTGGTTCAAATTCAAGCATCAACACATCTAAAATCAATGGTTCAGATTTGATCAATAAAAATCTAAGATCAATCGTCAATATTAAATCACTTAAAATTCCAAGATCAATGGGTATTAATTTTCATCAAAGTTTCATAATCAATGGGTAGAAATTAATCACATCAAAATTCAATCAAAGGGCTAAATTTCATCCCATCCAAATTTCATGATCGATGGGCCCCCAATTAATCAAATTAAAATCCATTCTACACCAATGGTCCATAATTGATCAAATCAACATTCAACATCAATCATAATTGATTAAACTCATTTAATATCAATGGTCCACATTGGATCAAATTAACATTCAACATCAATGGCCTATAATTGATCATATTAAATTTAAGATCGATGGCCATATTCCATTTACATAATAGTCGGATCAATTTCGTAAATAATTCCAAGCATGTGATGGGATCAATTTCATAATAATTAAATTCAAGCATCCGATGTAATCAATTTTATAACAATCTCAATATGTGGTCGAACCAATTTCATAACAATTCCAAGCAACCGATGGGATTAATTTCATAACAATTCTAAGCATTCGATGGGGTTTATTTCATATCAATTCCAAGCATGTAATGGGATCAATTTCATAACATTAAAATTTCATTCATGATTGGATCAATTTCATCACATTAAGTTCATGATCAATGCTTAATTTAATCATCACATAAAATCAATAACAACATGATCAGAGATTTATAATAATCAATGATAAAGATGATAAATGGTTGACATTAGAGATGCTGAATCAAGGGTTAGAATGAGGGAGTGAGAAAACCAGGGTTTATGAATATTTAGGTTAGGTTCAGGTCCGCAAAAGGGTTGGTGCAATGGTTCGGGTTGCTGGGATGTCAGATGGTGATGCATGGCCAGGTGGTGGTGAATCAGGATACAAAGCTATGTCGGCCATGGCTGGGGGTAGATGTAACAACGGAGTAGGGTAGTGGGATCTGCTAGTGTCGGGTAGATAGGTGGTGGTATGTTCAGGTCCATAGGAGGCTACGGCAATGGTTGGACAGATGAGTATATGGGAGGCTGGTAATATATGGGTTTGATGCATAAAGGTTACAGGTGGAGTGGATTTCTAAGATAGGAGTGAGATAAAGGCTTGGTTGTGGGATTAGTGGGTAGGAAATGGCATGGGTAGCAAGTGTACTGGATCAGGGATTAAGAGAGAGAGGTGCAGTGGCCCTGAGCAGCAAGATTTGGGATTGTGGATTGATAGGAGTGATCTGGTTCGAGTTACAGGTCAATCACGATAATGGTTGTAAGAGGTAAAGAGTTTCTGTTGCTTATCTCTTCTCTCTCCTGCTTCTCCTTCTTCTTCTTCTTCTTCTTCTTCTTCTTCTTCTTCTTCTTCTTCTTCTTCATCTCTTTCTTCTTCTGCTTCTACCTCTCTCCCTCCTTGGCCGATTCTCCCTATTCGTCCCTCTCCCTGATTTTCCTCTTTTTTTCTCTCCATCCCTTTGATTTTTGATTTTTTTTCTTTTGCATTAGAATTCTCTCAGCCTCTTAGAGTTCTTCTTTCCATCTCAGATTCTTTCCTCTTTCCATTTTAGTTCCTCTTTCTTGATTTCTTTCCTTATTCCCTTTCCTCTAAATCTCATAGCTCTTTTCTCCTCTCTCGTTTCCAAGTTTCTGATTATTCTCTGTGATCTGCCTCCTTTCTCTTCTTATTCAATCTGCTTCTTTACTGCCTTTCATTTCCTAACCGATATGCCCTTCCCTTTCCATATCCATCCACCGAGTTCTTTCCCTTTTTCTTCTTTCTAAAAAAACCAACCATTCTACCACCTTCATAAGCTCTCTATCCATCTCTCGGTCCTTCCTAAACCAAGTCCAACTTTCCTTTTCTTTGCTTAATCTCTCCAACTAGATCTCCATATTATGTTTCTCTTTCCAATTAAAGTCCTTTCTCTATTTCTTTCCATAACTCTCTGACTCTCTGTTCTTTCTTTAGATCCCCTTTTCATTTTTATTTATTCTTTACTCTTTCCATAAAGCAGCCTCCCACCGTATCCTTGATTCTCTTCATTTCTTTCCAAACCTCACCAACACACACACACACACAAACACACACACACACACACACACACACACACACACACACACACACACACACACACACACACACACACACACACACACACACACACACCATATATATGTATATAAATACATAAATATAAATAATAATATATAATATAGTATAGAACGTACTATATAATATACTATGTAATACATTGTACATGCATATGGACTGACTGGTTTGGTCTAGACTGGTCTGGGCTGTACTGATTGGGTTGGGCCGGGACTGGCTTGAATTGACTAGGTTTTCTCTCTCTCTCTATCATTTCATGAGCCATTTTGGCTTGCAGTTTTGCATGGAATCTTTCAGAGACCTCTAATCCAGATTTTCTACATCCACTTTGTAGATCACTAAAAATGAAGAATAATGGAGTTTGAATCACTTCATTTGGATGTCAGATGAGCAAGATATGAGGAAATAAAGATTAAATAATTAAACTTACGATAATTTGCATTCAAGCCCCTAGATATTTGTTATTAATTTCAGAAAATCCCCCTGTATTTATTTCTGAACTAAAATCATCATATCTTCTTCGTTTGACATTGGAATTGAACGACTTTGATCTCATTCTGAAGGTATCTCCAAGACCTATGCATCCGTGCAGGTTGTAGCCCATGACCTTGCTATGGGACCCACCAAAAATCTTATCAAAGTCGTAGAAAAAATCCAAACCATGCATTGAGATCACCCAGGCTTCTGCACAGTGGGGATCATCTCAGTTCTACTCAAAACACTATAGAGAGCATGCCGGGTCAACTGATCGATGATCATTTTTGGGAGAGTTTCACTCGCCTCCCCTGTACTTTTCCAAATTTTCTCTCATCTCTCCTACTTTGCTGTCTACACTTCAATAAGACTTTATTTAGCTGGGGATGGCAAAAATAGGGTGCTTAGAGATACCCCTCTTTAGTCAAGATTGTGTCAAATGCAGGTAAAGACAAGAGAACCACATTTTTGCCTCCCATATCGGAGAGACGAAAATTTCAGAAGGTAAGATCATTAGATCTATCATTTTAGATTTCACACACATGCCATCACAATCACTATGACATCAGAACTAGCAATCATCATCACATAAATCATGTACATTCAACACAAATGACTCTGTTAGCATGCATACTATGATTGGATTGGGAAGGGATCAATAGAGCTTGAGATGGTATTCATCGGGCCTAGGATTGAGATAAGGTTAAGAATGAGTTCTGAACATTAACAGCTCATTATGACTGAGACTAGAACATTGATATCTCATTGAGACCGAATTTAGAGATTCTGATTTAAACATTGAAAGCTCTTTGGGACCAACATTGGAGATTAAGATATGAACATTGAAGGCTCTCTTCTTTTTTTTTTTTTTCTCTTTTTTATATTTTTATATTTTTGTATTTATTATTTTTTTATTTTTTCTTGGGACTAGGGACCTTGCACTTGTTAGTATGAATATGGAGCATGATGACTTTACGAACACTATTGTACCAAAAATTGCTTTGAACAAGAGATATGATCAATCGTAACTCGATGTTGAATACCTCTTACAACTTTGGCATGAGCACAAGGATTCATAATCATGGTTATTCATGGGAGTATGGAAATTTGACAGAACACATGATCTCCATCCCAAAACAAGTTATTGCTAGATTCCAGATTGAAAGATGCCGCAATGAGAACTCTAGATGACATCAGGAAGCATGACAATCTCTGACCAAGGCCACGGATCAAATTTAGTACTAACTCGCTGGGATACATGATTGGCTAAATCATTGATTGTACATTGTAGCTATCAAATTGGTGGAACAACCTCGCGGGGAACATAATGTGATATGGGTCAAGCCGATGATCTTGATTTGCGGGCTGTTCAAAGCTTTTGCAACAATATCGTATCAAGTTTGAGAAAAGCATGAATTCAGCCTAAATTAGTCGCAAGATGCCACTGGATTCTAATTCTTTCTTCTCACCAGATTTGAACATTCAAGATAGGGATTAGAGAAAGAGAATAGTGACTCCATTGATCTCCTATTTTTATATAGAATGATTTGACAATCTATTACAAATAAGTGCAAGATCGCATCTGGATTTCCTTTCTTAACATGATTGAGGAAAATGGAAAGCATAAAAGAACTGCTGAATGGTCCTACTCCATGAAACCGGAAAGCCAATAATTTGAACATTTAAAACCAGAGTAAATGTTCCAAATGTACACAGGGGTGATACTCATGACTAAGCTCTACTATTTTGAAGAGGATGTATCTATACCCCTAGTGTCTGTACATTGTGCCAGCTCACTTTGTAGTGTGTAAGGAGATATCCAGAAGGAAACATGCATTCTGCCTCAGAGTCGAGAATAGGTGAAACATGTAATCGAGGAGGGCTGACAGATTGATTATGGACGATGTCACTCAAATGGACCTTTACCTAGAACCTTGAAAATGAAGGAAATGATTTGTTTAACTACCTAAGGATGAGTTCGTCTCTACCAACCAGTTTAAAAGTGGTATTTTTTACTATCTGAGGCTGCTTTGGCACTTAAGGGAAACTAAAGGGTAATGATTTTGATCAGCTCTGGTAGGTATGACTTGCAAGGAGGAAAATTTCTTATGGAAGGTGAACCAAGTATGCTTTGGATTATCTGCAATGTTTTGGATGAATCCCACCTTGATCACAAGGGCAACTGGATCTTCTTAACATGAAGTTACCAATAACATATGTGTATGGCCAAAATGTTAAAGAGAAAGTCTCTTTATCAGCAAATGTTGCTTTGAATCATCCTCCCAGATGGAGGTTCACTCTCAAACGAGAAAGGATCCTTTACCACAGTAGAGGGTGAATAAGATTGATGGCCTCAAAATTTTCTTTCTTTGGACTTCCCTTATTTGTGTTCACATGACTTCAGTGAGAATGAACAAAATGGTCTCAATGTAGTGAGTATGTCGCAATTGGGTCTAGGTAAAATTCTATGGCCTTTGAACTCAGAGGTAGCTTCTGATTGTGTGTTGTCTAGGGTCAATGGGTAATTTATACGCCAGTTTCTAAATTGGCATCTGCATCAATTAACAGGTAGGCGATTCTCAAGTAATCACTAAAGAGGATCTTAAAGGGACGAAATTCCACGTCAAATCATGGTGCACACCAAATAGCTCTTTTTTTCTTAGAGAAACTCAGATAAAGAATTTGTTTCTACAAGCCGTATCAAAACACCGAATCAGTTGTGACCACGTCTGGGCCTATTACCTCTATGTCCATAGATAAATATGATAACGAAGGTCCAAACGGACTGATAAGAAACTGTCTATATGGATCTACCATTGGGAGAGTATATGGTTATTAATGTAGAATGGTTTATCCCACTAGGAGATACCATCTTATTGGCTTTCCAAAAAATGGACTATCGAAATTCTTGGACGTCGTTGAACTAATGAACGACAGATGAGCATTCCATTCAGATTAAATAAACAATTTTATGCGTAAAGGACTGCATACTCACAAGAGGCGACTTCATGAAATTTTGATTGATGAATGAAGGGCATGTAATGGAGACTCTTTGATAGATCGTCGGATTTATGGACGGGAGGAAGAGTATTGTCGATAAAAAGTCGTACTCTGACGATGATGAGGTGATGAGACCATCCCTTGTAAAGGCAGGATGTAGTGGCCAAAATTGAATGTCCAGCCCAACTTATGTCTGTAAAAGACGACAAAGATCAATCTTACCATCATGTGCTGTTGATGTACCTCAATTGGCATAATTTTCCATTAAGCTTTGAAAATGTGACTTTGTTGAAGCAAGGCAAATGAACCAGCTCTCTACCAATGAAGCTTTAATAAAATACACATGCCAAGAGATGCAAGAAATAATTGAACTCTCTATTGAAATTTGTTGGGAAATGTCATCCAACATCCTTATTTCTTGTATAGCTCCCCTTTTTTTTTCTTTTTTTTTTTTTTTTTTTTTTTTTTTTTTTTTTTTTTTTTTTTTTTTTTTTTTTGTGGAAGTTATACATGGCAATGCTTTATTTGATCAAGATTGGCTTCAAACTGGTACTCTTTACACTAGGCTTCCACTTCTGAAAGTTATTGGCCTGTGAGAGTTCTTAAAAGTGATATTTCTATTTCGACTAGAGGTGTTGTCTCTATCTAGTGAAGTAAGCGCAGTAGTACCTCAATCAATATTCTACTGTCCTGCTGACTCTTGTGGTGGTATAGTAATCTATCAACTGCATCAGCACTTATCCATTCGGCCATATGTTTCTCTGATTGTCATTTGTATCATGCTCAACAACATCTATATCTGCTTAGTAATCATCTATGCTTGCTCTAGCGGCATATCAGTATAATCTCTTCTGAAGAATGACTGTTTTCTTTTGCTTCAATGATATTATTCTTCTTTTTCAATGATATAGGAGAAGACATGTGTCTAGCTGTGAGAATCTGAGTACACATCCCTTATTCTACTCTTTTAATTTTCTTTCTCTTTTATTACAATAATATGGCTTTAAAACGGGATTAATCCTCAAGGTGTCTCAAGCCTATCAATGTTGAATTCCTGGATATCTGGACCGATCATTTCGAAGTCATCCACAGATGGGTTAGACTTTCTTTTCTCAAGTGGCCGATGGCTTAGAAGTTCAGGTGACAGCTCATCATCCATGTCATCACCAAAGCACACGGAAGGGGAAGAATTCCAAGCTGGAAAGAAATTTATTGGAAAGAAACCAAGCACAAGAACAGAAGTCCCAAATGAGATGATTTTTGTTCACATGGCAGAGCACAAATGGACTGGATTTGTCTACAAACCTATCAGACTCCAGCCTAGACATAGCAACCTATCAGATACTGATAATAGTAGGTAAAGATAGAAATAATATATCTGAGCAACTTCCATTGGTAACAACATCTTCAGTGACACCCTAGGATTTGTTGCGGGACTAAATCCCCATTCAGACATCCTTTAGTAAGGTGGATGATGCCTTCCTACCAACAGGTGTTCGATGTTTGGCATTATGATTTACCCCAGTTTTGGTTCAAGGTCATTCAGGTTCGTACCCCTGGGACCTTTTTAAGTTCAGCCTTGGTTATCCCATAATTTAGATTTCCTTGAGATTCAATCTTGGGTTGCACACAGCTTAGGTCGAATATATTTCTAATTCATACCCCAGTTGGGGGTTTATTGCAATCCAACATTGGGTTGTCCCATTATGATCCTAGTCTACCCTGGCTTAGGTTCATTATGGCTTCATTAGGTTTCAATCTTGGTTTGCCCCAGCTTAGGCTCTATTTGATGTTCATTACTGGCTTGGCCCATTACCATCTTGGTTTATACCCCAGTTTGGACTGAGATTCATCATTGGGCCGTTCCTATTTGGGTTCTAAATCACATTGCTTCATACCCCAGTCCAGATTCTTTAAAGTTTATCAATGGTTTTCTACAGTTCAGGTGATGATGGAAGATGGGAGCTTTGGATTGTTAAGAATTTAGGACCGACCCCATTAGTCAACAAAACCCAATTGCCATAAATAGGTGGAACATTGTCATGGCTCAAATGTCTAATGAAGCTTGGCTGGCAACATGACTATAAACATATACACAACCCTTCAGTTTTTACTCTGGATGGTCAATTCTATTTTATAGCATCGGGTTTTGATTGGTAGAGACAAACCATGAGATGGAAATTGGATGAAGGGGTTTCCCTTAATTTTGAACTGAAGCAGAACATAAATCGGAAGTAACGATCAAACTGGCCTACGGACAAATTAGGGCATTAGGTTCAGATGGGTTCATCTTTCCTCAATTATAGCCTAAATCAGAGATAATGGTTGAACAACTTAGGGCTAAAATATTGATATTAAGCTCAAACAAATTATATTTTCCCTCGATCATAGCATGAACCAAAACATGAACTAGAGGCAACAGTTGGATAGGATTATGGCTAAAACATCGACACCGAATTCAGATGAAATAAAACTCTCTTTGATTCTAATACGAATCAGAACATGAACCAGATATGACAATTTAATCGGTCTAGGACAGATCTCTTTAGTTCCAACATGAACCTGACATAAATTGGAGCTAATGGTTGAACCATCCAAGGATTATATTTCACTTTAGTTTCAACATGAACTGACATAAATCGGAGCTAACGGTTGAACCATCCTAGGATTAGATTTCTCTTTAATTTCAACATAAACCTGACATAAACTGGAGCTAATGGTTAAACCATCATAGGATTAGATTTCTCTTTAATTTTAACATAAACTGAACATGAACTGGGAGGCAGCAGTTGAACCATCCTAGGACTAGATTTCTCTTTAGTTCCAACATGAACTTGACATAAACTAGAGGTGATGGTTGAACCATCCTAGGACTAGATTTCTCCTTAATTTGAACATGAACATGACATAAACCAGAGGTGCCGATCGAACTGGCTTGGATGTATTCACTCAGGTAGCATCAAGTATTTTCTTAGAAATTGGCATCCATTCTTGTCCAAATCAAATCCTCAACTAAGTCAAGTTCCCTAGGATATTGACAGAATTCTCCAATTTGGTCATCTTACCCTATCTACAACTTGGCTTTTACTCAGACCATTATTAACCTTCAGATGTTTGACAAGATGATCGAATAGGCTTTGGGATGGGACCCTAGTCATACTTCAAATCATAGGGTATCTTATTGTCACACCCCAATTCTGAACCAACTAGAATGGTGTGATGAACCGTCTATGAACTAACGGTACAACCAAGATCTCGTATAGGCTGCGCCCATTTGGTTAAATCAGATACAACCACAACCATAATCAGAGTAAATAAACAATAGTAGAAATCATTAATATTAATGAACTGGGTATCTAACAGTGATAACATAATTAATTATCCAATTCTCTCCAAACGACTCAAGACATAAAATAAAATAAAGTAATCAATTACATGTTATAATAATCCAACAACTAAATCTAATCGAAAACATATGAGTTGCACTCGCACGACGAATCATGCGACTCCACCATAGCTCCCACATCCATCGCAGTAACATGTTCGTACATTGGTGCATTCATATAATCTTCCACGGTAGGACCTGCATAATCAACTAAAAATATTCGACGTCGAAAGGGTGAGCACACATCATGGCTCAGTAAACAAACAAATCAATGCAACAAACATATACATGCATTCAATTCATATCTTTGGTCTGGTTTATAAGTTTGCAAGGTGTTATAGAAAGGTTTGGTGGCTGCCGCTCCTCTATACACGAGTGTGTGAAGCCACCCAATGGATCAAACACCATTGCCATCCCACATGCACCCACCATGGAATAGAGATAAAGCTAAAGTGTCCAGATCAAACACCGCATAACACATCCCCTGATGCCGTACCCATACCAACACATAAGCCCCTATTGGCGAGGGCTTGCAAACTGGGCTCGCAACTAACCAATCCTAATTCCAAATAGTGTATCCAATGCTTCACCCCAACAACCCTCAATACGTCCATAGAGATAGAGCTAAGGCCCCCCGACAGATTTAGAGACTACATGGTCCGAGACCTCCTCCCTGATGCCCTACGATGTAATAGTTCTGTTAAGGTAATGGTGATACGACGATGTTAGTGGGCAAGACTTGAGGAGAGATAGAGCTAGAGTCTGGTGACAAGGATGAACCACAGTGTAACGTCCTCCCCCGGATGCTCCACTCGCATCAAACACATTAACCATATGCATACATTCTCATGCCTATTCTTAACATCATCATCATCATCATGTTATAAATAAACATAATTAAACATGCATGAGCAGTAATAGCAGAAATATTAGATGACATGTGAAATGCACATTACAAGCATACAAGTATAGAATCATTCATGGCATTAGACTCAATAAGTAAAACAACTTGTTATTAGCCAATTAGTTTAGATCTTGTTCCCTCACCTTTGGTCGATGGTTGTTCCTCGTCCAAGCTTTGTAAATCACTTTTAAACCAAACCTAACAAATTTATAGATTTTAAATTAGAATTTATTTCCATCAATTCAGACTTCCAGAAGCTGAGTGGTTGCAGGTGTGGCTGCACCTGTCGTCTCAGTTTCTGCAACCATAGGGTGTATGGTCACTTTGTGTGGTCGCATATCATGTGACCATAGATGCGACCACACCCTCCCTAGAACTTTCCCAACGGCGTGTGGTCGATATGTGTGGTCACATACCATGTGACCATACATGCGACCACACCCTCCCTGGAACTTTCCTATGGGCGTGTGGTCGATATGTGTGGTCGCATACCATGCGACCACACATGCGACCACACCCTCCCTGGAACTTTCCCGAGGGTGTGTGGTCAATCATATGTGCCTCGTGTGGTCTCATATCATGCGACCATACGAGTGATGGTCGACTTTTCCACTCTCAACTCAATTCCTTCGTGTTTTAAGTCTTTGGCTTATCATCATGATCCTTCCTATGATTGTTCTATGGCTCAAAATTCATATTTTTACATAATCCATCAGCCTAATAGATTCCCTCCATGGATCTCATAGAATTTAGCCATGTTTTATGATTGGGGTCTCACATTGAAGCATTATCTCCTTCATGATCTATTCTTGGCGTTCAACTGATATGGGGAATGTTTCATACCTTAAACTTGTTGAAGAATCAAAGTTCTCTCTGAATTTTCTTCTCTTAGTCTTCCTCTTCAATTCTTCTTCTCTTTCTCCTCTTCTCTTTCTCTCTCTTTTAGTTTGAGTTCTAAAAGGATGAAAGAGGCTAAGGGACGTCCTATATATAGAGGGAAACCCTCCATATAGAGTCCTACTTAGATTAGGAAAGAACCCCCTTCGGATTAGAAAGGTTTCCTAATCACGGAGTCAGTTTGACTTCGTGTGGTCGTACGTGGGGTCACAGAACCCGTCGACCAAAAATCTAAAAACTACGACCACACGTCCCAGACTCTAGTGGTCGCATTATTCTGAGGTGTGGTCGACACACCTGTTTAGGTATGCAACCACACACTCTTAATTAGATGATTTTGGGTTCAATTTCGTACCTAGCCTTGTGGTTTCTTCACATACTTGGTTCGCTTGGCCCGACCACGATAGGAAGACCTGATACAAAGTGGTAAGACCAGTTAGTATGATACGAGTCTTACAACTCCCCCCTCTTATTATAAATTTCATCTTGGAAATTTGCACATACCTTCCGAGTCAAAAAGGTGAGGATATTGCTTTCGCATAGCATTCTCTTCTACCCATGTGATCTCTTCTACATCTTGGCTCCTCCAAGTAACCTTAACATAATAAATGTCACGATTGCGTAGATGTTGAACCTTTTGACTGGTAATTTTGGTTAGTGCTACTATAAACACCCCATTTTTGCTACCCTCAGCATAAGTGAACCAATATGGCAGGTTTCTGGCTTTTAACCCAAAGTTTGGTGATTCTCTAATGAACCCCACAGTAAGGTCATTGGATATTACCTACTTGGATGTATAGGTCGTGAAATTATCTTCAAAATGAGACCGAAATCATCAAATTTTGACGTCAAACAAAGAAGATATTGCAGTTTGAAAGTGCAAGGGCATTTACGTAATTATCGTATGATGCATGCATTATCATTCAAACTTCAAGACATCATATCTGGGTCATCTGATATCGAAATCAGATAATTCAAAGGCCAATATTCCTTATTTTCAGTCCTCTTTAAAGTGGACATGAAAAATCTAGGGTAAAAGTCACCAGTGGGCCCCATGCAATCTTTCATGCAAAATTATCGTTAGAACTTCAAAGTTTCATATCTTTATCGTTCTACGTCGGATTCAGATGATTCCAAGGCCAATATTCCTCATTTTTAATGTTCTACAAAGTGAACGTAGAAAATTTGGAATAGATGCTATCAAAAAATTCCATATGGAAGGGTGACAGAAATGGACAATGAAATGTCAATCTTAGTCCAAACCAGCTTAATCCAGCTGAGTCTAACTTAGCCCGGCCCAGCTCAGACCAATCCAGACCAAGTTATGCCAGTCCATATGCATGCATTTCATTTATATATGTATAATGTATAATATATTATTGTATATAATACATATATATATCTTATGGATATATTATATGTATTAATACATTTATATATTTATATATATATATATATATATATATATATATATATATATATATATGTACATATATATTAGGAAAGAGAGAGGAAAGTGAGGCCGTGGAAAGAGAGAGGAAAGAGAAGCCATAGGAAAAAGAATGGGAGAAAGAAAAAAGGAAAGAGAGAGAAATAAAAGAAAAAAAAAGAAGATAAAGAAAAAAAAAGAAATGTTTTCTAAGAAAGAAAAATGAAAAGAGAGGGAGAAAAAAAGAGGAAGGAATCGAAGGAAGAAGAAAAGGAAAGAAGAAAGAAAGGAAAGAGAGAAGGAATTTTCTAGAAGAAGGAAAGAGAGAAAGGAAAGATAGAAGGGATTTTCTAGAAGAAGAAGGAGAAAAAGGAAAGAAAGGAAGAAGAAAAAATGTGGGAAGGAAGAAAAGAAATGAATAAAAATGGAAAGGAAGAAAAGAAAGGAAAAAAGAAAAAAAAGGAAAGAAAGGATTTTCTAGAAAAGAAAATAAGAAAATGAAGGAAGAGAGAAGAAGGAAAGAGAAAGAGAGGATTTTTTAGAAGAGGGAGAAAGGGAAAACGTATAGAATAGAGAGGGAGAAGAGAAAAGGGAAGGAAGAGAAGAAAGGAAAGAAGAAAAAAGGAAGAAAAAAGATTTTCTAGAAAAAAAAGAAAGGAAAGAAGGATTTTCTAGAAAAGGAGAGAAAAAATATAAATAGGCAAGATAAAAGAGAGGAGGGTCTCTTTTTCGAGACCATAAAGAGAGGAGAACGTGAGTGAGGGAGAGGAAAACGTGAGTGAGAGAGAGAAAAGGTGAGAGAGGGAGAAAGAAAGAGAGAAGAAAAGAGAAAAGAATGAAAAGAGAAGAAGAAAAGAGAGAAAGAGAAGAGAGAGAGAAGCAGAAGAGAGGAGAAGGAGGATTCACATTCAAAGGGGGTTGATACAACCTCCAATCATCCTTCATCCATGGTTTCGCTCGATTTGAGTACAAGGTTAGTACTTTAAACAAATTTAGAGGTCGTTAGAATACTCGAATGCCAATTTTGCTTGAAAAAGGCTAATTTTCATGAAATCTCAATCATGAATACTCTATTACATGCTTGTTAATGTTAGGATGCCTATGTCTAACATTTTTCATGAATGATAATTTTTCTAAGCTATTCAATGATGAATTTTTGAATGATATACAATGATGTTTGATGTTTTTTGCAAATTTCATAAAGTGATTTTCAGATATGAAAATTACAGATTTAGGATTCAAACTTAGGACGTACATCACATGTATTTTTTCTAAGATTTTGAAACCCAAATTTTTATGGGAGACTCTCTGATATGTTAGAAGACTACTCTAAAAATTTTGTTCCATTTGAAATTGGAAAAATATATCAAAAAATTTGTCTTTGACATTGTTGTTTTTCTCGGATGTAATGCAATTCTCCATCAGAAAGTTTTCAGACAAAGGTCTTATGGCCATAATCAGAAAATACACTTAATATGAACTTTTTAGACATGAAAGTCTTCTAAAAAGTGGCACTATTTTCATATTTTTTTCAATTTTTTGTTGAATTGATATCAATTTTTAAGTGCATAGTGCTCTGATTTTGAATCTGTCATGATGTACTGATTTGTGATTGAAAAGAGTCATTTTCACAAAGAAAATATACTGTTTTAACTTATTTTTCTTGATTAAATTTTAGATCAAACAGTTATCTACATAGACATATGTCTGTATTTAATTTTTATTAAGAATAGAATTTTATTTATAATTTATGGTGCAACTGGTCAAAAATCTGGAACAGATTTGACCAGTGCACATGTTCGGTCTTAGGGCATATCTTTGACCCATTTTGGCTTTCTATTGGGATTCAAATCCTTCATATGAAATATAATATATTAAGTCATCTTTCTATGAAAAAAGGTTGAAATTGATTTGAGTTTCGAAAGACCTACATATGGTCATTCTTGTGTAATGTGACAAATCTGAATACAGTTCATAGTTTTGTACCTTATCTGAAACCTTGTGTCACAATTTTGACAGTTTTGAGTCTTTAATCTTCCCAAATTTCTTCATAAAAATTACATTTTTTTTTAAATAACATTGAACTATGTTTTTTTGATAATTTTATACTTTTCAAAAAAAAGGTTTCATTGATGTCTCATTCATTATAACATCAATGATTGTTCAAGTGAATTCTGTCATATTTGGATAAATGGCTATATTTGGAGCATTCATATGCTTTGCTTGGATTGTGCATACCATGTTTGCCACATTCCATGTTTCGTTATTTTTGGTAGAATAGATAAACTTTTACCATATTTAGCAAAATCTTAATAATTACTATTTTTAAGTCTTACTATGCTTAGAAAATAGCATATAAGATCTTTTCTTTTTTGAAAAATTCATGTCATATATGCATTCTATGATTGGTACTTACTATATTGATATATAGATGCATATTAGATCTTGCCATATTAGATCTTGCCATATTAGATCTTGCCATGCTTAGATCTTGTCATATTAGATCTTGCCATGCTTAGATCTTACCATATTAGGTTCTTGCCTTATATGCAATACATGTCATATTAGGGAGATTTTCATAATCTTACTATATGTTGTGATAGTTACCATAAATATCATACATGCCATGCTTAGAATATTCCTTTTTTGGTAATAAATTAATTTATGCTACACCCTAGTTGAACTGCCATATTTGTACACCTAGCAAACATATTAAGTGTGGGGACGTGCATTTAGGCACCTACATTCTTGGGAAGGGCATAATGGGAATAATAAAAATCTTAATAAAGAAAGAAAATGCTTTGCCAAACTTTTCAAAATTAGAGCTTAGGTTGAAAAGGGTAGCTCAGGACGATTTCTGTCCCTCGGTAAACCCTAAACCTAGAATAGGCTCTCAACCATAAACCTAGAATAGATTCTAAATCCTAACCTAGAACAGGTTCTCAACCATAAACCTAAAATAGGTTCTCAATCATTAACCTAGAACAGGTTATCAACCCGAACTACGCGGATTCTGATTCCTAGGGCAAACCCTAGGATACGTAGGCCATTTGGGAGAAACCCAAATTTGGATCCACATTTTAGTCCACTCGGACTATCCATAGATCCACTTGGATATCTACCTACATTCCAACCCAGAAAGGGTTATCCACATCTTAGTCCACTTGGACTATCCATAGATCCACTAGGATATCTATCCACATTCCAACCCAGAAATGGTTATTTAAACCTTAGTCCACTCGGACAATCCGTAGATCCACTAGGATATTTATCCCCATTCCGACCCAGAGCCCGAACTACGCTGATTTTGATTCCTAGGGCAAACCCTAGGATACGTAGGCTATTTGGGAGAAATCCAATTTCATATCCAAACCTTAGTCCACTCGGACTATCCATAGATCCACTAGGATATCCACACATCAGCCACTTTCGAACAACGTGGATTCTGATTCCTAGGGCAAACCCTAGGATACGTAGGCCATTTGGGAGAAACCTAAATTCGGATCCACACCTTAGTCCACTCGGACTATCCATAGATCCACTAGGATATTTATCCATTTTCCAACCCAAATAGGGTTATCCAACCCGGACTGTGCGAATTCTGATTCCTAGGGCAAACCCTAGGATACATAGGCCATTTGGGAGAAACCCAAATTCGGTTCCACACCTTAGTCCACTCGGACTATCCATAGATCCACTAGGATATCCACCCATCATTTTAAACTACGCAGATTCTGATTCCTAGGTCAAACCCTAGGATACGTAGGCTATTTGGGAGAATCCCAAATTCGGATCCAAACCTTAATCCACTCGGATTATCCATAGATCCTCTAGGATATTTATCTACATTTGGACCCAGATAGGGTTATCCATATTCCAACCCAGATAGGGTTATTCATATTTTGACCCAAATAGGGTTATCCACATTCAGACACAGAAAGGGTTATCCATTCTTTGATCCACTAGGACTATCTATCAGTTCACATGGACTATCCTGATCCTAACCCATAAGGTTTCTCAGCCTTTCAAGCATAAACTTCAACTTGAACAATAAACTTAATCATGCACAAGCATAAATCACAGCCATAAACTTTAATCACACCCGAATTACGATGGTGAATCTAATTTTCAAAATAATTCCATGATACGTAGGCAATCTGATGGATACAGATTCGGTTCAATGATGTCAAACCACTTGGTTGGTTTGGTTTAACAAATAGAGTCTAGCATAGGAAAGGTATAGGAGATCGATTTTGATCGGGCGGTTTGGGTGCCTAACCCCTTCCCATAACTGTAACATGACGCTTACCCAATCTCTGATGGATCAGAAATCCAATCTAAGGGTCATGAGTCAATCGAAGTCTTACCTTATGGTGAGATTTTACATTTTCCAAGGTCTTAGACCTTAATCTAGGTGGCGACTTCTAAGATTTCCATCTTTGTCCTCACAGCTACTTCGAATGTCAAATCATCAGTTAGACCCGGTGGATCCATTGTTATCATGTGTGTTGGATCTCTGACGTACTTCTTCAGTAATGAGATATAAAATACATCATGCACACTTGACATAGATGGGGGTAGTGCTAACTGATACACCACTTTCCCACGTTTAGCTAGAATCTCATATGGCCCGACATATCTCAGACTTAGCTTCCCTTTTTATCCGAACCTTTTCAAACCACGCATAGGAGATATTTTCAAAAATACATTATCACCTATAGTGAATTCGAGATCTCTGCGTCGATTATCTGCATATTGCTTCTGACGGTTCTGAGCTATTCGAACCCTTTCCTTAATAATGTCGACTACTCGACAAGTCTCTTCGATAAAATCTGGTCCAACAATACTCCGTTATCCAATTTCATTCCAAAACAAAGGGGTTCGACACTTTCTACCATACAATGCTTCATAGCGTGACATCTGTATAGTAGCCTGATAGCTGTTGTTATAGGAAAACTCGATCAATGGTAGTTTCTCATCCCATGATCCTTTGAAATCAATAACACAAGCTCGAAGCATGTCTTCTAAAATTTGAATGGTACACTCCGACTGTCCGTCTGTCTGAGGATGAAATGCAGTGTTGAACTTCAACATTGTACCCATAGCCTTCTGTAATCCTTTCCAAAATTTTGAGGTAAAGCGTAGGTCTCTGTCGGACACAATGCTTTCAAGTACACCATGCAATCTGATAATATTATCCACATATAGCTTGGCTAACCTCTCTAAGGTATACTGAGGTCGTCTAGCTATGAAACGAGCTATCTTGGTCAATCGATCCACAATTACCCAGACTGCATCCATTACTCAGGGAGTCAATGGTAACCCGGTGACGAAGTCCATAGTGATGCAGTCCCATTTCCAGGCTGGTTCTAGCAGTGGTTGCAATAATCCTGTGGGTCTTTGCCTTTCAGCCTTTATCCTCTGACAATTTAGGCATTGAGACACAAATTTAGCTACATCCGCTTTTATTCCTCTCCACCAATATAGTTTCTTCAGATCATGATACATCTTCGTACTTCCAGGATGTACCGAATAAGCGGTGGTGTGAGCTTCCTTCATTAGTCTGTGTCTAATATCCAAGTCTTCATTTTTAGGAACACATACTCTTTCTTTGTATTTTACTACCTTTTCAACGTCCAAGGTGAACTCAGGAGTAATCCTACCTTTTTCAAGATCTTCTTACACTGTTCTCAGATAAGGGTCTGATTTAATAGCTATTTTTACTTCTTCTATCAGATCAGGTACAATCTTCAATGTGGCAAACATATTTAAAAATTGATGAATAAACCCTTGGTTGGTTGATCCATCCGGTATATCTATTACAAACTGCTCATTACCATAATTGAATACTTCTCCTGTAACACACATTGTCACAGTCGTGTTAACTTCTCCCTGGGATTTTATCATTGCTTTTCTGCTTTGCGCATCAGCAACTACATTAGCCTTCCCTGGATGATACTGGATATCGCAATGATAATCTTTTAGCAACTCCAGTCATCTCCTCTGTCTCATGTTCAATTCCTTTTGATTGAAAAGATTAGTAAGACTCTTATGATCTGATTTAATCTAAAATTTCTCACCATACAAATAATGTCTCCATATCTTGATAGCATGTACTACTGCTGGTAATTCCAATTCATGAGTGGGATAGTTCTTCTCATGCATCTTCAATTGTCTTGAGGCATACGTAACTACTTATTCTCCTTGTATAAACACACATCCTAATCCCAACCCAGACGCATCAGTGTACAAGGTAAATGGTTGTCCTGGGATAGGAATAGTCAAGATGGGAGCTAATATCAATTTAGCCTTCAATGTTTGAAAACCCTCCTCACATTTGTCAGTCCAAGGAAACTTTTCTCCTTTCTTAGTCAAACTGGTGAGGTACAATGATTCTAAAGTAATCTTCCATGAACCATTGACAATAACCAGCTAAACCTAAGAAACTTCTGATTTCTGTAACATTCTTAGGTGCTTCCCATTTTACGTTGGCTTCAATCTTGCTAGGATCCACGTTAATTCCTTCAGCGGATACTACATGGCCTAAGAAAGTGACTTCATTTAGCCAGAACTCACACTTTGTAAATTTGGTGTAAAGCTCCTCTTTTCTTAGTCACTACAGAGTGGCTCTTAGATGAGTTTCTTTGTCCTTGGAGTAGACTAGTATGTCGTCAATAAATACAATGACTGATGTATCCAACATATCATGGAATACCCGATTCATGAGTTCCATAAAAGTTACAGGTGCATTAGTTAATCCAATCGACATAATCGAGAACTCATAATGCCCAATCTCGGTTCTAAAAGCTGTCTTCTAGATATCGCTGTCTAAATTCTTCATTTGATGATACTCCATCCAAGGTCAATCTTAGGGAATACCTTTGCTCCTTGTAGCTGATTAACAAGTCATGGATCTGAGGTAGTAGATATCGATTACTGATCATGAGCTTGTTTAGTTTCTGGTAGTCTATACATAATCTGACACTACCGTCCTTCTTCTTCACGAATTGCATTGGCACTCCCCGTGATGCAATACTTAGCCTATTAGGTCCTTAGTCTAATAACTCTTGTAGTTGAGTCTTCAGTTCCTTCAATTCTATAAGAGCTATTCTATAGGGTGCCTTTGATACATGTGCCGTCCCTGGTAACAAGTCGATAACGAACTCGATTCTACAATCAGATAACAACCTAATAAGTCTTCTGGAAGCACATCAGGGAATTTATGTATCACATCAATATCTTCCTTCTGTGGTGCTTCTTTAGTAACGTCCACCACAAATACCATATATCCAACTCTTTTCTCTTCAAAACATCTCTTCACCTTTAGCATAGAGAAGATCAGCTTTCACTTCTTAGGCAACATGTTTCTAATAAAACTAAATTATATGCCATCTTTATTCTTGAATGATAACCTCTTCTATGCGCATAACAACTTTGTAGAGTGTTGAGATAACCAGTCTATCCCCAAGATGATGTATCTCAAGTCGAATTAGGTTACATCCAACTTCTGTCCATCCATACAATTCGGACATTGCTCATAACACTCGTCTAATGCAACATTTAGTCCAAAAGTGCTTGAACTAGCAAAATCTGGTTTAAAGGTCTTAAGAGATTGTCCAGTTCCTTCATCTCTTAGTTTTTCAAAGACTATCGTTAATAATCTCATATATTGAAAAACTCATTAGCTTATATTTCTTTTATCATTTCTGTTCTACCCTGATCTCTCTTTCATATACCTCAAAAAATATCTTGTGATTGTTACTTCATATCCCAAGTTTACCTATAAGCATTAGGGTATATGCTTATAAATTCATTAATCAACCAAACTCTTTTGGTCTTTTCTTAATCATCTCACTCAACATTGGGCATAACTCAGTATTACTTGTACTAATCCGAATACTATCAATGCCACGATTTTTTTACTTTATCCTTGTATCCACTCTTAGATTTGCCTTTAGAAATCTTCTACCTTGTGAAAATTCATACCGATATAGCCATCTTTAACTCTAATTGAGTGATATCTATTTCTTTACTGGCTACTCTTGTTAGTTCTCACTTTTTGCTCATACACTCTTTTATAGACATAACTCATATCCATCCATTCAACAATCTCGAAACAGATCCTCCATTACTTCATCTGAGGTTCTTTAGCTATAGAATCTAATCTGAATTTAATCGTCTTCCTTCCCATAATTCCTTATTAACTAAACATCTTATCAATGTATGTCGAGAAATGTAAGAATCAGAATGGTTATCCAAAAGCAATTCATTTCCTTCTTTCAATTTAATATAATGATAAACACTTGCTTTATCTAGTGAACTTAGGTTTAAAGGATCAAGAGTAAATCTATCGTAATCCAACCGACATCAAAAGGTCATTAAGTTGCATGGTGGTCCAAATATATAAAAATAGAGGTTTTACAATTCTTAACGTCATGGTTATAGGTTCTATCGAGTATATAATGCCAATTGGTCAAGGCACTACAGGAATAAATCTGGAGAAGTTTTGATACATCAATAAATCAGGTATAAATCAGAAAGATGTATATTAAAATGATTAAACCTTTAACTATTCATTCAGTTGGTATCTCTATTCATGTTATCGATCATGAGAGTAGCTTAGATTGGTACAATCAGGAGTAATTCTAAGGAAATTGTCACACCCCAAATTCTGCACCATTCAGAACGGTGTGATGAACCGCTATAAACCAACAGTTTAACCAGGATCTCTATTAGGCGGTATCCATTGGAAACAAAATCACGCACATCCACAACCATAATCAGAATAAATACACAATAGCGGAACTCTTATAATAAGTGAACTGAGCACTCTAAATGTAATAACCATAATTAAAATATCAAATTATTATTGTATCAACTGAGACATAACTAAATAAAATATCAATTACATCTTTTATAAATCTAATAAAATCCTAATGGAACACGCATGAGTTGCACTCGCATGAAGGATCATGCGTATCCTCTAAGTCTTCAACCTCTATTGCAGCAACGCGCACATACACCGAATCATTTATATAATCTGCAACTGTAGTACCTGCATCATCAACTAAAAGTATTTGACGTCGAGAGGGTGAGCACACATCATGGCTCAGTGAGCAAATAAAACAATGCAACAAACATATGCATGCATTCAATTCATATCTTTGGTCTGGTAAATAAGTTTGCAATGTGCTATAGAAAGGATAGGTGGCCAAAGGTCACGTTTATTGACCCCTCCTCTATACACGAGTGTGTGACGCTGCCCAAAGGTAACATTTATTGCCGACTCACATGCACCCAATTCATGAACATTGTACAACAAAGGTTAACGTTTATTGTTGTACAGTGTCATACCATAATGTAAGCTCCTACTGGCGAGGGCTTGCAAATTGCCAACTAACCAATCCTAATGCCAAATAGTGTATCCAAGGCCTCACCCCAGCATCCCTCAATACGTCCATAGAGATAGAGTTAGGGTCTGGTGACCAGGATGAACCACAGTGTCACGTCCCCCCCTCTGATACCCTACGACGTATTAATTTCGCTAAGGTAATGGCGATACGATGATGTTTAGTGTACAAGACTTGAGTTAGAGATAGAGCTAGAGTCTGGTGACTAGGATGAACCACAATGTCACGTCCTCCCCCTGATACTCGCTCGCATCAAGCACACCAACCATTCACATACATCCACATGGCAATTCCTATCGTCATCATCATCATCATGTTATAAACAATAATTAAATATGCATGAACAGTAATAATAGAAATATTGGATGGCATGTTGAATGCACATAACAAGCATACACACATAGAATCAATCATGGAATTAGACTCGAATAAAACAGTTAATTATTAACCAATTAGTTTAGGTCTTGTTCCCTCACCTTTACTTGATCGTAGGTCCTCTTTCAAGCTTTAAGAATCAACTATATATCTATATTATATCACTTGAAAACCTAACCAAGTCGATAGAATTTAATTAGAATTAATTTAGACTTTAAAAAGCAAGCTGCTAACTGGAGGTCGATGCTAGGGGTGGAGTTTTGATCGACCCTGGGTGCGACCACCCTTATTATGGACTTCTCGAACACTGGGGGTCGATGCTCAGGGTCCGGTAGGGTCGATTGACCATCGACCCCCATGCGACCTCCTGTGGGTTTTGTCAATTGATCTTCCTTCAGTCCATTCTTCGTGTTTAGGGTCCTATGGCTTCGTCCTACAGTCCATTCCCCACATGTTCTAGGGCCTAGAACCGTGGTTCATTCACCTATATGGCTTTCATGATTTCCCCCATGGTTTTCCATGAAAACCTAACCATGGGTGGATGATTTGGGTTCCTCCTAGATCATTCCCTCTTCTCTATCTATTCTAAGGTTTGTAGAATTACATGGAGTTGGCATCCATACCTGAGAATTAGGCTTGTTTCTCTGAAGCCTTCTCCTTGATCTTCTTCTCCACTTTCCTTCTCTTCTATTCTCTTCTCCTTCTCTTTCTCTCAATCCAATTAGGGTTCTAAAAGGAGTGAAAGAGGCATTGGGACGTCCTATTTATAGTGTAGAAACTCCTAAAATAAGTCCCATTGAGATTAGGAAGGAATCCCATTGAAATTAGGAAAGTTTCCTAATTTTTGGTTCGAGCTGTTTTTACCGACTATCGGGGGTCGATAGGGGGGGTCGGAGATCCCGTCGACCCCTGGTCCTTAAGATATCCGACCCCCCTGTGTAAAACTGGGGGTCTGACTTTATACTGGGGGGGTCCGACCCTCCCTTGCTGGGTATGCGACCCTCCCCTTATTTTGAGTGTTTTTGGGTCAGTGTAATACCTGGGATCGTGATCTCCTTCACGCACTTAATCCGTTTGGTTCGACCATGATGGATAAACCTGGTTCATGGTGGTAAGACCGGGTTAGTTTGATATGGGTCTTACAACTCCCCCCTACTTATAAAAATTTCATCCCCGAAATTGTTCATACCTTCTGAGTCGAATAAATGAGGGTATTGCTTTCGCATAGAATTCTCTTCTTCCCAGGTAATTTCTTCCATGTCTCTACTTCTCCAAGCGACCTTAACATAACAAATATCTCGATTGCATAGTCGTTGAACCTTTTGGCTGGTGATTTCAGTTGGTGTTACTTCAAATGTCAAATCATCAGTCAAATTAGGCAGATCTACTGTCAGAACGTGCATTGGATCTTTGACATACTTCTTCAACAAGAAAATATGAAATACGTCATGCACACTTGACATAGATGGTGGTAGTGCTAACTGGTAAGCCACTTTCCCACGCTTATCTAGAATCTCATATGGCCCGACATATCTTGGACTTAGTTTCCCTTTCTGTCCGAACCGTTTCAATCCTCGCATAGGCGATACTTTTAAGAATACTTTATCACCCACGATGAACTCAAGGTCTCGGCGTCGGGTATCGACATATTGCTTCTGACGATTCTGAGCTATTCTCACTCTTTCTTTTATAATGTCGACCACTCGACAAGTCTCTTTAACAAATTTCGATCCAACAATACTACGTTCTCCAACTTCATTCCAAAACAACGGAGTTCGACACTTTCTGCCATACAGTGCTTCATAGGGTTCCATCTGTATAGTAGCCTGATAGCTATTATTATAAGCGAACTCAATCAGTGGTAACATTTCATCCCATGATCCTTTGAAGTCAATTACACATGCTTGAAGCATATCTTCTAAAATCTGAATTGTACGCTCCGACTGTCCATCTGTCTGTGGATGGAATACAGTACTAAACTTCAATATTGTACCCATAGCCTTTTGCAATCTTTCCCAAAACTTTAAAGTAAATTGTGGATCTCTATCGGACATAATACTTTCAGGTACACAATGTAATCACACAATTTTATCCACATATAGCTTAGCTAACCTCTCCAGTGTATACTGGGGTCGTATTGGTATAAAGCGAGCTGTTTTAGTCAGACGGTCTACAATCACCCAAACTGCGTTAACTACTCGAGGAGTCGGTGGTAATCCTATGACGAAGTCCATAGTGATGCAGTTCCATTTCCATGCTGGTTTTGGTAACGGCTGTAGCAGTCCTGCTTGTCTTTGTCGTTCAGCCTTTTCTTTCTGATAATTTAGGCATTGAGACACGAACTTAGCTACATCTGCTTTCATTCCTCTCCACCAATATAATTTCTTTAGATCATGATACATTTTTGTACTTCCAGGATGTATCCAACTGATGGTGGTATGGGCTTCTTTCATCAATCGGTGTCTAATGTCCAAACTTTCTGTTTTGGGTACACATATTCTTCCTTTGTACTTCAGTACCTTTTCTTCGTCCAAGGTGAACTTAGGGTTAGTTCTACCTTTTTCAATGTCTTCTTGTACAGTTCTTAGGTAAGGGTCTGATTTGGTAGTTGCCTTCACTTCATCTACAATATCTGGTATAATCTTCAATGCGGCGAACATATTTGAAAACCGATGAATAAACCCTTGGTTGGCTGATCCATCTGGTGTATCTATTACAAACTGTTCACTACCGTGCTTGAATACTTTTCTGGTGGTACACATTGCGGTAGTTGTGCTCCTCTCCCTGAGATTTTATCATTGCCTTTCTACTCAATGCGTCGGCTACTACATTAGCTTTTCCCAGATGATACTGGATATCACAATCATAGTCTTTTAGTAGTTCCAACCATCTTCTTTGTCTCATATTTAGCTCCTTCTGATTAAATAGGTAAGTAAGACTTTTATGGTCTGATTTAATCTGAAACTTCTACCCGTACAGATAATGTCTCCATATTTTTACAGCATGTACTACTGGCGCTAAATCCAAATCATGTGTTTTAGTTGTCTTGATGCATAAGCAATTACTTGTTCGCCTTACATGAGTACACATCCTAATCCCAGTCCGGACGCATCGGTGTACAAAATAAATGGTTGTCCTGGAATCGGGATAGTCAAGATTGGAGCTAATATCAATCTAGCTTTCAAGATTTGAAAACTCTTTTCACATTTTTCCGTCCAGACAAACTTCTCGCCCTTCTTAGTTAAACTGGTAAGAGGTACGGCAATTCGGGAATAGTCTTCCACAAATCATCGATAATACCTAGCTAGACCCAGAAAACTTTTAATTTTCGCAATGCTCTTCGGTTCTTCCCACTTTACAATAGCCTCGATCATGCTGAGATCCACTTTAATTCCTTCAGCAGATACTACGTGGCCTAGAAATGCGACTTCCTTTAGCCAAAACTCACACTTTGTAAATTTGGCGTTGAGCTTTTCCCTTCGTAGTCGCTGCAGAGCGGCGTTTAGATTCTTGACATGAGTTTTCTCATCTTTGGAGTAGACTAATATATCATCAATGAATACAATAACTGACGTATCCAACATGTCGTGGAAAATCCGGTTCATAAGTTCCATAAAGGTTGCTGGTGCATTTATCAATCCAAAAGACATGACCAAAAATTCATAATGTCCATATCTGGTCCTGAATGCTGTCTTGGGGATATCACCATCCTTAATCTTCAGCTGATGGTAACCTGACCGAAGATCAATCTTTGAGAACACTTTGGCACCTTGCAACTGATCGAACATGTCATCGATCCGAGGCAATGGATACCGATTCTTGATTGTCAGTTTATTCTGTTCTCGATAGTCTACACACAAGCGAACGCTACCATCCTTTTTCGTTACGAATAAAACTGGCGCTCCCCATGGTAATATGCTAGGGCGAATTTAACCCTTGTCCAGCAGTTCCTATAGTTGTACTTTCAATTCCTTCAGTTCAGTAGGAGCCATTCGATAGGGTTCTTTCGATACTGGTGCGGCTCCAGGTATAAGATCTATAACGAACTCTATAGCTCGGTCGGGTGGTAATCCTACTAATTCTTTAGGAAATACGTCTGGATAGTCATGCACGACATCAATATCTTCCATTCGTGGTGCTTCCTTGGTAATGTCAACCACCGATACTAAATAACCGACTGCTCCTTTCTAAAGGCACTTCTTAGCCTTTAGCACCGAGAGTATGAGATTTCGTTTGCGGGGATGTTTCGTCCCTGTAAAACTGAACTCGGCTCCTTCTTTATCTTTAAATGTCAGCTTCTTTTTGGCACATAATAGGTTTGCAGAATGCCGAACTAACCAGTCCATTCCCAAGATGATGTCAAAGTCTGCCATCTCAAGTTGGATCAAGGTCGCATCCAAGGTCTTTCCATCAATAAGAACTATACATGGTCCATAACCTTTTTCTAACTCCACTTCTAATCCCTTAGGTGATCGTACAAGTAGTTTGTAGTCTAAGGATTTAAGGGGTAAATTTAACTTATTTCCAAATGTCACAGATATAAAGGAATGAGTAGCTCCTGAATCAAAGAGTACTCTGGCGGGAATGCCATTAATAGGTACGATACCTATGATTTGTTTTTTGTTTAGTCTACATGCTCATACAATGTAATACAACTAACAAAATATAAGTCATACCTGTAACCACATCAGGCGATGCGGCAGCATCCTCGGATGTAACCGTGTAAACTCGTCCTTGATGTAGCTGCTTCTTGGGCTTAGGACATTCCTTTGCTATATGTCCCATTTGGTTGCAGTTAAAACATTTTGCCCCTTCGGTAATTGGCTTCTATTGCTGTTGAACTACGGGGATAGTCTTGGTTGCAGCGGTAAAGCATTGAGCACGAAAGGGTTTGAATGTTTTGTTATTCCCCCCATTACAAGAATTTCCAACTAGCCTTTTTATACCCCTGTTTTGCATGAAATAACTCTCCTTCTGGCTCGATTCTATAACTCGAGCAATTTATGCTGCTTCATTATAGATTTTCTTTTCACGTCCCAGAACGTGCTCACGGATGCTTCCCCTAAGTCCCATGACGAACCTTCGGGTCTTTGTGGTTTCCTCTTGCATACTAGTGGGTGCAAAGAAGAACCGCTCTTCATAATGTTGTTGATAAGCATCCACGGTCATCTATCCCTGATATAAATTCAGGAACTCTCTTTCCATAGAATCTCTGAAACTTCTTGGAAAGTACTTCTCAAAGAACGACTCCTTATAAATATCCCAAGTCAATTGGGCGTGCTTTGTAAGTAAATAAGCTCTGGTAGACCTCCACCAATGGTGTGCATCGCCTTTCAGCATAAAGGTAGCACACAACACTTTCTCTTCTTCATTTAATGTCATCATCATAAAGTTTCTTTCCATTTTGTCGACCCAGTGTGCCGGCCATAAAGGATCTGCTGGCTTGCCATTAAATTCTCTGGGCTTCAGTTTCAGAAAATGCTCCACCAGTCTGGAGTGGTCTAGAGGCTACGGAACATACGCTCCATATATAGGTGGTTGGTATTCATATCCACCTTGAGCTATTTCAGGATTCGGTATTTGAGCCTGCCTGATAGGAGTCTGAGGGGCATGGGGTACTGTGTTACTTCCCCCGGGTGCTGTGCTTGCCTGTCCAACTGGCATTGGAGGTGTTTGTGCAGCTGGAAGAGTTATGCCTATGGCAGCTTGGATAGTAGCTTGTGTCTGTTGCATCTGTTGCAGCTGTTGGGCCAGGTTCATTACAACTGTGGCCAAGTCTGTAGGTGGAGCTGGCAGGTTGGTAGGATTTGCCTTCCCATTTATGACGGATGGTGCCGTGTTCATGTTCCCCTGTGTTTCCGGGTGTGTCTGGTTGTCTTCCCCTACAGGTGTTGGTGGTAGGATAGAGTTACGGCTTTGTCTGGTTGCTCTGTGTCCCGCCATAAATAAATCTGCTAGTAGGATTTCCTTTAATCATCGAACACGAGAGAAAATCATTAATTACTTCATTCTCATATTTTAAATCCACTAACAAATGCAAATTTCCAATTTTTTAGATCATTCTGTCAAAAATTCTATGTTTTCACTGCAGGGTCGATGGTGGGGGTCGATGGGTATCTGACCCTTAGTATCTGACCTTGGGAAATCATCCATTTATTTCGAGAGTCGGGGGTCAATGGGGGGGTTGATATGGGGGTCGATTGTTCTAATCGAATTGTCCGACCCCCGGACAAAAAAATCTGATTTTTAAGTCCGATTCAGAGTCCATTTCTCATTCTTCCTTCTCCGCTTCGACTCAGCTCGTTCCTCTGAGTTGCTACAGTGCTCATTCCGATCCCTTGGTGGTTTGCACTCCTCGTTCCATCGTCTACACGTCCGCTACAGGTATTTCTTCTACCTTTTCATGTTTTTAGGTTTCTTAACCTAGGTTTTTACTTGTTTAACTTGTATTTTTCAAATTAAACTTATCCAACCGTAAAATTTGACTTTTATTGGGGGCTTTTGTTATTGATGACTCGAGGAACGAAAGCCCTCAAAAATATTTGAGTTTCATCGGTTGGTTATCGAGAAACTCAAAATTTTTACTTTTTGCCCTAATTTTGGTGAAATTTTGAATTTCTTGAAATTTCTTGCAATTCAATCTAATTAGTTGCAATTTTCGACTGTTTAAGTCTCACAAGTTAGTTTTGGATCTATGTAAGTCCTCATGCCCACGTGTATGGGTGAAAAGTGAAGTTTTTGTCCAATTTCCATCGTTATTACGTCGAAATCTCGGGTTTTTACTTTCTACTAACCCATTATTTGTTTTTCATTTTTATTTGCAAATACTATGGCTCATACCAAAGTACCCAGAGTTCGCAACCATCTTCGTTTCTGTTCCAACGAAGTCGAGGCACAGTATGCCCACTAGGCTCGCAAGAAGGTAGAGGGAGGTCGCAAAGTGAACTTGGCTGAGTTAGCCTTGTTCAATGTGGAGAGAGCATTTTGTGATATGGGATTGCTCCCTGTCATCACTTATGACGCGTGTACCCGTCCTGATTTGGTACTCCAGTTCTACTGTAATCTCCAGGTGGTGGGAGATTACAATGATGTGGAGAGGGGTGATGAGCTGCGCATCACGAGCTACGTCAAGGGAGTTGACATCTCATTTGATTATTGGCAGCTAGCCGACCTACTGGGCATTTCCTATGCTGGCCCCATGGTTTTCTATGCTCCTGGAGAGCCCCAGTTCTTCTCTCTAAAGATGAGGGCTGAGATCGATAGACAACTCATCCGACCTGAACGCTGGCAGATGAGGACGTGTTTTCAGCGCTCTGATACCAAGTTGTCACACCCCAAATTCTGCACCATTCAGAATGGTGTGATGAACCGCTATAAACCAACGGTTCAACTAGGATCTCTATTAGGCGGTATCCATTGGAAACAGAACCACGCACATCCACAACCATAATCAGAATAAATACACAATAGCGGAAGTCTTATAATAAGTGAACTGAGCACTCTAAATGTAATAACCATAATTAAAATATCAAATTATTGTTGTATCAACTGAGACATAACTAAATAAAATATCAATTACAACTTTTATAAATCCAATAAAATCCTAATGGAACACGCATCAGTTGCACTCGCATGAACGATCAAGCGTATCCTCTAAGTCTTTAGCCTCCATTGCAGCAACACGCACATACACCGAATCATTTATATAATCTGCACTATAGTACCTGCAACATCAACTAAAAATATTCGTCGTCAAGAGGGTGAGCACACATCATGGCTCAATGAGCAAAAAAAATAATGCAACAAACATATGCATGCATTCAATTCATATCTTTGGTCTGGTAAATAAGTTTGCAATGTGCTATAGAAAGGATAGGTGGCCAAAGGTCACGTTTATTGACCTCTCCTCTATACACACGTGTGTGATGTCACCCAAAGGTAACGTTTATTGCCAACTCACATGCACCCAATTCATGAACATTGTACAACAAAGGTTAACGTTTATTGTTGTACAGTGCCATACCAACACGTAAGCCCCTGCTGAAGAGGGCTTGCAAACTGGGCTCGCAACTAACCAATCCTAATGCCAAACAGTGTATCGAAGGCCTCATCCCAGCATCCCTCAATACGTCCAAAGAGATAGAGCTAGGGTCTGGTGACCAGGATGAACAACAGTGTCATGTCCCCCCTGATACCCTACGACGTATTAGTTCCGCTAAGGTAATGGTGATACGACGATGTTTAGTGTACAAGACTTGAGTTAGAGATAGAGCTAGAGTCTGGTGACCAGGATGAACCATAGTGTCACGTTCTCCCCCTGATACTCGCTCGCATCAAGCACACCAACCATTCACATACATCCACATGCCTATTCCTATCATCATCATCATCATCATGTTATAAACAATAATTAAATATGCATAAACAGTAATAATAAAAATATTAGATGACATGTTGAGTGCACATAAAAATCATACACGCATAGAACCAATCATGGCATTAGACTCGAATAAAACAGTTTATTATTAACCAATTAGTTTAGGTCTTCTTTCCTCACCTTTACTTGATCATAGGTCCTCTTTCAAGCTTTAAGAATCAACTATATATCGATATTAGATCACTAGAAAACCTAACCAAGTCGATAGAATTTAATTAAAATTAATTCAGACTTTAAAAAGCATGCTGCTAATTGGGGGTCGATGCTAGGGTCAGAGTTTTGATCGACCCTGGGTGCGACCACCCCTATTCTGGACTTCCCAAACACTGGGGGTCGATGCTCAGGGTCTGGTAGGGTCGATTGGCCATCGACCCCCATGCGACCCCCTGTGGGTTTTGTCAATTTTTCTTCCTTCAGTCCATTCATCATGTTTGGGGTCCTATGGCTTTCTCCTACAGTCCATTCCACACATGTTCTAGGGCCTAGAGCCGTGGTTTATTCACCTATATGGCTTTCATAATTTCCCCCATGGTTTTCCATGAAAACCTAACCATGGGTGGATGATTTGGGTTCTTCCTAGATCATTCCCTCTTCTATATCTATTTTAAGGTCTATAGAATTACATGGAGTTGGTATCCATACCTGAGAATTAGGCTTATTTCTCTGAAGCCTTCTCCTTGATCTTCTTATCCACTTTCCTTCTCTTCTCTTCTCTTCTCCTTCTCTTTCTCTCAATCCAATTGGGTTCTAAAAGGAGTGAAAGAGGCTTAGGGACGTTCTATTTATAAAGTATAAACTCCAAAAATAAATCCCATTGAGATTAGGAAGGAATCCCATTGAAATTAGGAAAGTTTCCTAATTTTTGGTTCGAGCTGTTTTTACCGACTACCGGGGGTCGATAGGGGGGTCAGAGATCCCGTCAACCCCTGGTCCTTAAGATGTCCAACCCCCCCTTATTTTGAGTATTTTTGGGTCAGTTTAGTACCTGAGATCGTGATCTCCTTCACACACTTGATCCGTTTGGTTCGACCATGATGGGTAAACCTGGTTCAAGGTGGTAAGACCGGGTTAGTTTGATACGGGTCTTATAGAAATAATATCTATAACTCCAATTGACAGGTTGAATCAGGTATTCTGTCAAGGTACGAGAATTAGAATCAGGTATGTGCATCCTCTATAATCATAAGAGTTAGTCAATAATGCACCGCATCCTATATAAACCTATCTAGTTATATGGCCACAATAGATTTGATCCTTTGCTGAAAACATTTGAGGCTTCATCTTTAAAAAATATTCCTCAACCCTTGTCGGATCATTCTGCCATGGTGCAACTATCCCATACATCGGTAGCTGATAAGGGTAACCACCTTGATACACTGCTTGATATGCACCAAGCTTCTGTACTGAGGGGTGCGTCACTAGGACCTGTTGTATAGTAGGCACTATGTTATGGGTAACATGTGCTGGAGGTACAGTGTTGATACCAATTGGTACTGTACAAGGTCTGACCTGGAGGTATTTGTAAGACCCGTATCAAACTAACCCGGTCTTACCACCTTGAACCAGGTCTACCCATCATGGTCGAGCCAAATGGAACAAGTACGTGAGGGAGATCGCGATCCCAGGTATTAAACTGACCCAAAAACACTAAAATAAGGGGGAGGGTCGCATACCCAGCAAGGCAGGGTCAGACCCCCCTGTATAAAAGTCAGACCCTGAGTTTTTAATCTGGGGTCGAACATTTTAGAACCAGGGGTCGATGGGATCTCTGACCCCCTCATTGGCCCCCAATCTGTCGACAGAAATCGTGAATTAGGAACTTTCCAAATTTCAATGGGATTCTTTCCAAATCTCAATGGGGCTTATTTTGGGAGTTTCTACTCTATAAATAGGACGTCTCTAAGCCTCTTTCACTCGTTTTAGAACCCTAATTGGATTGGGAGAATGAAAAGAGAAGGAGAAGACAAAGAGAAGAGAAGGAAAGTAGAGAAGAGGATCAAAGAGAAAACTTTAGAGTAACTAGCCTAATTCCCAGGTATGGATACTATCTCCATGTAATTCTATAGACATTAGAATAGATAGTGAAGAGGGAATGATCTAGGAGAAACCCAAATCATCCATCCATGGTTAGGATTTCATGGAAAACCATGGGGGAGATCATAAAAACCATATAAGTGAATGAACTACGGTTCTAGACCATAGAACATGTGTGGAATGGATTGTAGAAGCAAGCCATAGGACCCCAAACACGAAGGAATGGACTATAGGATGAAAATTTGACAAAACCCACAGGGGGTTGCACGGGGGGTCGATGGCCAATCGACCCTACCAGACCCTAACAATCGACCCCTAGTGTTCTGAAAGTCCAGAATCGGGGTGGTAGCACCCAGGGTCAATGGAACCTCCAACCCTGGCATCGACCCCCAGTTAACAGCATGCTTTTTAAAATCAGAATTAATTCTAATTAAATTCTATAGACTTGATTAGGTATTCTAGTGATATAATATTGATATTTAGTTGATTCTTAAAACTTGAAAGAGGATCTACGATCAAGCAAAGGTCAGGGAACATGACCTAAACTAATTGGTTAATAATAAACTGTTTTATTCTTGACTCCAATGCCATGATTGATTCTATGCGTGTATGCTTGTTATGTGCATTCAACATGTCATCCAATATTTCTATTATTACTATTCATGCATATTTAAATTATTGTTTATAACATGATGATGATGATGATGATAGGAATAGGCATGTGAATGTATGTGTGTAGTTGGTGTGCTTGATGCGAGCGAGTATCAGGGGGGTGTCATAGGCCGGGCCTCAGCACTCTAGCTCTATCTCTAACTCAAGTCATGTCCACTGACATCGTCGTATCGCCATTACCTTAGCAGAACTTTTACGTCGTAGTGTATAAGGAGAGGTGGTCTCAGACCGTGTAGTCTCTGACTCTGTCGGGGGGCCTTAGCCCGATCTCTATGGACGTATTGAGGGATGCTGGGGTGAGGCATTGGATACACTGACTGGCATTAGGATTGGTTAATTGCGAGCCCAGTTTGCAAGCCCTCGCCAGCAGGGGCTTACATGTTGGTATGGGTAGAATATCAAGGGAAGTGTCATAGGTCAGGCCTCAGCACTTTAGCTCTATCTCTATTCCATTGTGGGTGCATGTGGGACGACAATAAACATTACCTTTGGGCGGCTTCACACACTCGTATATAGAGGTGCGGCGGCCACTTATCCTTTCTATAGCACATTGCAAACTTATTTACCAGACCAAAGATATGAATTGAATGCATGCATATGTTTGTTGCATTGTTTTGTTTGCTCACTGAGCCATGATGTGTGCTCACCCTCTCGACGTCAAATATTTTTAGTTGATGATGCAGGTACCACTGTTGAAGATTATATGAGTGCTCCGGTGTACGCACGTGTTGCTGCAATGGAAGCCAAAGATTTAGTGGATACGCATGACTCCTCATGCAAGTGCAACTCATGCGTATTCGATTAGATTTTTCATTTGAATTTATTAAGAAAATGTAATTGATATTTTATTTACTTATGTCTCAGTTGATACAACATAATTTGATAATTTATTTATGATTATCATAATTAAATTCATCAATTCATTTACTATAAGAATTTCGTTATTGTGTATTTATTCTGATTATGGTTGTGGATGTGCATGGTTTTATTTTTAATGGACATAGCCTATTAGAGATCCTGGTTGAACCGTTGGTCTATTAGCGGTTCATCACACCGTTCTGAATGGTGCAGAATTGGGGTGTGACAACTTGGTATCAGAGCGTCTCAGGCCTTGTCTGTTAAACCCGTATACTTCCACAAAAGGTCATGAACTGAGATAGGATAAAAATTTAAAAGATGTAATAATAACACACCTTAAGCATCTATGTTGTTTGAGACCAAACTGAAAGAGAATAATGCATTTATTAAATGAAAAATAAATTTTTATATACAACCAAAGGAAAAACAAACATTTATATATATATATATATATATATATATATATATATATATATATATATATATATATGATTAATATATATATATGTGATTAAAGCGAGTCCACATCGATCAGGACGGTTACTCAAGTACAAAAAGAAAGATAAAAGAAATACATCAAGAATATGGAGGTGATGGGGGAGGCAGTGCCTCACGATCTCTGTCATAGTCCTCAGGGTAGACTCTAGTCAACCAAGCTATCTGAGTTTGGGTCGTCTGGAGACTAGCTGTGAGATCAGCCACCCGCTGGTCAGTCACACACTGAGCATCCCTAATCTCTCCCACCCGCTGATCCGACATGTGCTGAGCAGCTAGAAGCTCTCCCATCCGCTGGTCTGACACGCGCTGAGCAACCAGAAGCTCTCCCACCCGCTGATCGGACAAGCGTTGAGCCTCTAGAAGCTCCCCCATCCTCAAGTCAGACGTACGCTGAGCCTCTCGTATCTCATGCAAGATCCCCATCAGGTCATCAGAAGGAGCATATGAAGGACCAGCTGAAGAAGACGAACCAGCTCCTGTAGTACGAGTAGGTGATGGAGGAGGTATGCCATCTACATCCATGTACAGCCGATCGTCATCATCCCCATGAACCCCTGCTCCAGCGGCTGTTGCTGCTGCTGCCTCAGCGTCAGCTATCTCCACTCGAGTGTGAGGGCGCACCATCGCGTTCCTCTCCTCATCGCTAACCTAGGCATCCCGCATGCGCATCTTGCAAATAGCCTCCCAATCTAGAGGCGATGAGAAGGATTTCTCCTGAATCTTCTCATCCAACAAATCAACCCCCAGGAGGGTAAACAAGGTAGTGATCATGCGTCCATAAGGAAGGTTGCCAGTGTGACTGGGCAACGTAGCACTGATCATCGTCTGCATGATGATATAAGGAAGGCAGACGGGCTGCCTAGAGTATATGCAGTACAACAGATACTGGGTCAATTGGGAGACCCTCTCGTAATGACCACTCTATGGTATCAGATTATGCTGAATGATCTTCAGTATACCCGTGGATCTGAACGCAGATAACTCGCTTTCATCTCCCAGGGATCAGGTCTGATGAGCTGACGATCTATCTCAGCCCTCATCTGTAATGAAAAGAACTGGGGCTCTCCAGGGGCACAGAATACCAAGGGGCCATCATAGGAAATGCCCAACAAGTCGGTCAGCTGCCGATAATCGAATGAAACATCAACCCCCTTGACGTAGCTGGTGATCCAAAGCTCACCACCTCTCTCAACATCATTATAATCTCCCACCACCTGGAGATTACAGTAGAACTGGCGTACCAAGTCAGGACGGGTACAGGTGTCATAGGTGATGACAAAGAGCCATCCCATATCGCCAAAGGCCCCCTCCACATTGAACAAGGCCAAGCTAGCCAAGTCCACTTTGCGGCCTCCCTCTACTTTCTTGCGAGCGTAGTGGGCATACTGCGTCTCGGCTTCATTGGAATGGAAGCGAAGACGGTCGTGAACCCTAGGTACCTTGGTACGAGCCATAGTATCTGCAAATAAGAAAGAAAAACAAATAATGGCTTAGTAGAGAGGAAAAGTCCAAAATTTTGACATAATAACGACGTAAATGGGTCAAAAGCCGCACTTTTCACCCATACACGTGGGCAGGAGGACTTACATAGATCCTAAACTATCCTGTGAGACTAATACAATCGAAAATTTTAGTTAATAAGATTAAATTGGAAGAAATTTCAAGAAATTCAAAATCTCGATAAAATTAGCGCAAAAAGAGTAACTTTCGAGTTTCTCGATAACCAACCAATGGAACTCAAATAATTTTGAGGGCTTTCATTCCTCGAGTCACCAACAACAAAAGCCCCTAATAAAAATCAAATTTTTATGGTTGGAAAAAATTTAATTTGAAAAATACGAGATATACAAGCAAAAACCTAGGTAAGGAAACCTAAAAACATGAAAAGGTAGAAGACATACCTGTAGCGGAGGTGAAGACGACGAAACAATGAGTGCAAACCACCAACGGACTGGAGTTGTCACTATAGCAACTCAGAGGGACGGGTCGAGTCGAAGCGGAGAAGAAAGAATGGGAAATGGACTTTGAATCGGAGTTTAAAAATCTGATTTTTAGTCTGGGGGTCGAAAAATTCGATTAAAACAATCGACCAACCCATCGACCCCCGCATCGACCCTCGGCTCTCGGGAATCTGACAGAGAACCAGGGGTCACACCCTGGGTCGGACATCCTCCGAGACCCCCATCAATCCCCGGCTCTCAGGAAGAATGGGTGCTTTCCCAGGGTCGCATACTGAGGGTCGGACACCCATCGACCCCCACCATCGACCCTGCAGTGAAAACGCAGCATTTTTGACAGAATGATCTGAAAAATTCAAAATTTGCAATTGTTAATGGTTTTAAAATATGAGAATGAAGTAGTTAATGATTGTCTCTCGTGTTAAATGATTTTCAGGCAATCCCACTATCAGATTAATTAATGGCGGGACGCAGAGTAACCAGACAGAGCCGTAACTCTATTCCACCACCACCACCTGTGAGGGAGAATAGCCAGACACACCCGAAAACACAGGGGAACACGAACACGGCACCATCCGTCATAAATGGGAAGATAAATCCTACAAATCTGCCAGCTCCACCTATAGACTTGGCCACAGTCGTAATGAACTTGGCCCAACAGCTGCAGCAAATGCAACAGGCACAAGCTACTATACAAGCTGCCATAGGCATAACTCCTCCAGCTGCACAGACACCTCCAATGCCAGCAGGATAGGCAAGCACAGCACCAGGGGAAAGTAACACAGTACCCCACGCACCTCAGACTCCTATCATGCAGGCTCAAGTACAAAATCCTGAGATAGCTCTAGGTGGATATCAATACCAACCACCTATGTATGGAGCGTATGTCCCGCAGCCACTAGACCACTCCAAACTGGTGGAGCGTTTTCTGAAACTGAAGCCCAGAGAATTTAATGGCAAGCCAGCAGACCCTTTATGGCCGGCACACTGGGTTGACAAAATGGAAAGAAACTTTATGATGATGACATTAAATGAAGAAGAAAAAGTGTTGTGTGCCACCTTTATGCTGAAAGGAGATGCACACCATTGGTGGAGATCTACCAGGACATATTTACTTACAAAGCATGCCCAACTGACTTGGGATATTTATAAAGAGGTGTTATTTGAGAAGTACTTTCCGAGAAGTTTCAGGGATTCTATGGAAAGAGAGTTCCTTAGTTTATATCAGGGGCAGATAACCATGAATGTGTATCAACAGCGTTATGAAGAGCTGTTCTTCTTTGCACCCACCAGTATGCAAGAGGGAAAACACCTAGACCCGAAGGTTCATCATGGGACTCAGGGGAAGCATCCACGAGCATGTTCTGGGACATGAAAAGAAAATCTATAATGAAGCGTCAGAAATTGCTCGAGTTATAGAATCGAGCCAGAAGGAGAGTTATTTCATGCAAAACAGAGGTATAAAAAGGCCAGCTAGAAATTCTTATAACAGAGGGAATAACAAGACATTCAAACCCTTCCGTGCTCAAGGCTTTACCGCTGCAACCAAGACTACTCCAGTAGCTCAATAGCAACAAAAGCCAATTACTGAAGGGATAAATTGTTTTAACTGCAGCCAAGTGGGACATATGGCAAGGGAATGTCCTAAACCCAAGAAGCAGCTACGTCAAGGACGAGTTTACGCGGTTACATCTGAGGATGCTGCCGCATCGCCTGATGTGGTCACAGATATGACTTAAATTTTTAGTTAGTTGCATTACATTGTATGAGCATGTATACTAAACCAAAACAAATCACAGGTATCGTACCTATTAATGGCATTCCCGCCAGAGTACTCTTTGATTCAGGAGCTACTCATTCCTTTATATCTGGGACATTTGGAAAGAAGTTAAATCTGCCCCTTAAATCATTAGACTGCAAACTACTTGTGCGATCACCTATGGGATTAGAAGTGGAGTTAGAAAAAGGTTATGGACCATGTCCAGTTCTTATTGATGAAAAAACCTTGGATGCAATCTTGATCCAACTTGAGATGGCAGATTTTGACGTCATCTTGGGAATGGACTGGTTAGTTCGGCATTCTGCAAACCTATTGTGTGCCAAAAGAAGCTGACATTTAAAGACAAGGAAGGAGCAGAGTTTAATTTTTTGGGAACCAATCTTCCCCGTAAACGAAAGCTCATACTCTCTGCGCTAAAGGCTAAGAAGTGCCTTGAGAAAGGAGCAGTCGGGTACTTATCTGTGGTCGACCTTACCAAAGAAGCACCATGGATGGAGGATATTGATGTCGTGCGTAACTTTCCAGACGTATTTCCTGAAGAACTACCAGGATTACCCCCCGACCGAGCCACAGAGTTTGTTATAGACCTTATACCAGGAGCTGCACCAGTATCAAAAGCACCTTATCGAATGGCTCCTACCAACCTGAAGGAATTGAAAGTACAACTACAAGAACTGCTGGACAAGGGTTACATTTGCCCTATTATATCACCATGGGGAGTGCCCGTATTATTCGTGAAGAAGAAGGACAGTAGCATTCGCTTGCGTATAGACTATCGAGAATTGAATAAACTAACAATCAAGAATCGATATCCATTGCCTCGGATCGATGACCTATTCGATCAGTTGCAAGGTGCCAAAGTGTTCTCCAAGATCGATCTTCGGTCAGGCTACCATCAGCTGAAGATTAAGGATGGTGATATTCCCAAGACAGCATTCAGGACCAGATATGGACATTATGAATTCTTGATTATGTCTTTTGGATTGACAAACGCACCAGCAACTTTTATGGAACTTATGAACCGGGTTTTCCATGACATGTTGGATACGTCGGTTATTGTATTCATTGATGATATATTGGTCTACTCCAAAGATGAGGAAACTCATATTAAGAATCTAAACACCGCTCTACAGTGACTACGGAAGGAGAAGCTCTACGCCAAATTTTCAAAGTGTGAGTTTTGGCTAAAGGAAGTCGCATTTCTAGGCCATGTAGTAACCACTGAAGGAATTAAAGTGGATCCCAGTAAAATCGACACTATTGTAAAGTAGGAAGCACCGAAGAGCATTGCAGAAATTAGAAGTTTTCTGGGTCTAGTTGGGTATTATCGACGATTTATGGAAGACTATTCCCGAATTGTCGTACCTCTTACCAGTTTGACTAAGAAGGGCGAGAAGTTTGTTTGGACGGATAAATGCGAGAAGTGTTTCCAAACCATGAAGGCTAGATTAATATCAGCTCCAATCTTGACCATCCCGATTCCATGACAACCATTTATCTTGTACATCGATGCGTCAGGACTGGGATTAGGATGTGTACTTATGCAAGGAGAACAAGTAATTGCTTATGCCTCAAGACAACTGAAGACACATGAGAAGAACTATCCCACTCATGATTTGGAACTAGCGGCAGTAGTACATGCTGTCAAAATATGGAGACATTATTTGTACGGGGAGAAGTTTCAGATTAAATCATACCATAAAAGTCTTACTTATCTATTTAATCAGGAGGAGCTGAATATGAGACAAAGAAGATGGTTGGAACTATTGAAAGACTATGATTGTGATATCCAGTATCATCCGGGGAAAGCTAATGTAGTAGCCGATGCGTTGAGTAGAAAGGCAATGATAAAATCTCAGGGGGAGGTCAGCACAACTGCCGCAATGTGTACTACCAGAAAGGTATTCAAGCACGGTAATGAGCAGTTTGTGATAGATGCACCAGATGGATCAGCCAACCAAGGGTTTATCCATCGGTTTTCAAATATGTTCGTCGCATTGAAGATTATACCGGATATAATCGATGAATTAAAGACAGCTATCAAATCAGTCCCTTACCTAAGAACGGTACAAGAGGACATCAAAAAAGATAGGACTAATCCTGAGTTCACCTTGGACTAAGAAAAAGTACTGAAGTACAAAGGAAGAATATGTGTACCCGAAACAGAAAGCTTGGACATTAGACACCGATTCATGAAAGAAGCTCATACCACCATCTATTCGATACATCCTGGAAGTACAAAAATATATCATGACCTAAAGAAATTATATTGGTGGAGAGGAATGAAAGCAGATGTAGCTAAGTTGGTGTCTCAATGCCTAAATTGTCAGAAAGTAAAGGCTAAACGACAAAGATCGGTAGGACTGTTACAGCCATTACCGGAATCAGCATGGAAATGGGACTGCATCACTATGGACTTCGTCACAGGATTACCATTGACTCCTCGAGTAGTTGACGCAGTTTGGGTGATTGTAGACCACCTGACTAAAACAGCTCGCTTTATACCTATACGACCTCAGTATACACTGGAGAGGTTAGCTAAGTTGTATGTGGATAACATTGTGCGATTACACGGTGTACCTGAAAGCATTGTGTCCGATAGAGATCCACGATTTACTTCAAAGTTTTGGGAAGGATTGCAAAAGGCTATGGGTACAACATTGAAGTTTAGTACCGCATTCCATCCGCAGACAGACGGAGAGTCGGAGCGTACAATTCAGATTCTAGAAGATATGCTTCGAGCATGTGTAATTGATTTTAAAGGATCATGGGATGAAAAGTTACCACTGATTGAGTTCGCTTATAACAATAGCTATCAGGTTACTATACAGATGTCACCCTATAAAGCATTGTATGGCAGAAAGTGTCGAACTCCTTTGTTTTGGAATGCAGTTGGGGAACGTAGTATTATTGGACCGAAATTTGTTGAAGAGACATGTCGAGTGGTCGACATTATCAAGGAAAGAGTGAGAACAGCTCAGAATCGTCAGAAGCAATATGCAGATACCCGACGTTGAGACCTTGAATTCTTCGTGGGTGATAAAGTATTCTTAAAAGTATCTCCTATGCGAGGATTGAAACGGTTCGGACAGAAAGGAAAATTAAGTTCAAGATATGTCGGGCCATATGAGATTCTAACTAAGCGTGGAAAACTGGCATACCAGTTAGCCCTACCACCATCAGCCCTACCACCATCTATGTTAAGTGTGCATGACGTATTTCATATTTTCTTATTGAAGAAGTATGTCAAGGATCCAACGCATGTTCTGACAGTAGATTTACCTGATTTAACTAATGATTTGACATTTGAAGTAACACCAACTGAAATCACCAGCCGAAATGTTCAACGACTACGCAACCGCGACATCTATTATGTTAAGGTCTCCTGGAGAAGTAGAGATATGGAAGAAATTGTATGGGAAGAAGAGAATGCTATGCGAAAGAAATACCCTCATCTGTTCGACTCGTAAGGTATGTACAATTTTGAGGATGAAATTTTTATAAGTAGGGGGAGTTGTAAGACCTGTATCTAACTAACCCGGTCTTACCACCTTGAACCAGGTCTACCAATCATGGTTGAGCCAAATGGATCAAGTACGTGAGGGAGATCACGATCCCAGGTATTAAACTGACCCAAAAATACTAAAATAAGGGGGAGGGTCGCATACCGAGCAAGGCAGGGTCGGATCCCCCCAGTCTAAAAGTCAGACCCTGAGTTTTTAACCGGGGGTTGGACATTTTAGAACCAGGGGTCGATGGGATCTCTGACCCCCTCATTGGCCCCCAATCTGTCGACAGAAATTGTGAATTAGGAACTTTTCAAATTTCAATGGGATTCTTTCCAAATCTCAATGGGGCTTATTTTGGGAGTTTCTACTCTATAAATAGGACGTCTCTAAGCCTCTTTCACTCGTTTTAGAACCCTAATTGGATTGGGAGAATGAGAAGAGAAGGAGAAGACAAAGAGAAGAGAAGGAAAGTAGAGAAGAGGATCAAAGAGAAGACTTTAGAGTAACTAGCCTAATTCCCAGGTATGGATACTATCTCCATGTAATTCTATAGACATTAGAATAGATAGTGAAGAGGGAATGATCTAGGAGAAACCCAAATCATCCATCCATGGTTAGGTTTTAATGGAAAACCATGGGGGAGATCAAAAAAACCATATAGGTGAATAAACTACGGTTCTAGACCATAGAACATGTGTGGAATGGATTGTAGAAGCAAGCCATAGGACCCCAAACACGAAAGAATGGACTGTAGGATGAAAATTTGAACAAACCCACAGAGTGTCGCATGGGGGTCGATGGCCAATCGACCCCTAGTGTTCAGGAAGTCCAGAATCTAGGTGCTAGCACCCAGGGTCGATGGAACCTCCGATCCTGGCATCGAGCCCCAGTTAACAGCATGCTTTTTAAAATCAAAATTAGTTCTAATTAAATTCTATCGACTTGATTAGGTATTCTAGTGATATAATATTGATATTTAGTTAATTCTTAAAGCTTGAAAGAGGATCTACGATCAAGAAAAGTTGAGAAAACAAGACCTAAACTAGTTGATTAATAGTAAATTCTTTTATTCTTGAGTCCAATGCCATGATTGATTCTATGCGTGTATGCTTGTTATGTGCATTCAACATGTCATCCAATATTTATATTATTACTGTTCATGCATATTTAAATTATTGTTTATAACATGATGATGATGATGATGATAGGAATAGGCATGTGAATGTATGTGTGTGGTTGGTGTGCTTGATGCGAGCGAGTATCAGGGGGGTGTCATAGGCCGGGCCTCAACACTCTAGCTCTATCTCTAACTCAAGTCTTGTCCACTGACATCGTCGTATCGCCATTACCTTAGCAGAACTATTTTGTCCTAGTGAATGAGGGGAGGTGGTCTCAGACCATGTAGTCTCTGACTTTACCGGGGGGCCTTAGCCCTATCTCTGTGGACGTATTGAGGGATACTGGGGTGAGGCCCTGGATACACTGATTGGCATTAGGATTGGTTAGTTGCGAGCCCAGTTTGCAAGCCCTCACCAGCAGGGGCTTACGTGTTGATATGGGTAGAGTATCAGGGGAAGTGTCATGGGCCGGGCCTCAACACTTTAGCTCTATCTCTCATAGTGGGTGCATGTGGGACGACAATAAATGTTACCTTTGGGCTGCTTCACACACTCGTGTATAGAGGTGCGGCGGCCACCCATCCTTTCTATAGCACATTGCAAACTTATTTACCTGACCAAAGATATCAATTGAATGCATGCATATGTTTGTTGCATTGTTTTGTTTGCTTACTGAGCCATGATGTGTGCTCACCCTCTCGACGTCGAATATTTTTAGTTGATGATGCAGGTACCACTGTTGAAGATTATATGAGTGCTCCAGTGTACGCACGTGTTGCTGCAATGGAAGCCGAAGACTTAGTGGATACGCATGACTCCTCATGCGAGTGCAACTCATGCGTATTCGATTAGATTTTTCATTTGAATTTATTAAGGAAATGTAATTGATATTTTATTTACTTATGTCTCAGTTGTTACAACATAATTTGATACTTTATTTATGATTATTACCATTAGATTCCTCAATTCATTTACTATATGACTTTCACTATTGTGTATTTATTTTGATTATGGTTGTGGATGTGCATTGTTTTATTTTTAATGGACATAGCCTATTAGAGATCCTGGTTGAACCGTTGATTTATTAGCGGTTCACCACACCGTTCTGAATGGTGCAGAATTGGGGTGTGATAGTATTGGTGTACCATTAGCAACTTGGGTAGTGATTTACATAGCAACTTGCATAGTCGGTCTCATCTGTTGTTGCTCTTGTATTTTGTTAGGCCAAGTTTATTACAACCATGGCCGAGGCACTTGGTATACCAGGTAGATTGGCTGGAGTAGCCTAGTTGTTCACCTCCTTTGATTTGCTCCAATCTAATTATCATTATTTAGCATCTGCTCAAATGAGTTTTCACTATCTGTTCTCGACCTAAATAGTGGTGGGGTCAAATTGCAACATTTTCTTAATGCTCAGCGGGTAATGGATCAGCGTATGGCAGGTCTCACTCTGAGTCTCCACGTCCCCCAGGAGTATAGCTTTATCTTCTTTTGTAGTTACTCTCATTTTTTGTGTATGGCCATTGTTTTCCTATCTCTGTTGGATTTAGCCCGAGATCTTTCCCTTTACCTCTATAGGGATTTAGGCATTACTAGCCATTTTTCTTCTTCCTTTGTCATACATCGAGTTTCACATCTTGTGAGTACCAAATCGGTATTCTAATTTTTTGCTTTACAGATGCTCCCTTCTTGGTATTGTACTATATCCTTTGTATACATAGACAACTACCCGACTTATAAATCGTACCCTAGATTATTTCTTTATCAGGATACATTTAGATTTTCTTTTTCTGTCTGTGTATACGTATGGTTCCACCTTTTATATGTACATTATTGTCTTGTTTAAGTTCTGTCTCAACCAACACAGGTCCTTATGGTATTTTTGTATTAAAGCTTTTAATTTATCCTAACTTAGTTCATGGACTCTGGTGGAAGTGTTCAAGTTTAATGGGCAAGGCCTGAGAGCTCTGATACCAAGTTGTCACACCCCAATTCTAAACCAATGAATGGTGTGATGAACCGTCTATGAACTAATAATTCAACCAGGATTTCGTATAAGCCTTGCCCATTTGGTTTAACCAGATACAACCACAACCATAATCAAAGTAAATAAACAATAGCGAAAGTCTTTAATATTAATGAACTGAGTATATAATAGTGATAACATAATTAATTATCCAATTATCTCCAAATGACTCAAGACATAAAATAAAATAAAGTAATCAATTACATGTTCTGATAATCCAACAACCAAATCTAATCGAAAACACATGAGTTGCACTCGCACGATGAATCATGCGACTCAACCATAGCTTCCACATCCATTGCAGCAACATGTCCGTACATTGGTGCATTCATATAATCTTCCATGATAGGACCTGCATCATCAACTAAAAGTTTTTGACATCGAAAGGGTGAGCACACATCATGGCTCAGTGAACAAACAAAACAATGCAACAAACATCTGCATGCATTCAATTCATATCTTTGGTCCGATTTATAAGTTTGCAATATGCTATTGAAAGGTTTGGTGGCCGCCGCACCTCTATACACGAGTGTGTGAAGCCACCCAATGGATCAAACACCATTGCCGTCCCACATGCACCCATCATGGAATAGAGATAGAGCTAAAGTGCCCAGATCAAACACCGCATAACACATCCCCTGATGCCCTACCTATACCAACACGTAAGCCCCTATTGGCGAGGGCTTGCAAACTGACTCGCAACTAACCAATCCTAATGCCAAACAGTGTATCCAAGGCCTCACCCCAGCAACCCTCAATACTTCAATAGAGATAGAGCTAAGGCCCCCTGGCAGAGTCAGAGACTACATGGTCCGAGACCTCCTCCCCTGATGCCCTACGACGTAATAGTTCTGCTAAGGTAATGGCGATACGACAATGTTAGTTGGCAAGACTTGAGTAGAGATAGAGCTAGAGTCTGGTGACCAGGATGAACCATAGTGTCACGTCCTCCCCCTAATGCTCCACTCGCATCAAACACACTAACCACACGTATACATTTACATGTCTATTCCTAACATCATCACCATCATCATGATGTTAAAATAAACAAAATTAAACATGCATGAGCAGTAATACCATAAATATTGGATGACATGTGAAATATACATTACAAGCATACAAGCATAGAATCATTCATGGCATTGGACTTAATAAGTAAAACAGCTTGTTATTAGCCAATTAGTTTAGGTCTTGTTCCCTCACCTTTGATCGATGGTTGTTCCTAGTCCATGATTTGTAAATCACTTTTAGACCACTTGGAAACCTAAAAAAATTTATAGATTTTAAATTAGAATTTATTTCCATCAATTCAGACTTCGAGAAGCTGAGTGGTCACAGGTGCGGCTGCACCTGTGGTCTCAGTTTCTACGGCCATAGGTTGTGTGGTCGCATATCATGCGACCATACATGCGACCACACCCTCCCTAGAACTTTTCCGAGGGTGTGTGGTTGCGTACCATGCAATCATACATGCGACCACACCCTCCCTTGAACTTTCCCAAGGGCATGTGGTTGATATGTGTGGTCGCATACCATGCGACCACACCCTCCCTGGAACTTTTCCGAGGGCGTGTGGTCGATCATATATGTCTCGTGTGGTCGCATATCAGGCATCCACACCCTCCCTAGAACTTACCGAGGGTGTGTGGTCGATCATATGTGCTTCGTGTGGTCGCATATCATGCGACCACACGAGTGATGATTGACTTTTCCACTCTCAACTCAATTCCTTCATGTTTTGATTCTTTGGTTTATCATCATGATCCTTCCTATGATTGTTCTATGGCTCAAAATTCATATTTTTTAAATAATCCATCATCCTAATAGATTCCCTCCATGGATCTCTTAGAATTTGTCCATAGTTTTATGATTGGGGTCTCACTTTGAAGCACTATCTCCTTCATGATCTATTATAGGAATTCAACTGATATGGGAAATGTTTCATACCTTAAACTTGTTGAAGAATTAGAGTTCTCTCTGAATTTCCTTCTCTTAGTCATCCTCTTCAATTCCTCTTCTCTTCCTCCTCTTCTCATTCTCTCTCCTTCAGTCTGAGTTCTAAAATGATGAAAGAGGCTAAGGGGCATCCTATATATAGAGGAAAACCCTCCATATAGAGTCCTCCTTAGATTAGGAAAGAACCCCCTTCGGATTAAAAAGGTTTCCTAATCACGAAGTCAATTTGACTTTGTGTGGTCGCACGTGGGGTCACAGAACCTGTCGACCATACATCCAAAAACTGTGAGCATACATCCCAGACTCCAGTGGTCGCATTATTCTGAGGTGTGGTGGACCACACCTGTTTAGGTATGCAACCACACCCTCCTAATTAGATGATTTTAGGTTCAATTTCATACCTAGCCTTGTGGTTTCTTCACGCACTTGGTCCGCTTGGCCCGACCACGATAGGAAGACCTGATACAAGGTGGTAAGGCCGGTTAGTACAATACAGGTCTTACACTTACCACATTGGCTGATAAGAGTCCTAGTCATTATCCTAGAAATACAGTATCTTACTCATTGGGTAGATGAGATTGCAAGTTCAGCTTGACTCTCTCGAAAAGTGTCGAAAAAAAAAGGACCGAATGGACATGCATTAGGAACATGGAGTAATGGGGACAGAAGGAGGTCACACACACATACTGGCTGACTCGACCTGACAAATGTTAGCTCTCTTATGAAACCCATTGAACAAACATTATCCGGGTCAATTTAGTTGCTTTGATTAACCACGTGATTGGTCTTGGGCCTCATGACCCAAATGGTTCATTAAACAACAAGGTCCGGCCACTTGGTTCATCAAATTCAAAGAAATTAAAATGGATATACTATTCATGGCTTTCATATCGGATAGATAGCAAAAAGCTGTTCATGACTGAGCAAACAGGTAAATAACCGCTCGATCATGGTACCTATGCCATGACAGGGAATTTCTAGTCATTTTTGAAGCCAATGTATTGACAATGCTAGATCCAACACTCTAAGTTCATTGATAAAGAGTATACAATGGCCATCCACTATGACGTGGAACTGGTTTATACATTCCTCTCACTCCTAACAAGTGAGAGTTCAAGATGTTCATCGTATGGATTCTAATATGTCAACAAATCAAGAGTAAAAATAGGCAAAACTTTGATGTTACGGGCATAGATATTGTGATTGAACGGATTTTACCATGTTGGTTTAGGGATGGACTAAAAATAATAAACATGTGGCTCAAACTAGGTTAGGACGGCAAGGCTGCCTTAACGAAGAGGAGAAGGCATATCCCGTCTACATGGTGAATCACGGGCCCCTCGATTCATTTTCATATACCATTTTGTAAAATATAAATACCTAGAGTAGTATGAGGCCTTCCCAGACACACCCTAGAAACAATTGTCAGAGGCTCTCATCGGTAGAAACTTTTACAATGTACGTGTCAAGGCTATGCTTCTCGCCTAGTAGGCGATCCCATCTGCATGAAGACCCCGTTGGCTAATGGCACGATGTGTGATTGAACCCATACCCCCCAAAACAAATATGTATAAACATAAATAATAGTAGCCCAAGATCTAGCATCCAATGTCAATCAATCAATGTAAGAAAGTAAATCTAGAGTCTAAACATGAAATCCCCAGTGGAGTCGCTACTGTGAGGACAAATGTGGATCATCGGTTTTCGCTTTTGATCTAATGTCCATCCATGCTGATAGATGGTAATGATTTGGACTCACTACTTAGATTAAGGTCTAGGACCTAAAATGTAACCTCATCATAAGACGAGAGTTCTATTGACTCATTTGACCCAATATATCGGCTTTGGCCTATCAGAGAATGGGTAAGCATTTAAGGTACAATTTGGGAAGCTGTTAGGCACCCAAAGCTGTCCGATCCAAAAATTGGCCTCCTATATGATTCTACTTTCCTTAGACTCTATGGTTCTGACTGTTCATGGTCAATAGATGATAACTAGGGCTCATGGGGGATCTTATGCCAAGTTGTTAAATTCTTCTAACCTAGGTTCAGCCAATAATGTTTTCAAAATAAATAAACAAGCAAAATAATATATCCCGAATTGAACCAAAGATGGTTCAGTAATGGACTGAATCTGAGACGTCCATCCCAAGATTGCCCGTATTCTAATCTTGAAAATCAAGTCCATAATGTAGTTTGAACGGATGTGATTAAGGTTTATGGATGTGATTTATGCTTAAGCTTTATTAGATTCAATGGTTCAAGTTGAAGTTTATGCTTGATAGATGATTGGGATTGAATTTAAACAGCTTATGTGGATCAAAGTGAATATAGATAAAGAAATGGATACAGATATGGATATGAAAAACCTAAGAAGACTAAAATGTGGTGCCGTACTAGGAGAAGTCCTCCATATTGCCTATGTATTTCAGAGGTCCTGAAAATCAGGTACAACGTAGTTCATTATTTGATGGGTTGATACTCTCAAGGAGTAAGGAGGGACAAATACTCTCAAGGAGCCATGGGCTGATAGATAGATACTCTCAAGGAGCAAAGGGGTAAATACTCTCAAGGAGCAAGGGTTTAATACTCTCAAAGAGCAAAGGGTTTGATACTCTCAAAGAGCAAAGAATTTGATACTCTCAAGGAGCAAGGGGTTTGATACTCCCAATGAGCAAGGGGTTTGATACTCTCAAGGAACAAGGGGTTTGATACTCTCAAGGAGCAAAGGGTCTAATACTCTCAAGGAGCAAAGGGTATGAAACTCTCAAGGAGCAAAGTTGTAAGTCCGTATGTGGGAATCTCTCCAAACAACCTACTTATCTTAGGGTGCTACCCTAAGAATCAGGATCCGCGTAGTTCGAAAGCGGATTCAATTATTGAGTGTATATTCTTTCAAGATCATGGTGTGAAACCGTATTTGAGAATCTCACCAAAACTGCCTACATATCTTAGGATGCTGCCCTAAGAATCAGGATCCGCGTAGTTCGAAAGTGGATTCAAATCATTCATGTGTACTTTCAAGATCAGAGTAGTAATCCTAAATGCTTTATTGTTGGATTCAATTCACACCTAACTAGTTCTCTGTACCCTAGGGGAGATGATCTAAGGGGTAGGGATCATCCTAAAACTACCCTTGACCTAAAACCCTAATTTTCAATGTGTTGGGCTAGGCTTTATATCTCTTGATTAAGATTTATCATTTTTTCATTTTCACCTTTCTCGTACATGGGGATGCCTACATGCATATCCCTACATCTAATATATCTACTAGGTGTACAGACCTGGTAGTTCGACTAGGGTATAACAGAAATTAAGTTATTGTCAACAATTCAAACAAGACAAGTTGTAAGACCCGCACGCCACGAACCCGGCCTAACCTTATATTTTGTGTCGGGACCCGTCTGCATATCATGGTCGAGCCAAGTGGACCAAATGTGTGAAGAAAAACCAAGACCCAATATGAAAATTTGCCCAAAAACAGTCAAAATGAGGGTAAGGTCGCAGGTTTTAACAGGCAGGTCCGACCCTCCCATCAACCCTCACCATCGACCCTCAACCATGGGTCGTAGGGTCTATGAGTTGTCCGACCCTCCCATCGACCCTCACATCGACCCTCGGTATTCGGGAAAAATAGCACGAACCGAAAATTAGGAAACCATCCAAATTTCGATTGGAACCTTTCCTAAACTCAATGGGACTTATTTTGGGAGGTTTTGCCCTATAATTAGGATGTCCCTAAGCCTCTTTCACTCCTTTTACAACCCTAATTGGATTGAGAGAAAGAGAAGAGAAGGAAAACTTGAAGAAACGGCTAAGGAAGAAGAGGAAATTCAGAGGAACTCTGAATCTCAGCAAAACTAAGGTATGGATACATTCCCCATGATTTATTTAAAACTTTAGAATGGTTTATGAAGAGGATATGACTTAGACGAAACCCAAATCATCCATCCATGGTTAGGTTTTCATGAAAAACCATGGAGGAGATCATTAAAACCATGTAGGTGAATAAAGTATAGTTCTAAACCATAGAACATGTATAGAATGGATTGTGGAAGTAAGCCGTAGGACCCAACCATGAAAGAGAGAACGAAATATGATATTTTCGACTCAAACCATGGAGGGTCGTACCTAGGGTCGATGGCAGATCCGACCCTAGCATCGACCCTCAGTGTTCGGGAAGTCCAGATTTGGGAAGGGTCGCACCCAGGGTCGATCATGACTCCGACCCTACCTCCGACCCTCAGTTAACAGGATGGTTTTAAATTCAGAATTAATTTTAATTAAATTCTATCAACTTTGTTAGGTCTTCTAGCAATATAATTACATTATAAAGGTGATTCTAAAACTTGGAAGAGGATCTAATAACAAGCTAAGGTGAGGGGACAAGACCTAAACTAATTAGTAATAATAAACTGTTTGAATTCTTGAGTCCAATGCTATATTGATTCTATGCGTGTATGCTTGTATGTGCATTTAACATGTAATCCAATATTTCTATTATATGTTCATGCATATTTACTTTATTGTTTATAACATGATGATGATGATGACGATGATAGGAATAGGCATGTGAATGTTTGTGTTTGGCCAGTGTATATGGTGAGGGTAGGAATGGTATCAACCGGTACAACCATGACCGTTCTTCATGGGGTGTATATTGTGCTATGGTTTACCCAAGTCATGTCCACTGATGTCGTCGTATCGCCATTACCTTAGCAGAACTATTATGTCGTAGAGCATCAGGGGAGGTGGTCTCGGTCCTTGTAGTCTCTGACTCTACCGGGGGGCCTTAGCTCTATCTCTATGGATGTTCTGAGGGATGCTGGGGTAAGGCCTTGGATACACTGTTTGGCATTAGGATTGGTTAGTTGCGAGCCCAGTTTACAACCCTAGCCAGCAGGGGTTTATTTGTTGGTATGGTATCAATCGGTATATGTAAGCACCCCATTTTTGCCACCCTCTGTGTAAGTGAACCAATATGGCAGGTTTCTGGCCTTTAATCCAAAGATTTATGATTTTTCACTAAATCCCACAGCAGGGTCATGGGCTATTATCTGCAGGAATGCATAGGTCATAGAATTATCTTCGAAACGAGACCAGAATTGCTCAATTCTGATATCAAATGAGGAAGATATGATCATTTTAGTCGGATGATACATATAAGGGAAGTTTCTGAAATTATTATAAATAATAATCCCAAGGGCCTTCATGCAAATTATCCTAAGTCGGATTGTTTGAATTTCAAATCATCATATCTTGATCATCCGACATCGGATTCAGATGATTCCAAGACCATTATTCTTCATTCATGATGTTCTACAAAGTGGACGTAAAAAATCCCGGGTAGAAGTCACCAGTGGGTCTCATGCAAGCTTGCATGCAAAATTATCGTTAGAACTTCAAAGCTTCATATCTTTTCCGTTCTACATCGGATTCAGATGATTCCAAGACCATTATTCTTCATTTGTGATGTCCTACGAAATGGACGTGGAAAATCTCGGGTAAAAGTCTCCGGAGGGTCCCATGCAAAATGGTCAGCCAAATTATCGATAATTGGTCCGCTTAAACTTCAAAAATTCATAAGTTGACCATTTTACTTCAAAATGAGGTGATTCAAGTTCCTATATTCCACATTTTTAATGTTCTACAAAATGAACGCAAAAAAATTTGGAATAGAGGCCATCGGAAAATTTCATGCGGGATGACAGCGGAAATGGCCCATGAAATGACAGAGATTGAAAACCCAGTTAATTTCAGTCAATCCAGTCAACTCAGCTCAACCCAAGGTAGTATTGGCCCAACCCAGTCAATCCGGACCAATTCATGGTGGCTTATATGCATGTATTTCTTTTATATATTATTATATAATGTATAATATATTGTAATATATCATATAATATATACATATATCTTATATGTATATTATATTATATATATCAATATATTGATATTATATAATTATATATATATATATATATATATATATATATATATATATATATATATATATATATATATATATATATATATATATATATATATATATATATATATATATATATATATATGTTTTATATATAAAAAACAAAGAATCCAAAGAGAGAGGAAACGTGAGAGAGAGGGAAATTTAGGGAGAATTCAAAAGATTTTGTTTTGAGAAAATGAAAGAAAAGAGAGAAAAAAATCTTTTGGATTGAAAAGATTTTTTTAGGGCATATAATCCAAAAGAAAAAAAAAGAATCCAAAGATAGGAAGGGAAGAGACGTCCAAGGTGGAGAGAGAAAAGAAAAGAAATAGAAAAGGGAGAATCCAAAAGATTTTATTTTGAGAAAAGGAAAGAAAAGAGAAAAAAAATATTTTGGATTCAAAAGATTTTGTTAAGGCATATAATCCAAAAAAAAAAAAAAAGGAATCCAAAGTGAGGAAGGGACATCCAAGAGGAGAAAAAAAATCCAAAAGATCTCGATTTTTGAGAAAAAGGAAAGAAAAGAGAGAAGGAAAGAGGAGGAGAGGATTTTCTAGAAGAGGGAGAGATAGAGAACGTGTGGAATGGAGAAGGAGAAGAGAAAAAGGAAGGAAAAGAAGAAAGGAAAGAAGAAAAAGAAAGAAAAAAAAAATTTTCTAGAAAAAAGAAGAAAGGAAAGAAGGATCCTCTAGAAAAGGAGAGAAAAAATATAAATAAGCAAGAGAAGAGAGAGGAGGGGCTTTTTCCAGACCATAGAGAGAGGAGAACGTGGGTGAGGGAGAGAAAAATGTGAGTGAGAGAGAGAAAAGAAAAAAAATCGAAAGAAAAGAGAAGAAGAAGAAAATAGAGAAAGAGAGAAGGAGAGAGAGAGAGAGAGGTGTTAAGAAGAGAAGATCGAGAGGAAAAAGAGAGAAGGATCAGAGAGGCAGCAAAGAGGATGATGAGAAGATGCAAAGGAGAGAAGGAGAGAGAAGAAGCCTAAGGTAAGAATCACCCATCGTTTTTGTCAGTTTATTTTTTCAAAGTCAAAGCATACTGCAAATGCATGTCTGAGATTGGTGTCTAGCATTAGGAAGATGCCTCTGTTTGCATTAGGTTCCTTGAGACAAAATGTTGGCCTCTAAGTCTTCTTTCTGACCATGTATTCGGATTTTATTTTCATGAGCTATATGATTTTATATTGATTTTATAGTACCATTGGCCAGAATCTGGAACAGACCTGACTAGTGTATTTGCCTATACTTGGGGAATGATTTCGACCTGCCTATGATCTCTTTTAGGATTAGGTTCCTTGAGACAAAATGTTTCCCTCTGAGTCCTCTTTCTGACCATGTATTCGGATTTTATTTTCATGAGCTATATGATTTTATATTGATTTTATAGTACCACTGGCCAGAATTTGGAACAGATCTGACCAGTGTATTTGCCTGTACTTGGGGAATGTTTTCGACCTGCCTATGGTCTCTTCCAGGATTATCTTCCTTGAGACAAAATGTTGGCCTCTGAGTCCTCTTTCCGAGGATATCTTTTAAGAATTTTTTGAGTAAGTACAGTGCCCTATGTGCCCATTTTGGTCCAGCCTGACAAAGCTGTCATCTTGCTGCGTGTTCCATCATGTTTTGATTGATTCTCATATGCTTTGGTTGTTTCTCACATGCCATATTTGATGCTATATTTGTTCACATGCTATGTTCGGATGCTCTTATGCATACACTACTATAATTGGAATGGTCACACTGCCATAATTGGATGATTACTGCCATGATTGGAATGATCATACTCACATGCTATATTAAATGTTTTTTGTCATAATTAGGGTAGAAAACTCTACAATAGAAAGAAAATAACAATTAGGGTAGAAAACCCTAAAAAATGAAAATAAAATAATAATTAGGGTTGAAAACCCTAAAATGGAAAGAAAGTAACAATTAGGGTAGAAAACCCTAAAATGGAAAGAAAATAACAATTAGGGTAGAAAACCCTAAAAAATAGAAAGAAAATAACAATTAGGGTAGAAAATCCTAAAAAATGGAAAGAAAATAATTAGGGTAGAAAACCCTAAAATGGAAAGAAAATAACAATTAGGGTAGAAAACCCTAAAAAATAGAAAGAAAATAATAATTAGGGTAAAAAACCCTAAAATGGAAAGAAAATAACAATTGGGGTAGAAAACCCTAAAAAATAGAAATAAAATAATAATTAGGGTAGAAAACCCCAAAATGGAAAGAAAGTAACAATTAGGGTAGAAAACCCTAAAATGGAAAGAAAATAACAATTAGGGTAGAAAACCCTAAAAAAATAGAAAGAAGATAACAATTAGGGTAGAAAACCCTAAAAAATGGAAAGAAAATAATTAGGGTAGAAAACCCTAAAATGGAAAGAAAATAACAATTAGGGTAGAAAACCCTAAAAAATGAAAAGAAAATAATAATTAGGGTAGAAAACCCTAAAATGGAAAGAAAATAACAATTAGGGTAGAAAATCCTAAAAAAATGGAAAGAAAATAACAATTAGGGTAGAAAACCCTAAAAATGGAAAGAAAATAATTAGGGTAGAAAACCCTAAAATGGAAAGAAAATAACAATTAGGGTAGAAAATCCTAAAAAATGGAAAGAAAATAGAAATTAGGGTAGAAAACCCTAAAAAATGGAAATAAAATTACAATTAGGGTAGAAAACCCTAAAATGGAAAGAAAGTAGCAATTAGGGTAGAAAATCCTAAAATGAAAGGAAAATAGCAATTAGGGTAGAAAACCCTAAATATGATGCCATGCTTAGAAGATAGCCTACTAGATCATGCCATATAGGCTCTTGCCTTATTTGCAATACATGCCATATTTGAAATATTAATAAACAATCTTACTGTATGTGAATTTCTTGTCATAAATGTTTTATGTGTCATATTTAGATAGAATATTCTATTTTTTTGGCAATAACTTAATTTATGGAACACCCAAGTCAAACTGCCATATCTGCACATTTCTAGAAGACAATCTAGGCGTGGGGACGTGCATTTAGGCACCCACATTCTTGGGAAGGGCATAATGGGAATAATAAAACCTTAATAAAGAAAGAGAATTCTTTGCCAAACCTTCCAAAATTAGAATTCAGAATAAAAAGGGTAATTTAGGACGATTTACCCCTCGGCAAACCCTAAACCTAGAATAGGTTCTAAACCCTAAACCTAGAATAGGTTCTCAATCATTAACCTAGAACAGGTTATCCAGTTCGAACTACGCGGATTCTGATTCCTAGGGGAAACCCTAGGATACGTAGGCTATTTGGGAGAAACCCAAATTCGGATCCACACCTTAGTCCACTTGGACTATCCATAGATCCACTAGGATATTTACCTTAGTCCACTCGGACTATCCATAGATCCACTAGGATATCCATTCCCATTTCAATCTAATCCCGAACTACGCGGATTCTGATTCCTAGGGCAAACCCTAGGATACGTAGGCCATTTGGGAGAATCCCAAATTCGGATCCACACCTTAGTCCACTCGGACTATCCATAGATCCACTAGGATATCTATCCATATTCCAACCCAAAAGGGGTTATCCAAACCTTAGTCTACTTGGACTATCCATAGATCCACTAGGATATCTACCCATCAATTCGAACTACGCGGATTTGATTCTTAGGGCAAACCCTAGGATACGTAGGCTATTTGGGAGAAACCCAAATTCGGATCCACACCTTAGTCCACTCGGACTATCCATAGATCCACTAGGATACCCATCCATTTCAATCCAGAGCCCGAACTACGCGGATTCTGATTCCTAGGGCAAACCCTAGGATACGTAGGCTATTTGGGAGAAACCCAAATTCGGATCCACACCTTAGTCCACTTGGACTATCCATAGATCCACTAGGATATTTATCCAAACTTTAGTCCACTTGGACTATCCATAGATCCACTAGGATATTTATCCACATCTTAGTCCACTTGGACTATCCATAGATCCACTAGGACACTATCCACATTCCAACCCAAATAGGGTTATCCTTAGATCCACTAGGACTATCTATCAGTCCACATGGACTATCCAGATCCTAACCCATAGGATTTATCAACCATTCAAGCATAAATTTCAACTTGAACACATAAACTTAATCATGCACAAGCATAAATCACATCCATAAACTTTAATCACACCTGAACTATGATGGTGAACCTGATTTTCGGAATAATTCCGTGATACGTAGGAAATCTGATGGATACAGATTCGGTTCAATGATATCAAACCACTTGGTTTGGTTTAATTTAATAAATAAAGTCTAGCATAGGAAAGGTATAGGAGACCGATTTTGATCGGGCGGTTTGGGTGCCTAACCCCTTCCCATAACCGTAACCTGACGCTTACCCAATCTCTGATGGACCAGAATTCCAATCTAAGGGTCATGAGTCAATCGAAGTCTTACCTTGGGGTGAGATTTCACATTTCTAAGGTCGTAGACCTAAATCTAGGTGGCGACTTCTAAAGATTTCCATCTTTGTCCTCACAGTACAGCCATGTTGTTTCATGGGGTGTATATTGTGCCATTTTGGGTGTTGTGGGTGACAGTGCAGGAGTCATTGGGCGTATCCACACACTTGAGTATAGAGGTGCGGCGGCCACCTATCCTTTCTATAGCACAGTGCAAACTATAAACCGGACCAAAGATATGAATTGATTGCATGCATATGTATTGTTGCATTGTTTTTTTTCTCACTAAGCTTAAGTTAGAGAGCTGACCCTCGCGCAAATCTTTTTAGTTTATGATGTTGCAGGTACTATGATTGAAGACTATGTCTACACGCCAACATACGAACGGGTGGAGGCTACGAATGAAAAAACTGTGGAGGACGGACATGGTTCGTTAAGCAAGGGTTTCAACGGTGGATACGTTTAGTGTTTAGTTTTCATATTTGGATATTGTAATATGTATTAAATTATGTTTTGGTTACTTAAAAATAAATGGAATATTAATTATTATCATGAATAGACCTCAGTTCATTATCTGTAAGCCTTCCGCTATTTACTTTATTACCTCTGATTATTGTGGAATGTGTTTTGGTTTATTATATGTGGGATAGCCTATTTTGAGATCCTGATTGAACCGTTGGTTTATTGACGGTTCATCACACCATTCTGGTTGGTGCAAAATTGGGGTGTGACAACTTGGTATCAGAGCTCTCGTAGGCCTTACCCATTAAACCTGAATACTTCCACTAGAGTCCATGAACTGAGTTAGGATAAATTAAAAACTATAATACAAACAAACCATAAGCACCTGTGTTGGTTGATACAGAAATTAAACAAGATGATAATGTACATATAAAAGGTGGAACTATATATATACACTCACACAGAAAGAGAAGACCAAAAATTATCCTAATAAATAAACAATTTAGGGTATTATCTATAAGTTGGGTAGTTATCCAAGTATACAAGGATATAGTACAGTAGCAAGAAGGAAGCTTCTGTAAAGCAGAAAATTTAATACCGAGTTGATACTCACAAGATGTGAAACTCGATGTATTTGGGAAAGAAGGAAAATGGCTAGTAATGCCTAAATCCCTGTGGAGATAAAGAGAAAGATCTTGGGCTAAATCCAACAGAGATAGGAGAATAATGGCATACATTATGAATATGAATAACTACAAGAAGATAAAGTTATACTCTGGGTGACATGGAAACTCAGAGTGAGATCCACTACAAGCTGATCCATTACCCGCTGAGCATTAAGAAGAGGTTGCAACTTGACCCCACCACTATTAGGGTCGAGAATGGATAAGGAAAACTCATCTGAGTAGATAATCAGACTGTATCGAATTAAAAGAGTGAACAACCAGGCCACTCTAGCCAACCACCTGGACTACCAAATACCTTGGCTATGGTTGTCATAAACTTGACCCAATAAAATACAAGAGCAACAACAGATGAGACCGACTATGCAAGTTGCTATGTAAATCACTACCCAAGTTGCTGATGCTACATCAACACCTCCAGGTCAAACCAAGTACGGTATCAATTGGTAGCATCACTGTACCCCAACACATGTTAGCTATAACACAGTGCCTACCATACAGCAAGTCCCAGTAATGCACACCCCAGTGCAGAAGTTTGGTGCACAACAAGCAGTGTATCAAGGTGGTTAACCTTATCAGCCACCGATGTATGGGATAGTTGCATCATGACAGAATGATCCAACAGGGGTTGAGGAATATTTTCTGAAGATGAAGCCTCAAACATTTCAGCAAAGATCAAATCTATTGTGGCCATATGGCAAGATAGTTTATATAGAATGCGGTGCATTATTGATTTACTCTTATGATTATAGAGGATGCACATACCAGATTTTAATTCTCGTACCTTGACAGGATACCCTCTTGATTTAACCTGTCAATTGGAGTTATAGATATTGTTTCTTTAGTCTTAGTCCTGATTATACCAATCTGAACCACTCTTATGATCAACAACATGAACAGAGATATGAACTGAATGAATAGTTAAATGTTTAATCGGGTTGAGCGTCCATCTTCTGATTTATACCTAATTCATTGATGTACAAAATTTTTCTCTAGATTATACCTGATTTACTGATGTACGAAAACTTTCTCCAGATTTACTCCTATAGTGCCTTGACCAATGGCATTATATATACTCAATAGAACCTGTAACCATGAGGTTAAGAGTTGTAAAACCTCTATTTTCATATATTTGGACCACCGTGCAACTTGACAGCTTTTTTTTATGCCGGTTGGATTACAATAGATTTACTCTTGTTCCTTTAAAACCTAGGTTCACTAGATAAAGCAAGTGTTCGTTGTCATACTAAATTTGAAAGAAGGAAATGAATTGTTTTTGGATAACGATTTTGACATCCATTGAAAAGATGTTTAGTTATAATGGAATTATTGGAAGGAAGATGATTAAATTAAGATTAGATTTTATAGCCAAGAGACCTCCGATGAAGTAATGGAGAATCTATTTTGAGATTTCTAAACGGGTGGATATGAATCATGTCTATAAAAGAGTGTATGCGACAAAAGTGAGAACTATCAAGGGTAGCCAGTAAAGAGTAGATAGCACTCAAGTAAAGTTAAAGATGGTTATATCGGTATGAATTTTGACAAAGCAGAAGATTCCTAAAAGCAAATCTAAGGGTGGATACAAGGATAAAATCAAAAATCATGGCATTAATAGTAATCTGTTTAATACAATGAAAATTGAGTTATGCCTAATGTTGTGGGATATGATAGTTTGGCTGAATTAATGAATTTATAAGCATATATCCTAATGCTTAGAAGTAGACTTGGGATATGAAGTAACAATCACAAGATATTTTTTGGGGTATGTAAAAGAGAGATCCGGATAGAACAGAAGTGATAAAGGAAATATAAGCTAATGAACTTTGCAAGATATGAGATATTAACAATAGTCTTTGAGAATCATAAGAGATGAAGGAACTAGACAAGCTCTTAAGACCTTTACACTAGATTTTGCTAGTTCAAGCCCTTTTGGACTAAATGTTGTATTAGATGAGTGTTATGAACAATGTCCAAATCGTATGGATGGGTGAAATTTGGACGCAACCTAATTAGACTTGAGATGACAGACTTTGACGTCATCTTGGGGATAGACTGGTTGTCTCAACACTCTACAAGTGATTATGTGCATAGAAGAGGTTATCATTCAAGAATGAAAACGGCATATGATTTAGTATCATTGGGAGTATGTTGCCTAGGAAGTGAAAGTTGATCCGCTCTATGCTAAAGGCGAAGAGATGCTTTGAAGAGAAATGAGTTGGATATATGGTATCTGTGGTATACATTACCAAAGAAGCACCACCGATGATAGATATTGATGTGATGCATAAATTCCCTGATGTGTTTTCAGGAGACTTACCGGGTTATCACCTGATCGTGCGACCGAGTTCGTCATCGACTTGTTACCAAGGACGATACTTGTGTCAAAGGCACCTGTATAGTAGCTTCTATGGAGTTACAGGGATTGAGACGCAACTACAACAGTTATTAGACAAGGGTTCTAATTGGCTAAGTATTGCATCATTGGAAGTGCCAATGCAATTCATGAAGAAGAAGGATGGTAGTGTTGTTTGCGTATAGACTACCGGGAACTAAACAAGCTCACAGTCAAGAATCGATATCTACTACCTTAGATCGATGACTTGTTTAAACAGTTGCAAGGAGCAAAGGTATTTTCTTCAGTCAAGATATCATCAGCTGAAGAATTTTGGACAGAAATATCTCGAAGATAGCTTTAAGAATCGGGATTGGACATTATGAGTTCTCAATTATGACATTTGGATTAACCAATGCCCTTACATCTTTTATGGAGCTGATGAACTGGGTGTTTCATGACATGTTGGACACGTCGGTCATAGTTTTCATAGATGATATTTGGTTTATTCGAAGAATGAAGCAACTCATACAACGAAATTTAGAACAGCTTCACAACAGCTAAGAAGGGAAAAGCTTTATGCCAATTCCAAGGAATATGAGACCCGATTAAACACAGTGATCTTATTAGATCACGTAGCATCATAAAAAGGAATAAAGTGGACCCTATTAAGATAGAAGTAAACATATGGTGAGAAACACCTAAAGAATATTGCGAAGATCATAAGTTTCTTAGGTTTAGCTGGTTATTACTAACGATTTTAGAGGACCACTCTAAGATCGCAAAACCTCTTACCAAGCTAACCAGGAAAGGAGATGAGTTTAATTGGACTGACAAGTGTGAAGAATGTTTCCAAACTCTAAAAGAAGGATTGATATCAGCTCCCATCTTGATCGTTTCGGTACTAAGGGAACCTTTTACCCTATCCATCGAAGCTTTCGGATTGGATCTAGGATGTGGGTTGATGCAAGGTAGATAAGCAATTGCACATGCTTCAAGAAAAATTGAAGGAGCATGAAAAGAATTACCCTACTCGTGATTGGGAATTACCGGTGAGGAATTGTGTAATCAAGACTTGGAGACATTACCTATACAGAGAAGAATTTTAAATTAAATCGGTTACAAGAGTTTATTTATCTTTTCACCAGAAAGAGTTGAACATGAGTATAAAATAGCTGAAATTGCCCAAGGATTAAGAGTATGATATTCAGTGTCACTCGAGCAAGGCTAATGTAGTAGCTAAGGCCTTACGCAAAAAGGGATTATGAGGTCTGAAGAAGGACCGAGTATAAATGTTGCCTTATGTTCTGCAGCAACAGATTCAGATTTGGAAAAAAAAAGTAACATATAATAGAAACTAGGGATGATCTAATTAAGCAAGAACTTATAGAGCAATAATTCCTCGCTTACGTTCAGTACATTAAAGATCATCTCTAAATTAATGGATGAAGTAAAAGTAGCAATTTTGTTAGATCTGTATATAAGAACAATGCAAGGAGATTTGGAGAAAGGAAAAACCAAACCTGACTTATTTTGGATGCGGAGACGGTACTCAGATACAGTGGTAGATTCTGAATACCTGAAGATAAAGATTCAGATGTCAGGAAGAGGATAATGATAAGAGCCCATTGTACTCAATATTTAGGACATCCTGGAATACCAATATGTATCATGAGCCGAAGAGATTGTATTGGTAAAGAGGAATGATAACAAAGGTGGTGTAGTGCATGTTCTAGTGTCTGGATTATCAGCTAGTAAAGGCTGAAAGACAAAGACCAACATGGCTTACTATAATAACTATCGGAGCCAGTCTGAATGTGGAACTGTATTACAATGAACTATGTCACCGGTATACCATTGATCGGTTGACGCAGTTTGGGTAATTATTGATCGCATTATGAAGATAGTTTATTCCATTGCGATACAACCTTGGTATTCTTTGGAGCGGCTAACTATGCTATATATGGATAGTATTGCCAGATTGAATGGAATGCATGAGAGCTTAGTGTCGGCCAGAGGCTTATGCTTTATCTCAAAGTTTTGGAAGGATCTATAGAAAACAATGGGAACGAAGTTAAAGTTTAGTATCGTATTTTACCTTAAACTGACGGATAGTCGGGGCGGACTATACAAATCCTAAGAGATATGCTCCGAGCTTTAAAATTAATTTCAAGGAACTTGAGTGGAGAAGGTACCGTGAATTGAAGTTGTTATTAAACTACCATGTAATGTTACCTAAGGAGCAGATACGATAGAAATGTCAAATTCCTTTTCTTTTGGAATGAAGTTAGTGAATGAAGAGTTTTAAGACCTGAGTCAATTGCAAAAAACTGTCAAGTGGCAGACAAGATCAAAGAAAATGGGCCAGGATAGCTCAGGATTGTCAGGAGAGACACCAAGACCTTGAGTTCGCCATAAGCGACGAAGTGCTTTTGGAGATATCAGTTATGCATGGTTTAAAACAATTCAATGAGAAGGGAAAGTTGTATTATATATATGTGTCGGATTTTATAAACTTTGGGAGACATAGAAAAGTTGTATATCAATTAGCGTTACCGCTATCCATGTCTAGTGTGCATGATGTATTTCGTGTGTCTCTATTGAAGAAGTACATTGGAGATCCATATCAAAAGTATTGACCACGGAATCACTGGATTAAATAGGAGATTTAACTATTGAAGTGGTTCCAGCCTAGTTCACTAGTTGAAAGGTACAACACCTTAAAAGCTTGGTATCAATTATACGAAGATAATCTGATGAAGACGGCATGGAAAGAAGAAGATGCAATGCAGAAATAGAATTCCCACCTAGTGACTCCGAAGTAAATTCAAATTTTGAGGACAAAATTTATTTTAAAGATGGGGGAGTTGTAAGATCCGTACTTTCGAATTTCGAGGACGAAATTTCTTTTAAGGGTGGTGGAGTTGTAAGACCCGCACATCACGAACCCGGCCTAACCTTATATTTTGTGTCGGGACCCGTCTGCATATCATGGTCGAGCCAAGTGGACCAAATGTGTGAAGAAAAACCAAGACCTAATATGAAAATTTACCCAAAACCAGTCAAAATGAGAGTAGGGTCGTAGGTTTTAACAGGCAGGTCCGACCCTCCCATCGACCCTCAACCATGGGTCGCAGGGTATATGAGTTGTCTGACCCTCCCATCGACCCTCCCATCGACCCTCGGTATTCGGGAAAAACAGCACGAACCAAAAATTAGGAAACCTTCCAAATTTCGATTGGAACCTTTCCTAAACTCAATGGGACTTATTTTGGGAGGTTTTGCCCTATAAATAGGACATCCCTAAGCCTCTTTCACTCCTTTTAAAACCCTAATTGGATTGAGAGAAAGAGAAGAGAAGGAAAACTTAAAGAAAAGGCTAAAGAATAAGATGAAATTCAGAGGAACTCTGAATCTCAGCAAAACTAAGGTATGGATACATTCCCCACGATTTATTTAAGACTTTAGAATGGTTTATGAAGAGGATATGACTTAGAAGAAATCCAAATCATCCATCCATGGTTAGGTTTTCATGGAAAACCATGGAGGAGATCATTAAAACCATGTAGGTGAATAAAGTATAGTTCTAAACCATAGAACATGTATAGAATGGATTGTGGAAGTAAGCCATAGGACCCAACCATGAAAGAGAGAACGAAATATGATATTTTCAACTCAAACCATGGAGGGTCGCACCTAGGGTCGATGGCAGATCCGACCCTAGCATCGACCCTCAGTGTTCGGGAAGTCCAGATTTGGGAAGGGTCGCACCCAGGGTCGATCATGACTCCGACCCTACCTCCGACCCTCAGTTAACAAGATGGTTTTAAATTTAGAATTAATTCTAATTAAATTCTATCGACTTTGTTAGGTCTTCTAGCAATATAATAACATTGTAAAGGTGATTCTAAAGCTTGGATGATCTAATAACTAGCTAAGGTGAGGGGACAAGACCTAAACTAATTGGTTAATAATAAACTATTTGAATTCTTGAGTCCAATGCCATATTGATTCTATGCGTGTATGCTTGTATGTGCATTTTACATGTCATCCAATATTTCTATTATTTGTTCATGCATATTTATTTTATTGTTTATAACATGATGATGATGATGATGATAGGAATAGGCATGTGAATGTTTGTGTTTGGTCAGTGTATATGGTGAGGGTAGGAATGGTATCAACCGGTACAACCATGACCGTTATTAATGGGGTGTATATTGTGCTATGGTCTACTCAAGTCATGTCCATTGATGTCGTCGTATCGCCATTACCTTAGCAGAACTATTATGTCGTAGAGCATCAGGGGAGGTGGTCTCGGTCCTTGTAGTCTCTGACTCTACCGGGGGGCCTTAGCTCTATCTTTATGGATGTTCTAAGGGATGCTGGGGTGAGGCCTTGGATACACTGTTTGGCATTAGGATTGGTTAGTTGCGAGCCCAGTTTGCAACCCTAGCCAACAGAGGTTTATTTGTTAGTTTGGTATCAACCGGTACAGCCATGCCGTTTCATGGGGTGTATAATGTGGCATTTTGGGTGTTGTGGGCGACAGTGCTGGAGTCATTGGGCGTATCCACACACTTATGTATAGAGGTGCGGCGGCCACCTATCCTTTCTATAGCACAGTGCAAACTATAAACCGGACCAAAGATATGAATTGATTGCATGCATATGTATTGTTGCATTGTTTTGTTTTCTCACTGAGGTCAAGTTGGAGAGCTGACCCTCGCGTGGGCAAATCTTTTTAGTTTATGATGTTGCAGGTACTATGATTGAAGACTATGTCTACATGCCAACATACGAACGGGTGGAGGCTACGAATGAGAAAGCTGTGGAGGACGGACATGGTTCGTTAAGCAAGGGTTTCAACGGTGGATACGTTTAGTGTTTAGTTTTCGTATTTGGATATTGTAATATGTATTAAATTATGTTTTGATTACTTGAAAATAAATGGAATATTAATTATTATCATGAATAGACCTCAATTCATTATCTGTAAGCCTTCCGCTATTTACTTTATTTCCTCTGATTATTGTGGAATGTGTTTTGGTTTATTATATGTGGGATAGTCTATTTTGAGATCCTGGTTGAACCGTTGGTTTATTGACGGTTCATCACACCATTCTGGTTGGTGCAGAATTGGGGTGTGACACAAGCAATCATCATGTATCATCTAAAGTATAGCAAATAAAAGCATGTGAATCAATATGGCAAGACAGCATGTGAACTAGCATACTAGGAATAAATGAAATGGACATCAAGATATAGCAGACATGACATCTTTTGTATTATTTTCAATCAAAATATGTCCTAGTGTATCAAATCAGATCCTCGATCAACAATCTGGATTCAAAAAATCTCTTACATCAACAATCTATCAGATCAGGTCCTCAATCTAACGATCAGATCTCTTCAAAACATTAATAATTATGATAAACAACTTAGATCTCATCAAAACAACCAAGATCAATAACTCAAATTCATCTAACTAACTAATGATGACCATCCAATGGTTTAAATCACTTAAAATCATAATCTAACAGTTCAAAATCATTTAAATCACTCTTGATCATGATCCAACAGTTCAAATCGCTTTAAGACACTCATGATCAAGAGCTAGTAGTTCAGATTCCTTTAAGACACTCATGATCATGACCTAATGGTTTAGATTCCTCTAAGATACTCTTGATCAAGATCTAATGGCTCAGATTCAAGCATCAACACATCTAAAATCAACGGTCCAGATTTGATCGTTAGAACATCTAAGATCAATGGACAATATTAAATCACTTAAAATTCCATGATCAATGGTCAATAAATTTCATCAAAATTTCTTAATCAACAGGTAGAAATTAATCACATCAAAATTCATCAAAGGGCCAAATTTCATCCCATCTAAATTTCATGATAGATGGGCCATAATTAATCAAATTAAAACCCATTCTACACCAATGGTCCATAAATGATCAAATTAACATTCAACATCAATCATAATTGATCAAACCCATTCAACATCAATGGTCCACATTGGATCATGGTCTATAATTGATCATATCAAATTCAAGATCGATCCCCATATTTCATTCACATAAAATTCCAGCATGGTCGGATCAATTCCATAAATAATTCCAAGCATATGATTTTCTATGGGATCAATTTCATAACAATTAAACTCTAGCATCTGATGGGATTAATTTCATAACAATTTCAATATGTGGTCGGACCAATTTCATAGCAATTCCAAGCATCTGATGGGGTTAATTTCATAACAATTTCAAGCATTCGATGGGATCAATTTCATAACAATTCCAAGCATGTAATGGGATCAATTTCATAACATTAAAATTCCTTTCATGATTGGATCAATTTCATCACATTAAGTTCATGATCAATGCTTAATTTAATCTTCACATAAAATCAATAACAACATGATCAGAGATTTATAATAATCAATGATAAAGATGATCAGTAGTTGACATCAAAGATGCTGAATCAAGGGTTAGAATGAGGGAGTGAGCAAACCAGGGTTTATGAATATTTAGGTTAGGTTCAGGTCCGCAAAAGGGTTGGTGCAATGGTTCGGGTTGCTGGGATGTGAGATGGTGATTCATGGCCAGGTGGTGGTGAATCAGGCTACGGCAATGGTTGGACAGATGAGTATATGGGAGGCTGGTAATATACGGGTTTGATGCATAAAGGTTACAGGTGGAGTGGATTTCTGAGATAGGAGTGAGATAAAGGCTTGGTTGTGGGATTAGTGGGTAGGAAATGGCATGGGCAGAAAGTGTACTGGATCAGGGATTAAGAGAGAGAGGTGCAGTAGCCGTGAGCACCAAGATTTGAGATTGCAGATTGGTAGGAGTGATCTGATTTGAGTTGCAGGTCAATCACAATAATGGTCGTAAGAGGTAAAGAGTTTATGTTGCTTACCTCTTCTCTTTCCTGCTTCTCCTGCTTCTTCTTCTTCTTCTTCTTCATCTCTTTCGTCTTCTGCTTCTACCTCTCTCCCTCCTTGGCTGATTCTCCTTATTTGTCCCTTTCCTTGATTTTCCTCTTTTTTTTCTCTCCATCCCTTTGATTTTTGATTTTTTTTCTTTTCCTTTTGAATTCTCTCGGCCTCTTAGAGTTCTTCTTCCCATCTCAGATTCTTTCCTCTTTCCATTTCGGTTCCTCTCTCCGAATTTCTTTCCTTATTCCCTTTCCTCTAAATCTCACAGCACTCTTCTCCTCTCTCCTTTCCAAGTTTCTGAATTTTTTCTCTAGTCTGCCTCCTTTCTCTTCTTATTCAATCTGCTTCTTCACTGCCTTTCTTTTCCTAACCAATATTCCCTTCCCTTTCCATATCCAACCACCGAGATCTTCCCTTTTTCTTCTTTCTAAAAAAACCAACAATTCTACCACCTTCTTAAGCTCTTTATCCATCTCTCGGTCCTTCCTAAATCAAGTCCAACTTTCCTTTTCTTTGCTTAATCTCTCCAACTCAATCTCCATATTCTGCTTCTGTTTCCATCTAGAGTCCTTTCTCTATTTCTTTCCTTAACTCTCCGACTCTCCGTTATTTCTTTAGATCCCCTTTTTATTTTTATTTATTCTTTACTCTTTCCATAAAGCACCCTCCCATTGTATCCCTTAATTCTCTTCATTTCTTTCCAAACCTCACCAGCGTGCACACAATCATACACACACATACACCATATATATGTAAATAGATACATAAATATAAATAATAATATATAATATAGTATAGAACATACTATATAATATACTATGTAATACATTGTACATGCATATGGACTGAACTGGTTTGGTCTGGATTGGTCTGGGCTGTACTGACTGGTTGGGCTAGGACTGGCTTGGATTGATTGGGTTTTCTCTCTCTATCATTTCATGAGCCATTTTAGCTTGCAGCTCCACATAGAATCTTTCAGGGACCTTTGCTCTAAATTTTCTACGTTCATTTTGTAGAGCACTAAAAATAAAGAATAATGGCATTTTAATCACTTGATTTGGACATCAGATGAGTAAAATATGAGGAAATGAAGTTTAAATAATTAAACTTACGATAATTTGCATGCAAGCCCCTGGATATATTTACTATTAATTTCGAAAAATCTCCTTGTACTTATTTCCAAACTAAAATTGCCATATCTTCTTCATTTGACATTGGAATTGAGCGATTCTAGTCTCATTCTGAAGGCATCTCCAAGACCTACGCATCCATGCAGGTTACAACCCATGACTTTGCTATGGGGCCCACAAAAAACTGTATCAAATTCATAGGAAAAATCCAAACCTTGCATTCGGATCCACCAACTTACCGTATGGTTTCACATAGGCTTTTGCACACTGGGGATCATCTCAGTTCTTCTCAAAACACTATAGAGAGCACGCTGGGACTGATCGACTTTCATTTTTGGGAGAGTTTCACTCGCCTTCCCTGTACTATTCCAAACTTTCTCTCGTCTCTCCCACTTTGTTGTCTACACTTCAGTAAGACTTTATTCAGCTGGGGATGGGGTGCTTACACCAAGGAATTTCTAAACATGATTCTCAAATCATTAATTCCTATGATAAGTATTGAAACCCATTCAGTGATCCAACCAGAACATGGATCTAAACTGGTAAAGAACTAAGGTTCTTAACAAGATGGAAAAATATGTTTAAATGATTTTTGAATGGATCTAAGGACCCTAAACCTTGTGGTTTTTACTAAATGATTCTATGGTAGATCCAAACCCAAGGAAAAATCGCCTTGACATTGCTGGAAGTGAACTTGAGAAATACAAACTCAAATCTAGCAATATCGGTTCACAAGAAAAAGATTTTGGTATCATGGGTATGAGTTAGAATAGGAATTTTGGACTCAAACTCGTAAAATAGACTCATAAAACTCCAATAAGAATACTATGTAAAAATCAGCATGACCTGTCTACGTTTCGAGGTGCGGTCGACCATGTGCCGTACATCTATTGCCTTGAGACCATGCAGTAGGTCATGTATCGTATGGCAACTCGACCCCAGATGAAGGTCTTTCTTTGAGAGCATTTTCCTGATAATTTTAGGACCCTGCATATGTGTTCATATACCTAGAATCATCGATCTACTGAGGTATGCTCCATAGTTTGTTTTAAAAACTGATGTTTATACTCCGTATGCTTGCCGTTTAGGAATTCTATGTAATGGAGACATTAGGTAGCAAGTATAAAATGTTTAATAATGATCGGTAGACCTTTGGAAAATAAAAATAAAATATTATGCTATGATTGGACAATAAATATAGATAACTACTGAACTAATAAATTTAAATATTATTATCGTTAAGGCAATTAAGTACGAAAAGAGCATTGTTAAAGCTGTTTGTACTCTAAATTACCCATTTCTACTGCTACATCTGGTAAGGGAGTTGAACCTTTTTTTTTGTAACTTAGTTATATTATTTTGAGTAGATGATGTAATGTGAGTGATAACATGCTTGTGAATGATAACATGTCATCCAATAAATTGTCTGGTGTGTTCATGCATATGCATTTTATTGTAAGCGATCAGTAAGACCCATAGTGGTTTGGAAGAAGGGTGGAATGAGACGCCTCGTGACCTTCCCATGAAAGGTAGAGTTAGTCAGTTGTAAGACCCATATCGAACTAACCCGGTCTTACCATCTTGAACCAGGTCTACCCATCATGGTCGAGCCAAATGGACCAAGTGCGTGAAGGAGATCACGATCCCAGGTATTAAACTGCCCCAAAAACACTAAAATAGGGGGGCCGGTCGCACACCCAGGTAGGCAGGGTCAGACCCCCCCAATATAAAAGTCAGACCCTGAGTTTCTAATCGGGGGTCGGACAACTTAGAACCAGGGGTCGACGGGATCTCCTACCCCCTCATCGACCCCCAGTCTGCCGACAAAAACCGTGATTTGGAAACTTTCCAAATTTCAATGGGATTTTTTCCTAATCTTAGTGGGACTTATTTTTGGAGTTTCTACTCTATAAATAGGACATCCCTAAGCCTCTTTCACTCCTGTTAGAACCCTAATTGGATTGAGAGAAAGAGAAGAGAAGGAGAAGAAAAGGAGAAGACAAAGAGAAGAGAAAGAAAGTGGAGAAGAAGATCAAAGAGAAGGCTTCAGAGAAACAAGCCTAATTCTTCTCAGGTATGGATACTATCTCCATGTAATTCTAAAGACCTTAGAATAGATAGTGAAGAGAGTATGATCTAGGAGAAACCAAAATCATCCATCCATGGTTAGGTTTCAATGGAAACCATGGAGGAGATCATTAAAACCATATAGGTGAATAAACTATGTTCTAAACCATAGAACGTGTATGGAATGGATTATAGAAGCAAGCCATAGGACCCAAACATGAAAGAATGGACTGTAGGATGAAAATCTCGACTAAACCCATAGGGGGTTGCACGTGGGGTCGATGAATCGACCCTACCAGACCCTAGCATCGACCCCCAGTGTTTGGGAAGTCCAAAATGTGGGTGGTCGCACCCAGGGTTGATGGAACATCCGACCCTGGCATCGACCCTACCACATGGGGTCGCAGAAAACTGCTACCCTACCTGCAACCTGTCCTGCTACCCCCAGTTAACAGTAAGCTTTTTAAAATCAAAATTAATTTTAATTAAATTCTATCGACTTGATTAGGTCTTCTAGTGATATAATAGTGATATTTAGTTGATTCTTAAAGCTTGAAATAGGATCTACAATCAAGCAAAGGTGACGAAACAAGACATAAACTAATTAACTAATAATAAACTATTTTATTCCTTGAGTCCAATGTCTTGATTGATTCTATACGTGTATGCTTGTCATGTGCATTTAACATGTCATCCAATATTTCTATTATTACTATTCATGCATATTTACATTTATTGTTTAAAACATGATGATGATGATGATGATAGGAATAGGCATGTGAATGTATGTGTGTGGTTAGTGTGCTTGATGCGAGCGAGTATCATCGGGGTGTCATAGGCTGGGCCTCAGCACTCTAGCTCTATCTCTAACTCAAGTCTTGTCCACTGACATTGTTGTATCGCCATTGCCTTAGCAGAACTATTACGTCGTAGTGTATGAGGGGAGGTGGTCTCGGACCGTGTAGTCTTTGACTCTGCCGGGGGGCCTTAGCCCTATCTCTATGGACGTATTGAGGGATTCTGGGGTGAGGCCTTGGATACACTACTTGGCATTAGGATTGGTTAGTTGCGAGCCCAGTTTATGAGCCCTCGCCAGCAGGGGCTTACGTGTTGGTATGGGTAGAGTATCAAGGGAAGTGTCATAGGCCGGGCCTAAGCACTTTAGCTCTATCTCTATTCCATGGTAGGGTGGATGGAGACGACAATAAACGTTAACCTTTGGGCGGACCTCCACACCCTATGCATAGAGGCGAGGCGGCCACCGAACCTTTCTGTACCGCATTGCAAACTTATTTACTAGACCACAGATATGAATTGAATGCATGCATATGTTTGTTGCATTGTTTTGTTTGCTCACTGAGCCATGATGTGTGCTCACCCTCTCGACGTCGAATATTTTTAGTTGATGATGCAGGTACCACTGTCGAAGATTATATGAATGCTCCTGTGTACGGGCATGTGGCGGCAATGGAAGCTGAAGACTTAGTGGATACGCATGACTCCTCATGCGAGTGCAACTCATGCGTATTCGATTAGATTTTCATTTAAATTATTAAAGGAATGTAATTGATGTTTTATTTATTTATGTCTCAGTTGATACAACAATAACTTGATATTTTATTTATAATTATCACAGTTAGATTTCTCAGTTCATCTATTATTAAGACTTCCGCTATTTTGTATTTATTCTGATTATGATTGTAGATGTGTATGGTTTTATTTTCAATGGACACAGCTTATTAGAGATCCTGGTTGAACCATTGGTTTATTAGCGGTTCATTACACCATTCTGAATAGTACGAAATTGGGGTGTGACATCAGTTGCCTCATGATGTTTGGCTAAGTCAGAAAGGTGGAAGGTGGGTGGAATGGGTTACTTGCACCACTTCTAACTGGTACTGCTTCGCATTTGACCATATCTAACTTAGCTAAGTCACGATGTTCTAAATGGGGACCAGACGGGGTCGGAACCTTGGTGACGTTACAGTCCAGTAATCTGACTAATAGAGAAACTTGGTTAGTTGAATTAGAGTTACCCTAATAACTGTACCCCTGGCCATTAGGGTATTAAGTAGTGGCATGGGTTCAATACATAGCTTCAATGCTCCCCATGGCCGAGTGATGTAATGGGATGACAAGTCAACTAGTGGGATTACCATCTCCTCAAGTGCCCGACGGGACTGTAGACTTGGGATGAGTTGGGTGCAAGCAACCGGTGTGAGAACGGACTTGCATTCCAACAACAAACCCATACTTAGGGAATGTTGCTATGCTTCGTGTGTGGGACAGTATTCTTTTTTATGGGGGTGACCCGCATGGACTAGAGACTCCATGTGTGGGTTGTCTTGAGATGACGTTTACAGTTATATACCTAACCGTAGTTGTAATTCATGCATCTTGTATGTACATGTTTGATTTCCTTGCTAAGCTCGGTGGTTGAGCTTACCCTTGTGTAAACAAATTCTTTTAGATGCAGTTATGATGGAAAGTGACTCCATGGATGTTAGTGACAATGACATTCATGATGAGACATGCGAGTGTGACGATTGCATCTACGGATAGACACTTGGATAAATGAATGAACAATTTAAATTATTTGAAGTTGGGGGCATGTTGCCCATTCGAATAATTTACATTTGAAGTATTTATTTATTTACCTACTTATGCATACAATGGTTTGGGGATAATATTATTATTATTATCATTTGAATATTTCAGCAAGTAAACGTTAAGTATTATAAAACTTCTGCTATAATCTCTGTAGAGACTTTTAAAATATAATGGTGTGCTTTTATTTATCAGTTCTTATGTTATGTTATTTTTAGGTGAATGTTCCATATCGATGTGATCCTGGAAGGGGATTTCCAATGCCCTAAATTAGGCAGTGGAGATCTCATCCATTCTGTAGTACTGATACGTCGGGAACGGGGTGTGACAGAATTTGGTATTAGAGTATGGATATGTAACACTTACCATGAGGATATAGCATACATACACACCATAAATAAATAAAGTTGAATGGGAAGCATAAACTATATGACTATATGGGGGGTGAAAACCATGAATAAGCTGCAAGAAAATAATAACAAGTGAAAGTATACAACATCATATACAAAAACAAAAGATAAATACCTGGTGATCCAAAGTAAATAACGTACAAATGATGGGTCGGCTTCCAAAATCGGATCTTCACCCATCAATATCAAACAAAAACCAATATCCAAAAAAATTGTTTAAAATATCCGATGAGATAACAGAGATAAACATGACATGACTAGGCATCTGACCCCTGAAAATCGTGATCGGCCTGACGTTGAGGACTGTCTACAAAATAAGTAGCCCTGGCCGGAGCCACTGTGTGAGACCTACATGTAAACTTCGGGGATGAAATTTCTTTTAAGGGTGGGGGAGTTGTAAGACCCGCACTCCATAAACCCGGTCTAAACCTTGGTTTTATGTCGTAGCAGGTCATCCGATCGTCACCGAGCCAGACGGGACGAGCGGATGACAAACAGGTACGAAATTCGATCAAAGACAGTCAAATTATAATTATTTTATGTTGATCGATCGATGGTACCGGTCTTGGTACCGGTCGACCGATCAGCTCTGCGCAGCTGACTATGGAGATCCATAATTGGATCTCTGTGGGTCCCATTTTCCTAAACCCTAATGCTTGAACCTTCCTAATCCTAATAGGGTTACTAAACCCTAATTCTAGCCTATATAAACACTCCTAAACCTCCTCAAATCCTTTCCATTGTCTCTCACAAACCCTAGAGAGGAGAAGGAGCTAGGAGGAAGAAGGAAGTACCGCCATTGCCATTCAACGACGCTCACTTTACGCCAGTCGACGGTAAGTGTTTTAATCATTCTTCTTATCCTATGACTCTAGGATAGTTATGAGGGTGGATTAATACCATGCAAAGTAGGTATTGATCTAAAACCCTAATTGGACCTTAAAACCATAAATTGCCGTTAAACCCTAGATTCAAGTTCCGAGATGATATTCATCGAAACTAGGCTTGAATGAGTTGGAGATAACTTTAACTCAAAGCTCAGACTTAGAATGGATAGGAGAAACCCTGGAAATCCATAGAGATTGATCAACGGCAGTCGAAAAACCCAAGTATGGTCTTCCAGAGACATATCGGTCGACTATACCGGTTGCACACTGTGCGGCCGGTATGTTGCCACCGGTACCTTCCGGGGGGCTGGTCTGTGGGGACAGGCTGACCATACCGGTCGCCAGTCTTCCCCACAGAGCTGCGACCGGTACATGCCACCGATCAGCTCTGTGAGGGTATTTTGTAACCTTGTTGGTTTCCGACCAACATGAAACCCTAAGAAAAATATTCTAATGAAACCCTAATAATATTGTAGGACTTTGTGACTTTCCATTTGGATCTTGCGACGTGGAGCAAGCTAACAAACGAGTGTCAGGTAAGGGAATCTGACCAAAACCTAATAATTAATGGACAGTAAATCTTTGTTAATCACCGGAATATATATGATGTGATGTTTGTGCATATTCACATGCCATCCTTTACTTTCAGTTATTATTATTGTTCATGCATTGATAGGATGTGATTGTTAGGCATGTGATTGTTTTCGTTAGTGTGTGGAGTGGGGCATGGGCCTGGGATCATTCCTCATACTGGCACCTTTTGTAGTATTCTATCTTAACATGCTTGGTACGGGGGGGCATCAGGGGAAGGTCGTGGTACGGTGGTCTCCGATGTTGATGCTGGCCTGGCCATGGTGATGTGGCACTGTGGTCTCCGAGGTCGACGCTGGCTTGTCCACGATGCTTTAGCTCTATCTCTATGCCGTAGGGAGTTATGTTGGGATAGGGTCTACCTGCGTATTGTTCAATCCTAGTGGGTTAGTTGTGGATAGGGTATCAGGGGAGGTACGGGGATGCCTTAGCTCTATCTCTTTGCCATTGATGGCTGTGCTAGGATAGAGCCTACATTGATGATATATAGGATTGGTTAGTTGCGAGCCCAGTTTGCAAGCCCTGGCCAGTAGGGGTTTAGGTACTCGTATGGGTAGAGCATCAGGGGAGGTACGTGGATATCTTAACTCTATCTCTATTCCATGATGGGTGTATGTGGGCCAATGGGGGTGTGATCCATGAGGTGCCATACACTCGTGTATAGAGGTGCGGGGGCCACCAAACCTTTCTATAGCACATTGCAAACTTAAACCAGACCACAGCATAAAATGATTGTTACTCATGCATAGTATTGTGAAACTATCTGATTGTCTTACTGAGCTAAGTTGTGAGCTCACCCTTTGTATATACATTATTTTTAGATGTTGATGCAGGTTATACGGTGGATGACTATATGAACGCTCCGGCGTATGGTGATGTTGCTGCTCTGGGTGTACAGGCAGGAGAGGACGAGCATGACGCTTCATGCGAGTGCCCTTTCTGCGTGTACCTTTGATTTGATTTTTATTTATTTTCAGTTATTTTCAGTTGGATTAAGTGGATGTAAGGAAATTATATTTTATGTTTGAATTTGAATAATTGGATATGTTATTTAAATTTATCAATAGATTCTCAGTTCATTTTATTTAAAGACTTTCGCTGTACTATTTATATTCTGATTGTGGTTATGTGCAATGGTTTGTATGAGTGGACATGGTCTATTCGAGATCCTGGTGTGAACCGTTGGTTCAATGACGGTTTACTCACACCATTCTCGTTGGATCAGAATTGGGGTGTGACAACTTGGTATCAGAGCTCTCGGGTCTGTCCAACAGACCATATTGCACTTAACTAAGTCGATGAACTAAGTTAGGATAATTTAAAAATCTTAATACAAACACACCCTAAGCATTGTTTGATACTTGAGATGGACTAGGAAAGAGCATAATGTATTATATTAAATATGGAACTTAACATTTGCACATACACTAGTTAGGTGAACCATGAAAACTTTCATTAATCAGAAAAAGAGTATCAAATGAAATAGTGCGACAGGGTACGGTCCACAAGCCGGACAGTTACCCTGATACATATATATACCAGAAAGAAAAGAGAGAAAATAAAAGGAAATCATGGGGTAGGGGGCCTAGGAGGAATAGGGTCCGCTATGTCATAATCTCGCTCGTAAGCGACCCTAAGCCAGTGTACCTGGTCCTGCGTCACCCGTAGGCTACGAGCCAGACGTCCCAACTCCTGACCCATCTCTCGCTGAGACTCTAGGATAACCCTCTGGGTGTCCCTGATCTCTGTGAACATGCTCAACACCGGGTCTAGGGGGGATGAGACGGTCCAGCTGTAGATGTAGACGGTGGTGCTGCAGGTGTAGGCTGTGGAGCTGGCACTGGTTCACCCTCTGCCCTATCATCGTCATCATCACTCTCAGCCTCTACGGCATATGCCGCATTGGCTGCTACTGCTGCTGCTGCGGCCCTACCCTCCTGAGTGGGTGAGGGTGAGCCTCCATCTCGTCATCGCTAACAGGTAGATTATCCATCTGCATCCTCAGAATGGCATCCCAGTCGATGTCGGGGATCATGGTGTCCTCAACAGCCACCTCGCCTCTCATGCTCACTCCTAGGCAGCGTAGAAGAGATGTGATGAGACGATCGTATGGAAGGTTACTGGCCTGATCGGCCAGGGTCGCCTGATGCATGGTGCGGATGACGAGGTAAGGGAGAGAGACCCGCTCCCCTGTGCAGATGCAGTAAGTGATGTACTGAGTGAGCTATGATAACTCACTGTAGTGGCCACTCTGGGGCACAATGTTGTGCTGGATGATGCGACTATAAACTCGAGCTAGGGGCTTCAGACTAGCCGCCTTCATAGGAGCCCCAGGATTTAGGATCTGCTCTGCTATCTCTCGGCGTAGGTCCTCGCTCAGATAGCCCTTCACCTTTGGAGGGCAGTATACTAGGTCTCCATCATTGGGTACCCCCAGCAGATCAGCCAAACTGTGAGTGTCGAAGGAGATATGGACACCCTTGACGTAGCTGGAGATGCGCAAGTCCCTACCCAGATTGGGATCGTTGACATCCCCATGAAGCTCCAGGTTAGCATAGAAATGCTTAACCAGGTTGGGACGAGTGGTCTCTGTGTATGAATGACAGACACCAACCCAAGCGTGTCAAAAGCTGCTCGCACATCGAACCTGTCCAACTGTTCCAAGTTAACTCGCCATCTAGATTCAATGTTCTTGCTATCAAACCATGGGAAACGGGCTTGTGCCGCCTCAGAACGAAACCATAGTTCATCGAGCTGTGGAGCTGGTGGCTGAGGAGCGTGCATGCTCGAGCCATGAGGACGCTTGACAAGAGCACGTCGTGGAGCCATTTAAACTGCAAAACAAAAGAAAACGAGAAGAAAAAGGTTATAAATTGTCGAAATTTCGACAGGATAACGACAGTAAATTGGGAAAAAGCCTCGAACTCACCCAAAAACTTGGGGAAGAGGACTTACGTAACCCCCGCACTCTTCAACAAACCAATCCCATGTAATTTCAACAAGAAATTTCAGAAAATTAAGAAAAATCAAGAAAATTTTGAAAATTTTGAAAACCTAGGTTAAAAAGTGTAAAAATTCGATTTTTTATGAAAACCGTTTGGTGGAACCTCAAATCGGTTGAGGGCTTTTGCTCTTAGGGGACCCTAAACCCTTTCTAGGCCGAAGGAAAAGAGTTCCTACGGTTAGAATCTCTCAATCAAAGAAAAATTGAAATTTCTAAGTATAGACGATATGAGAAATTTGTAAAAACATGAGAGGGATAGTAGAAACTTTCCTAGAGACGATGTGCCGAGTCTGAAGCAGAAGAAAATGGCTTCTAAGGTCACCGGCTGGACTGTAGCAACTTAGGAGCCGGAGAGGAATCGCCACCGGAGAGAAGGAAGAAAGAAAAAGTGAGAAAAATCTCACTTTTTCGCGATTTTAAGCCCTTTCTGGGCATACCGGTCGATGGTTTTCCCCATACCGGTCGACCGGTACCCTAGACTGACAACGACCGCTATGTCTCGGTCAGAATGGAATTCTGACCGGTTGACTATACCGGTCGCAGCACTTTCTACAGAGTGTCGACCGGTATGTTGCAACCGGTCAGCACCAGAAAAGCCAGAAAAATTTTATATAAATTTGTAAATTGAAATTTTTACCTTCCGACTATTTCGCCTTATATTGTTCCAGACTAACACCACTATTATTGTTCTCATTCTCATGTGTTATGTCTTCTTCTCAGATCCAAACAGAATAGTCTGAGATGGTGGGCGGAAACGGTCGTAGGGGCCAAAAGCGTCACCAGGCTAGGGTGCGCCTCGAGGAATAAGAGCAGGTTGAACCAAGCTATGTTAGAGAGCCAAGCCCAGAAGTTGAGGAAGAACAGGTTCCAAGGGTACCGACAAATTTTCCTGGCCCACCTCACAGGAATTCTGAGACCATTGTTACAAATCTGGTCTATCAGTTGCAAGCTCAGCAGAAAGCATTCCTGAGCGAGATGTTGAAGGTGTTCAGGCCACCGGGTCCTGTTCCCACTGAAGGTACGCCTGAGTCTGGAGGGAATAATACTACACAGCCAATGCATGGTAGTACAGGGCCAATGGGCCAAGCCCAGAATGTACCACCACCGCACCAGTTCCCGTCGTCTTCTGCTTATCAGGGAGCCTATCCGTATCCACCACCATGGTACGGAATGAATACAGAGGGACAGCACGATCTGAGTCGGGCGGTGGACAGATTCCTAAAGTTGAAGCCTTCTTCATTCATAGGTAAGTCCGGGAAACCATTGTGGCCAGCACAGTGGGTTGCAGAAATGGAGAAGAATTTCTGACTGATGACTTGTACAGAGAATGAAAAGGTCCTGTTTGCCACACATATGCTGAAGGAAGATGCGAATGCTTGGTGGAATTCTACACGGGCATATCTGGAGGCAAAGCATACACAGGTGGATTGGGAAGCGTTCAAGGTTGCCTTCTTCGATAAATATTTTTCAAAGAGTTTTTGGGATCAGATGGAGAAGGAGTTCCTTAATCTACAGCAGTCTCAGTTGACTGTGGATGCTTACCAGCAGAGGTACGAGGAGCTATTTTTCTTCGCACTGGCAAGTATGCAAGAGGAAGAGACCAAGACACGTAGGTTCACCATGGGACTGCGTGGAGGCATCAGAGAGCATATATTGGGTCTGGACAAGAAAATTTATAATGAGGTTGTACAGGTTGCGAGAGTGATAGAATCCAATCGGAGGGACAGCTTCTTTGCACAGAACAAAGGTGTGAAGAGACCTGCTATTGAGAGTTCAGGTGGCGGTAACAATAGACCTTTCCGCCCATACAGGGCTCAGACCGCTACAGTGCCTGTAAGGAACAATACGGCACCACCTGTGCCCCAGTTCGCTGGACGCAACCCGAACATTAAATGTTTCAACTATCAGCAAGTGGGCCATATTGCAAGGACCTGCACTCTACCTAGGAAGCAACCTCCCCAGCAAGGAAAAGTATTTGCAGTCACTACCGAAGAGGCAGCCGTATCACCTAATGTGGTCACTGGTATGACTCTATCCCTTACTATTTGGCTTATTATTTCATTGTATCTGTGAGCATGTAGAACTAAGGGATAATAAAAATTTCAAAAATTGTAAATGTAGCTGGTATACCTGCCAGAGTACTATTTGACTCTGGAGCCACGCACTCCTTTGTTTCTATTTCCTTTGGGAAGCGAATGAAGTTACCGATCAAGCACTTGAACCCAAGCTTGATAGTTCGTTCTCCACTAGGAGGCGAAGTGGCTTTGACTGAATATTATGGACCATGTACAGTTTGTATTGAGGGCCGAGACTTAGAAGCAAGTCTGGTACTACTCAAGATGGCAAACTTTGATGTCATTTTGGGAATGGATTGGCTAGGCAATCATTCAGCTATCCTATTATGTGGTGAAAGGAAGCTTGTGCTTACAGACAAAAAGGGAAAGGAGTATAGCTTCACTGGGACCAAGTTACCTAAGAAGCGGAAGCTGATCAACTCCGTCCTAAAAGCTAAGCGATGCTTAGAGAAAGGGGGAGCGGGGTATCTAGTATTTGTAGTCGACATCACGGCGGAGTCACAAAAGATGGAAGATATAGATGTGGTTCGAGAGTTCCCAAATGTATTTCCAGAGGATCTTCCAGGTCTACCATCGGACAGGGCTACAGAGTTTTTGATAGACCTTATGCCAGGTTTGGCGCCGGTGTCTAAAGCACCATACAGGATGGCCCCTACCGAGTTAAAGAAGTTGAAGACCCAGTTACAAGAATTATTGGATAAGGGTTTCATACGACCCAGCATATCACCTTGGGGAGCACCTGTACTATTTGTCAAGAAGAAGGACGGAAGTGTAAGGCTATGCATTGACTACCGTGAACTAAACAAATTGACTATCAAGAACCGGTATCCTTTGCCTAGGATCGATGATTTGTTCGATCAGTTACAGGGTGCAAAGGTCTTCTCGAAGATTGATCTCCGATCGGGGTATCACCAACTGAAGATCAAGGCCGGAGATATTCCGAGGACTGCTTTCAGGACAAGATATGGGCATTACGAGTTTCTAGTTATGTCGTTCGGGTTGACCAATGCCCCAGCGTCATTCATGGAACTAATGAACCGAGTGTTTCATGATATGTTGGACACTTCGGTCATCCTATTCATCGATGACATATTGGTCTACTCAAAGGACATGGAGACTCATACAACACATTTGAGGGCAGCCCTACAACGGCTGAGACAGGAGAAGCTTTATGCTAAGTTCAAGAAGTGTGAGTTTTGGCTGAAGGAAGTGGCTTTCTTGGGCCATGTAGTATCTGAAGACGGTATCAAGGTTGATCCAAGTAAGATAGCTGTCATAGTAGGATGGGAAGCACCAAAATCTGTTGCGGAGATTCGTAGTTTCCTTGGGTTGGCTGGTTATTATAGAAGATTCGTGGAAGACTACTCCAGTATCGCTATTCCACTCACCAGATTGACCAAGAAGGGGGAGAAATTCACATAGACAGATGAATGCGAGAAGTGTTTTCAGACTTTGAAGTCAAGACTAGTCTCTGCACCTATCTTGACCATCCCAGAACCAAGTGTACCATTTACTTTATATACGGATGCTTCAGGGTTGGGTATTGGGTGTGTATTGATGCAAGGAGAACAGGTGATTGCTTATGCATCAAGACAGTTAAAGGAGCATGAGAAGAACTATCCTACGCATGATTTGGAGTTAGCGGCGGTTATACATGCAATCAAGACTTGGAGACACTACTTGTACGGTGAGAAGTTTCAAATTAAGTCAAATCACAAGAGCTTAACTTATCTTTTCACTCAGAAAGATCTGAATATGAGACAGAGGAGATGGCTGGAGTTATTAAAAGATTATGATTGTGACATCCAGTATCATCCGGGTAAAGCAAATGTTGTGGCTGACGCCATAAGCAGAAAGTGGGCATCGAAACCTGAAGCCGGGCCAATTATAGATGTTGCATTGTGTGCTGCAGCCTCAAGTTCAATTGAAGGCGATGAAGAGTATATAATAGAGACTGCAAAAGATCCAGTCAAGCAAAGATTAATTCATAAGTTCACCATGATGTTCGCAGCTTTGAAGATCTCACCGGTTCTAGTTGATGAAGTCAAGGTAGCAATCCTACAGGACCCACATCTCAAGACAGTACAAGAAGACTTAGAGAAGGGTATGAGCAATCCTGACTTTACCTTCGATTCAGACAAGGTACTCAGGTATCGTGGACGGTTATGTATACCTGAGAGTGAAGACTGCAATATCAGAGATCGAGTTATGACTGAAGCTCATTACACTCCATATTAGGTACATCCAGGAAGTACCAAAATGTACCATGATTTAAGAAGACTATATTGGTGGAGGGGTATGAAAGCAAATATAGCTCGTTTCGTGTTCCAATGTCTGAATTGTCAACAAGTTAAAGCAGAAAGGCAGAGACCCGCAGGTTTACTACAGCCATTTCTAGAACCTGCATGGAAGTGGGATTGCATTACTATGGATTTCGTCACTGGCCTACCTTTGACACCAAGGTCAGTGGATGCAGTTTGGGTAATAGTAGATCGATTCACCAAGACAGCTCGATTCATTGCGATCAGACCTCAGTATACCATGGAGAAGCTGGCCAAGTTATATGTTGATAATATAGTCAAACTTCATGGCGTTCCAGAGAGTATAGTATCTGACAGAGATCCCCATTTTACATCAAAGTTCTGGGAAGGATTACAGAAAGCTATGGGAACCAAGTTAAAGTTTAGTACAGCTTTTCACCCTCAGACAGACAGGCAGTCAGAAAGGACTATTCAGATTTTAGAAGATATGCTCCGAGCTTGTGCATTAGACTTCAAGGGAGCTTGGGACGAGAAGCTATCACTTATCAAGTTTTCTTATAACAATAGCTATCAGGCTACAATTCAGATGGCTCCATATGAAGTACTCTATGGGAAAAAGTGTCAAACACCTCTGTTATGGAACGAGGTGGGAGAAAGAAGAATTGTAGGGCCGGAGTTCATTGAAGAAACTTGTCGAGTGATTGATCAAATCAAGGAAAGAGTAAAGACAGCTCAAGTTCAACATAAGCACTATGCGGATAATCGACGTCAAGATTTGGAGTTTGAAGTGGGTGACAAAGTATTCTTGAAGATATCACCGGTGCGAGGTCTGAAACGGTTTGGTAAGAAGGGAAAGCTATGCCCCAGGTATGTGGGACCATACGAGATATTGGCTAGAAAGGGTAATGTAGCATATCAATTGGCTCTACCACCATCTATGTCAAGTGTTCATGATGTGTTCCATGTATCATTGTTGAAGAAGTATGTCAGAGACTCATCGCACATCTTGATAGCAGACCCCCCAAACTTGACGGAAGACTTAACATTCGAAGTGGTGTCTGTGATGCTCTCAAGCCAAAAGGTACAACAACTTCGAACCAAGGATATTCATTATGTGAAGGTGCATTGGAGAAGGCAAAATGTTGAAGAAATTACATGGGAAGAGGAGAGCGCGATGAGGAAGGAGTATCCTAACCTTTTCGACGATCAAGGTACGTTCAAATTTCGGGGCTAAAATTTCTTTTAACGGTGGGGGAGTTGTGAGACCTACATGCAAACTTTGGGGACAAAATTTCTTTTAAGGGTGGGGGAGTTGTAAGACCCGCACTCCGTAAACCCGGTCTAAACCATGGTTTTATGTCGTAGCAGGTCTTTCGATCATCACCGAGCCAGACGGGATGAGCGAATGACAAACAGGTACAAAATTAGATCAAAGACGATCAAATAATCATTATTTTATGTTGACCGGTCGATGGTACTGATCTTGGTACCGGTCGACCGGTCAGCTCTGCGCAGCTGACTATAGAGATCCAGAATTAGATCTTTGTGGGTCCCACTTTCCTAAACCCTAATGCCTGAACATTCCTAATCCTAATAAGGTTACTAAACCCTAATTCTAGCCTATATAAACACTCTTAAACCTCCTCAAATCCTTTCCATTGTCTCTCACAAACCCTAGAGAGGAGAAGGAGCTAGGAGGAAGAAGGAAGTACCGCCATTGCCGTTCGACGACGCTCACTTTACGCCAGTCGACGGTAAGTGTTTTAATCATTCTTCTTATCCTATGACTCTAGGATAGTTATAAGGGTGGATTAATACCATGCAAAGTAGGTATTGATCTAAAACCCTAATTGGACCTTAAAACCCTAAATTGTCGTTAAACCCTAGATTCAAGTTCCGAGATGATATTTATCGAAACTAGGCTTGAATGAGTTGGAGATAACACTAACTCAAAGCTCAGACTTAGAATGGATAGGAGAAACCCTGGAAATCCATAGAGATTGATCGACGGTGGTCGAAAAACCCAAGTATGGTCTTCTGGAGACATAGACGTCAACTATACCGGTTGCACACTGTGCGGCCGGTATGTTGCCACCGGTACCTTCCGGGGGGCTGGTCTGTGGGGACCAGCTGACCATACCGGTCGCCAGTCTTCCCCACAGAGCTGCGACCGGTACATGCCACCAGTCAGCTCTGTGAGGGTATTTTGTAACCTTGCTGGTTTCCGACCAACATGAAACCCTAAGAAAAATATTCTAATGAAACCCTAATAATATTGTAGGAATTTGTGACTTTCCGTTTGGATCTTGCGACGTGGAGCAAGCTAACAAACAAGCGTCAGGTAAGGGAATCTGACCTAAACCTAATAATTAATGGACAATAAATCTTTGTTAATCACTGGAATATATATGATGTGATGTTTGTGCATATTCACATGCCATCCTTTACTTTCAATTATTATTATTATTCATGCATTGATAGGATGTGATTGTTAGGCATGTGATTGTTTTCGTTAGTGTGTGGAGTGGGGCATGGGCCTGGGATCATTCCTCACACTGGTACCTTTTGTAGTATTCTATCTTAACATGCTTGGTATGGGTGGGGCGTCAGGGGAAGGTCGTGGTACGGTGCTCTCCGATTTTAATGCTGGTCTAACCATGGTATTGTGGCACTGTGGTCTCCGAGGTCGAGGCTGGCTTGTCCACGATGATTTAGCTCTATCTCTATGCCGTAGGGAGTTATGTTGGGATAGGGTCTACCTACGTATTGTTCTATCCTAGTGGGTTAGTTGCGGATAGGGTATCAGGGGAGGTACGAGGTTGTGCTGGGATAGAGCCTACATTGATGATATATAGGATTGGTTAGTTGCGAGCCCAGTTTGCAAGCCCTGGCCAGTAGGGGCTTAGGTACTGGTATGGGAAGAGCATCAGGGGAGGTACGGGGATATCTTAGCTCTATCTCTATTCCATGATGGGTGCATGTGGGCCAATGGGGGTGTGATCCATGAGGTGCCACACACTCGTGTATAGAGGTGCAGGGGCCACCAAACCTTTCTATAGCACATTGCAAACTTAAACCAGACCACAGCATAAAATGATTGTTACTCATGCATAGTATTGTGAAACTGTCTGATTGTCTTACTGAGCTAAGTTTTGAGCTCACCCTTTGTATATACATTATTTTTAGATGTTGATGCAGGTTATACGGTGGATGACTATATGAAAGCTCCGACGTATGGTGATGTTGCTACTCTGTGTGTACAGGCAGGAGAGGATGAGCATGACGCTTCATGCGAGTGCCCCTTCTGCGTGTACCTTTGATTTGATTTTTATTTATTTTCAGTTATTTTCAGTTGGATTAAAAGGATGTAAGGATATTATATTTTATGTTTGAATTTGAATAATTGGATATTTTATTTAAATTTATCAATAGATTCTCAGTTCATTTTATTTAAAGACTTCCGCTGTACTATTTATATTCTGATTGTGGTTATGTGCATTGGTTTGTATGAGTGGACACGGTCTATTCGAGATCCTGGTGTGAACCATTGGTTCAATGACGGTTCACTCACACCATTCTGGTTGGATCAGAATTGGGGTGTGACACACTGCCTGAAGACGCCGCCGATGAGAACTCTCACACCTAGCTATCGCTGTAGCCACATCTTCATCAGTGATCCTTGGAACAATACCCACAAAAGTCAGTGCTGAATGCAGAAAAGAAAATTCATTCCTTGTAGCCTCCTCTGAGCTCTGATGCTGAATGATACTTTTCTCTACTACAATCACCCTCTGCTCTACACCAGTGATGTTCTGTAACATCCTCCTCTTATGAGCATCTAGTTTGGTCTGGAGGGAGCGCTGATGATCATCTAGTGCAGTGACCAAAGAGCGAGCATCAGCTAGTAAACTCTATAACTCAACAAACTCTGAAGCCCTAGCCTGAGGAACTGGTGTTGCTAGAACCTCAATACCACTTGCAGCATGTGATGAACTCTCATGTTCATCATCAGTAGAATCAGCCTCATCCTCTACAACTAGCACCGGCACTGATGGAGCCTCCTCACTAGTGTCCACATGCATGGGAGAAGCATCCCCACTACTACTAAGAATGGCTCGCTCATCCTTAGAAAAAGAGGACGATATGACAACCATATGCTGAGCCCTCCTGGTAAGCTGACATCAATGAATAGGACTAGGTGGTGGACGCCGCTCTAGCTCCTCATCACTGAGAACAATATCCTAAAGCCCGAGGCTATGCAGCGTGTCCCAACCAAAGTCAGTATGAACCCCAGTCTCAATGTCAAGCTCCAAAGTGAGATAAACCTAAGTTAGCAAACAACTTGGTAAGTAAGTGACCGTAGGGAAGACTACCGGTCCATGTATATAAAGCAGAGTGTCTAATGGACCTCATGATCAAATATGGAAGGCAAATCTAGTTAGGAATGGTGAGGTAGTAAGGTACAAACTCATAGAACTGCACTATCGCATCCCTGTGTCTGCCTCTAGGCACCAAGTTGTGCTGAGTAATACGACTGAAAACCCCAGGGATTGGATGATAGTAGCACTCGTGTAACTCCGTACCCAACATCATCTACTTACGAATAAATGCCAACTCCCACTCACCAATGACAGGGATTTCGGGCTTTAAGTAAACCCTCTCTCCCTCAGTAGATATATCCAGACTCTCTGCTAAGGTGGCTATAGTAAGAACAATAGGTCTACCTCTAACCCAACTGAAAATCTGTAAGGTGGAACCATCTGCATTGTCCTCCATGCCTCTATCCACCTACAGGTTGCAATAGAAATGTAGAACCATGTCCACCCATGTAGGAAAATGAAATGGATGGCAGGCAACCAACCCAAATCAATAACAGCCTGACGAACATCAAATCTGTTCAGTTCATCCATAAGGACAAACAGACCTGGCTCTACTAAGTGGTGCTCAAAACCAGGACAAGCTATTACCTCCTCTGTAGACCTGCAGTGAAATAGGTCATAGGTTGTTGGCACCTATCCCTGTAACCTCGCTACCCCTGCAATAGAAGACCTAGCACCTAAAGAACCAGGAATATCTTTGGCAGCCATAATGGGTAAGCTAAAGGTTCAAACAGTGAAACCTACACAAGAAAAGTGTAAACGACTGATTTGAAGATGAAGAAATGGTACAATAAGTAAACATACCTGCCCTAGTGCTCAAGACACTGATGTAAAGTGTTGGAACATATTTCAAATGATCAAACTTAGTTTGGGAAAACAACTGAAATGGAAAAACCCGTACATATGACAAAATGAGATTCAAAATAAGTTCCAACGTCTCCTAATCATCATTATAGATAAGGAATGCCTAGAAGCATGAAAGAGATGTAAGAAGTCCTAAGCAAACTCATTCCCAAAATTCGATTTTGAGAAAAAAAAACAGGGAAAATCCCGTTTTGGCTATGAGTAAGTCTATAAATCAATGGAAACAAGTTTAAACCAAGGGAAAACCATGGCAAACATATCCTAGCCTGGTTATAGGGCAAAGCCCTTTCGTTTCAAGCCATTACATGAAGAAAATAAGAAGAAATAGACAAAAATTCAAGTTAGGTTCTCAAAAACGGGATTCGGTATGAGAATCTTACTGTAGCAAGGTGTGGAACCGATTTCGAGATGGAAGAAAGAAAAAAATCACCCAAGAACACCTCAAATGACAATTTTGGAGGTGTGCACCTTCTCTTCTACCACACCAAGCACCGCAACTGTGAAAATGAGAAATAAAAGAGTCGCACCCTATTTTTAAATCAAAATCATGACGTGTGGTAGATCATGTGCCGCACGTCTCTCACCTGAAAAAGGTGCGGTTGATGAAGTGCCGCATGACTCTCTTTGTGCCTGATTCGCTTCATGTTGAATGTTTGATCTCTTGATTCATCTGCAATGTATTCAAGCTATAAAATTGAGTTTTAATCATATTAGTTTGCATTGTATGATGTAACCATAGACGTTCATATCATGAGCCAAATGACTTCCTCTAAATTTCCAAGTTTGAAAAAAAAATTTAGAAATATGGCACCAAGTACTAAGCGAAGACGTCGCGATCCCAACACCATGGAAAGTAATGCCCCACTTGAAGGAGTAATGCAAGAACCTATACGTCTACCGGAGATGCATCCCGAGCCAAAACTTGTACCTCCGTCAACACCTCTTGTATTGACAGTAGTCGATATTACTACTATCTTGGGTAACTTTGCTCATGACATTGGTACTCCACAATGACAAATCATGGCTGAACTCGTAACCATACTTCAAGGGGAAAACACTCTTACGGTTGTACCAGTGCCAACCGCCGCACCAGCACCTACTCCAGTACCTGTGCAGCCTCAGATAAATCCTATGATAGTACCAGTACCAAATGTAGCAGCACCAGTAAATCCACAGGCACCACCCGTACCTACTGCTATTCCTCAAGTCACTTTACAAATGGTAATTCCACCAACCTTAACACCAATGGCGAAGATAGTGGAACCATTCCAGAAGATGAAACCTTAAAATTTATAAAGGTAGGCAATGAGCCTCTGCATCCTGTCATATGGATGCATACCATTGAGAAAACTCTGAGGATGATGAGTTGTTCAGATGAGTAGAAAGTACTTTGTGCTACGTTCATGTCCGAAGATAAACTAAACAACTGGTGAGAATCTACCCGGCCTATCCTAGAGGCCATGTATGGCAGTATCTCATGGGAGAATTTCAAGGAAGCCTTTTTCGGTAATTATTTTCCTCAAAGTTACAGAGACCAGAAGGAAGCCAAATATATGACATTTAGCCAAGTACAAAGATCCATCACTAAATATCAGAGGGACTTTAAAATACTGTACTTCTTTGCATCACCAAGCATGCGCAATGACTCACAGAAAGCAAAGAGGTTTGTTGATGGTCTTAGAGGTGGAATTCGAGCTATTGTTAAGGCTTAAGACCATACCACTTACGCTAGTGTCGTTCAAATAGCCAAAGTGGTGGAAGATAGTCAAAGAGACAGCTACCAAGCCTGCTGCAAAGACAATCCCATAACTTTCGGTACCAAGAAAGAAAATACCTTCCCCAATAACCACAACCCCACGAAGCCATTCGAAGCCTCATTTGTGAAGAAAGCAATCACTCAAGCTTCTATAAAGAAGGCTACTACCTCTGCTCCTTTTGATATAGCACCTGGCATAGTGAGGTGCTACAACTACCAACAAGAGGGACATATGTCTAGAAATTGCCCTCAACCTTTAAAGACTACAGCATGGCAAGGACTTTGCAACAACGGCAGTTGAGGCTAAAAATTCTACTAGTGTAGTTATAACTATATCTCTCTCATGGTAATTAAACTGTTGTGCATGAACTGAGCATATTCTTGAAGTATCAGAAAAATTAATGAATTACATACCACTAGGTACCGTGTCTATATCTGACTCGCCAACTCAAGTACTCTTCGACTAGGGTTCAACTCATTCTTTTGTGATGCCATCCTTTGCTGAGAAATTGGGAATAGCCCCACGGTAGATGGAGTCACATCTGATAGTCAACATGCCATTGGAATGGAAAGTAAAATTGAATTACTACCACGGCCCATGTAAAGTTTAAATTGTCTATAGACAAATGGAAGCAACCTAATACTTCTAGATATGTCTGATTTCGATGCAATTATAGGAATGGATTGGCTAGCCACTCACAAGGCCAGTGTCCTGTGTGCAGAGACAAAAGTTTCTTTCAAAGTTGATGGAGTTCAACCAATTGTGTTCATCAGATACAAACCAAAGAAGCAGAAGAAGCTTTTCATTTCAGTCTTGCAAGCAAGTAAGTTGTTAGATCAAGGCTATACTGCATATATTGCATCTGTAGTAGATACTATTATGAAAACACCTAAATTAGAAAAACTAAGGGTATTAAATGAATCCCCTTAAGTATTTCCTAAAGACTTACCAAGTATGCCACCTGACAGAGCAACAGAAATTGTAATCGACCTACTCCCAGGAGCGGCACCCGTATCCAAGGCACCCTACAGAATGGTGCCTATAGAGTTAAAGGATCTCAAAGTATAATTACAAGAATTGTTAGATAAGAGATTTATTAGACCAAGCATTTCACCTTGGGGAGCACTGGGTCTTATTCGTTAAGAAGAAATATGGTAGTGTTAGATTGTGCATCGATTATAGAGAATTAAATAAACTCACAAACAAAAACAGATACCCGCTACCCAGGATCGATGATCTATTTGACCAATTGCAAGGAGCATTAGTATTTTCGAAGATCGATTTATGATCTGTTTATCATCAATTGAAGATCTGAGAATCTAATGTCCCAAAGACAGCATTTAGAACTCGATATGGTCATTATGAGTTCAGGGTTATGTCGTTTGGTTTGACAAATGCCCCAGCCTCATTCATGGAATTAATGAACAGAGTATTACATGATTATTTGGATCAGTTCATCATAGTGTTCATTGATGATATCCTCGTATATTTTAAGACTCCTAAAGAACATAAGGAACAATTGAGAAAAGTCCTTCAGTGACTCAAGGAGAAGAAGTTGTATGCGAAGTTCAAGAAATGTGAGTTTTGTCCAAGGAAAGTAGCATTATTAGGACATGTAGTCTCAGGAAAAGGGATAAAGGTGGACCCTAGCAGTTCTAGAATGGGAAGCCCCGAAGACAGTTATGGAAGAAAGAAGTTTCCTAAGTCTTGTAGGGTATTATCGATGATTCATCCAAGATTATTCTCGAATTGTAGTACCACTCACCCAACTCAAGAAGAAAGGACAGAAATTCAAATTGACAATAAAACAAGAAGCGAGTTTCCAAACCCTGAAGAAGAAGCTCATAACAGCCCCAGTATTGATAGTACCGAATGGAGATACCAAATACATGGTGTACACCGATGCGTCCAATATAGGACTGGGTTGTGTCCTAATGCAACATGGATGAGTTATCGCTTATATGTCCTAACAATTAAAAGAGCATGAGAAAAACTATCTTACTCATGACTTGGAATTAGCAGTTGTGGTTTACGCCCTGAAAATTTGGAGACATTACATATTCGGTGCAGCTTTTGAGATCATGTCAGATTATAAGAGTTTAGTCCACTTGTTCAATCAGAAAGAATTGAACATGAGACAACGATGGTGGTTGGAATTGCTCAAGAATTATGAAATAAATATACAGTTCCACTCACGAAAAGCCAATGTAGTAGCTGATGCTTTAAGCAGAAAGGTTGTCTATACTAACAACAAACTAAGCAAGTGGATGTGGAAGAATCGTAAATGGTAGCTCATGTGGTGACATCCCAACACTAAGCAACATTTAGTGAGTTAACCATAGAAGCCCTAATTGAAGAATTTTTTACATCCACCTTTGATCTCTTTAATGCGCTGAGCATCAAGCCAACATTGCCTCAAAACATAAAGGAAGAATTACCAAAAGATGTATACCTATGGAAGGTTATGATGGAAATAACAAAAGGTAACTGCGTCCCTGATTTTTTTAAAGGAGATGACGGATTGCTTTATTTTTAGGGAAATTGTGCATACCCGAAAGCGAAGAAAACATTAAGGAAACTATCATGATAGATGCTCATACTACTCCTTAAACAATGCATTTGGGCAGCACCAAGTTGTATCAAGACCTCAAGAAAAACTTCTGATAGAGGAGAATGAAGGCTGATGCAGCCAATTTTGTATATAAATGTCTAACCTGCCAGCAAGTAAAGGCTGATAGACAAAGACCAGTAGGAAAGTTACAACTGTTACTTGTCCTGGAATGGAAATGGGATCATGTAACAATGGACTTCATCACAGGTTTACCGTTAATAGCTCAAACTGTAGATGTTGTTCAGGTAATTATCATCGTTTCATGAAGACTGCAAGATTTGTGGTTCGTCCACTGTATTCCATGGACCGATTAGCCAAACTATACATCGACCATATTGTTAGGCTACATGGAGTACTGACCAATATAGTGTCAGATAAAGACCCACAATTTACCTCCCGCTTGTAGGAAGGATTATAGAGTGCGATGGGTAATCAACTGAAGTTCAGTATAGCATATCATCTGCAAACCAACGATCAATCGAAAAGGACGATTCAAATATTAGAAGATATGCTCAGGGCATGTGCATTGGATTTTAAAACCAAATAGGATGAGAACTTAGCGCTTATGGAGTTTGCTTACAATAATAGCTACTAAGCCACCATTGGTATGGCTCCATATGATGCATTGTATGGAAGAAAATGCAGAACCCATTCTATTGGAATGAAGTTAGTGAAAGAAGAATTGTTGGACCCAACATTGTACAAGAAACTTGTGAGAAAGTGGATCTGATTCAAGTAATAATTAAGGCAGCTCAAACATGACAAAAGAGTTATGCTGATGTACGGCGAAAGGAATTGAAGTTCAAAGTTGGAGATAAGGTATTCTTAAAGGTTTCTCTTTTCAAAGTGGTGAGAGATTTGGCAAGAAGGGAAAGCTGAGTCCTCGGTACGTTGGACCATATGAAATTCTCAGGAGAAGTGGAGCGATAGCTTACCAGTTGGCACTGGCTCCCTCACTATCAAGCTTTTACAACGTGCTTTATGTGTCAATGTTGGAAAAGTATATCAGTGACCCAGGACATGTGTTGATCGAGCCACCACAACTAAAGGATGATTTATCATATGAAGTCGAACCTTCAAGAATTGTGGACCAAAAGATAAAGGAACTCAGGAACAGAAGTATCCCTTTTGTCAAAGTGATGTGAAAGAGTCACAACGAAGAAGAAGCTTCTTGGGAAAAGGAAGACGACATGCGAGAGCAATATCAAAATTTGTTTCATGAAGAAGGTATGTCGAATTTCAAGGACGAAATTTTTTGTAGGTGGGTGAAGTTGTAAGACTCGCACCCAAAATTTCAGTCCTAATTTGAAATTTGAACTTTGTAACAGGTCTTACCATGGCAAATGACTCAAAACAAGGTGGACCGGACCAATGACAACCAACCAAGGTAATCTAGTTAACCCTAGCACCCAAAACTATAAATGTAGGACTTAAACTAGGGGTCCAGCACATCGCACCTAGGTGCGGTCTATCATGTGCCGCACCTCCTATTTCAGAATTGGTTCAAAGAACCAACTCATTTGAACCCAAGGTCGAACCTGGTTTCAAACAGACCTTTTAAAAGATTTTCCAAGTGCATCCTCCTCTTTCAAAATGAGTAGGAGGGAGGGAATTCTGCAAATCCCTTGATTAGAGTCCCAAATTTACTCCAATGAGAATAGAATATGAAATTTGGCCATACACCATCCCTTCTCTTCTCCATTATCTACAAACCAAAGAGGGGAAAAGAGAGAGAGAGTGCTTTTCTATGCCTTGAAAAAGAAGGGAGAAAGGAGAAGGAGAAAGAAATCCCTGTAACCAAAGGGAACAACCATTGGGAGTCACTGAAGATCAATACTGGTATCAAATCTTTTCATCTCCTTGTTTCAAATTGAGTTAAACTAAATATGTAAGAAACCAAGGCATTTTTAAACATGATTTTCAGATCATTAGTTCCTACGATAAGTATTAAAATCCATTTAGTGATCCAACCAAAACATGGATCTGAATTGGTGAAGAACTAAGGTTCTTAAAGAGATGGAAAAATAAGTCTAAATGATTATTGAATGGATCTAAGTACCCTAAACCTTGAGGTTTCGACTAAATGATTCTATGGTGGATCCAAACCCAAGGAAAAACTGCCCTGACATTGCTGGAAGTGAACTTGAGAAATACATACTCAGATCTAGCAATATCGGTTCACAGGAAAAAGATTTCAGCATCATGGGTATAAGTTAGAATAAGAATTTTGGACTCAAACTTGTAGAATAGACTCATAAAAATCCAATAAGCACACTGTATAAAAAGCAGCTTCACCGGGCTACATTTTGACATGCGGTCAACCATGTGTTGCACGTCTATTGCCCAAAGACCATGCCATCGGTCATGTACAACGCAGTAATTCAACCCTAGATAAAGGTCTTTCTCTGAGAGCATCTTCGTGAGAATTTTAGGACCCTGCGTATGTGTTCCTATACCTAGAATCATTGATCTATAGAGGTATGCTTCATAGTTCAATTTAAACGCTGATGTTTATACTCCATATGCATGCTGTTTAAGAATTCTATGTAATGGAGATTAGGCAGCAAGTATAAAACTTTTAATAATGATTGACAGACATCCAAAAAATATAAATAAAATATTATGCTATGCATGGACAACTAATTGAGACAACTACTGGACTAATAAATTTAAATACTATTATTGTTAAGGCAACTAATGTACAAAAGGATCATTGTTGAAGCTGTTCGAGGCTGTACTCTAAATTACCCATTGCTACTACTACATCTAGGAAGGGAGTTGAAACCTTTGTTTGTAACTTAGTTATATTATTTTGATTGAATGATGTAATGTGAGTGATAACATGCTTGTGAATGATAACATGTCATCCAATAAACTGTCTAGTGTGTTCATGCATATGCATTCTATTGTATGCAATCAGTGAAACCCATAGTGGTTTAGAAGCAGGGTGGAATGGATTGCCTCATAACCTTCCCATGAAAGGTAGAGCTAGTCTTATTGTGTCATGAAGTTTGGCTAAGTCAGGAAGGTGGGTGGAATGGGACGCTTGCATCACTTCTTACTGGCGCTGCTTCACATTTGACCATATGTAACTTAGCCAAGTCACGATGTCCTAAGTGGGGACTAGACTTGGTTAGTTGAATTGGAATTACCCTAATAACTATACCCCTGGCCATTAGGGGGTTAAGTAGTGGCATGGGTTCAATAAAAAGGTGGTATGAACATAGTTGTGATGCTTCCCATGGTCAAGTGATGGGATGGGATGGCGAGTCGACTAGTGGGATTACCATTCCTCAAGTGCCCGACAGACTGTGGACTTGGAATGAGTTGGGTGTAGGCAGCCAATGGGAGAGCAGAATTACATTCCAACGATGGACCCTTACTTGGGGAATGTTGTTGTGCTCCGTGTGTGGGACGGTATTCATTTTGATGGGATTGGCCTGCATGGACTAGAGACTCCGTTTGTGGGGGTTGTCTTGAGTTAATGTTTACAGTTATATACCTGACCGTAGTTGTTAATTCATGCATCTTGTATGTACACATTTGATTTTCTTGCTAAGCTCAGTGGTTGAGCTTACCCTTGTGTACACAAATTCTTTTAGATACAGGTATGATGGAAAGTGACACCGTGGAAGTTAGTGACAATGACATTCATGACGAGATGTGCGAGTGTGACGATTGCGTCTATGGATAAACACTTGGATAAATAAATGAATAATTTAAATTCAGTTATTTTATTTAAAGTTGGGGGTGTGTTGCCCATTTAAATAATTTACATTTGAAGTATTTATTTATTTACCTACTTATGCGTACAATGGTTTAGGGATAATATTATTATTATTATCATTTGAATATTTCTGCAAGTGAATGTTAAGTATTGTAAAAATTCTGCTATAATCTCTATGGAGACTTTTTAAAATATGATGGTGTGCTTTTATTTATTAGTTCTTATGTGATGTTATTTTTAATGGTGAATGTTCCATGTCGATGTGATCCTAGAAGGGGATTTTCAATGCCCTAAATTAGGAGGTGGAGATCTCGTCCATTCCATAGTACCGATACGTTGAGAACAAGGTGTAACACTATGTGTTCATATCTCTGGAATCATATATTTGCATAGGTATTCCCCATCGTTTTGATTATAACCTATGCCTTATTACTTTCGATGCTTGCTGTTTAGGGTACTATGTCTTTGGAACCTCTAGGCGATGAGTATATAATGCTTATTAAAGATAATCAAACCTTTGGAAAGGTTAATAAACTAATAGGCTATGCTTGGACAAACAAAAGAGACAAACAGTAAACTAATATATAAATATTATTATAATTATTGCTATTTAAGGTACATGAGGACACTAGGAGAAACTACTCAGGATCATACTCTCTGTTATTTTGCTGCTACTACATCAGGTAAGGGAATTGAACCTTGTTTGGTAGAATTAGATACATTGCTTATGTTATGTGATGCTATGCGATTGATAACATGCTTGTATGATAACATGCCATTGAATAAACTGTTTGTTTGCCATGCATATGCATCCTTGGACTTAAGGTCAGCAGTGCCGATAAGGATTGGAAGGCGAGTGAAATGGGACACTTACTACCTTTCTACAAAAATGATTGACCTATGTTTAGATTCGTGATGTCTGGTTAAGTTGGAAAGGAGGAAGGTGGGTGGAAGGGGATGCTTGCACCACATCTTACTAACTCTTCTTTGCAATGACCAAATGTAACCTAGTCAAGCCAGACCTGTAAAACTCGCACCCAAAAATACAGGCTAATTTAAATTTTTTCTCACATAGTAGGTTCTCCTGCCGACACTAGCCTAGTATCCATATCATCAATAGAGTGTATGGAACTCTAGGTAAGAGTTGAAACCTTCTTACTATTAGTGTAGAAGCTCTATGTGGAATAAATCAGTCAAACCAATCAAGACCTATCCATTCTGAGTCAATTCAGAGTAGGCGGCCGACCAAGGTGGCCGACCAAAATGATTCGATCGACCGCATGAACCCAAAATTGAGCCATTCCGAGCCTATTTTAGTTAGGCCTAGTTCTAATTGGTTCCAATTGGTTCCTAACCACTCATGATCACCCCAAAACATGTAGGACCTACTTTTGAATGTATTGGAGTGCCAATTGACAACCTCCAAGCCTCCTTTATACACTCATACTAGGACTAGGACTCTCAAGAGAAGAATTGCAGTGTGACTCTAACTCTTGCATAAACCCCTCAATAAAACTCTCTAAGAACCCTAATTAAAAACATTAGAACTCTGATACGTTCTAAGAGAGAGAGTGAAATGGAGCAAGTTGAAGGAAGAAGAAGAGGAAGAATAACCATTGAAGGACCTCCCTTAAGCTTCTCTTTGCAACAGCTTATGTATAAGCATTGAGGTAAGCCTAAAACCTATTCTTACTTGATTCAAATTGAACTTGTGATGTTCCTATGAGGTAAACCCAACCTTTAATCATGCTAGAATTAGAATCTAGAAGACTTTCCATGAATCTCAGATAAAATTTATTAATAATGTTCATGATGGATAGGCCGATACAACTAATGAATATAAGACCCTAGGGTGATGTATAACATTCAAATAGGATATGAATATGTCCATAAAGTTGTTCTAATTCTTAATAACCCTCTGGTGAAGCCTTGGACCCCGTGCTTAGGAGAAAGGACTGAAATTAAATTAGTTTGAGCTCTCTGGCAAGAGGCGATCTACCAAGGAGGTCAACTAAAATGAGTTGATCGACCACCTCTGCTATGATTGATTGCATGGCTTACAGTGAGTTATATTCTTGGTATTTTTCACCCTAATTGACTATTTGGGCATTGTTAAGCATCCTACACCTCAAGAATGACATAATAAACATGTTGGAAAGATTAGATTCAGTAAAATGTGCTCCCAAGTGTATGGCTACATATAGTTGCAAAGATGATATTTTTTGTCATAGACCATACTTGCATATAAACTATGGGAACAGGATTCTATCCTAACCAATGACTTAAACCCATCATAAAACAACTTTAGAAGCTCCTATAGAGGTGAAAGCCTCTGGAACTCATCTAAGCTAAAATTACCTAGGCAGTTGACAAAACAGAGATGATCGACCACCATAGCTAATTGACCACTTCATTATAGCAAGCCTGTTCTGGTTGTATTTTCAACATTGACTTTGACACTTAACCAAGTGACCCTAGGACATGCTCTTAAGACTAATGAGGATACCCTAGACCTAATGAAAGCAAGAATAAACAATCATATGTAACATTCATACCTTACTTGTAATAGGTAAGCCGACGTAAGAAAACAAGAAAAAGGACTCTGTCTGTAATGAGTAAAGCTTAGCTCACCAAATTCAAGTGAGGGATTAGTACATATTTTATTTTCTTGTTTTGTGTGCATGTGTTCGCTACTTGTTTTGGATTACTATGTGAGAATATACCATCCAATACCTGTGATATCTGTTCATGCATTTGCATATTATAACTCTATATTGGATTGGTTGATTATGAAATTATTTGATAACATGTGGATGTTTGATAACATGTTTGTTTGCAATTTGATTGTGTCCTAGTGGATCCAAATAGCTGGAATAGAATGGTTTATCTTAGTCTATTAAGCTAGGATACGGGTACCTACATTAGTAATATTTCTTGGTTTAGGTTTCAACATCCCATGATAGGCAACCCTTGCCAATAAGGGTTTAGGTATTGGCATAGGTTTATTGTAGATAAATTTTGGATATGCCCCTTTTGCTGCTGGAGCAAGGAAACAGATAGGATTGGGAGCCAGCCTCTATTGTCTTAGGTGAGAGCTAAGGATGAGTCTATTCTATGTACTTATCCATTAGAGATTGGATAGTGAACACCCAATAAAGTGGTTGAGGCATAGGATAAGATGCTAGGAGGAAGCCTATGATGAGGGAATACTCGTACAATGTCGGCTGGTATACTTGGGTTGTATTCTTTATTCTTCGGGTATTGTATCACATGAGATGAGGAGCCAACTGTATTGCATTCGTCTCACCCATGTTCACATGTTCATTACCAGGATTTAGGTATGACGTGACTTACACATGCTTATTCACAAACCATTTGGAACTTAATAATATATCATGCATTGTTTCCTTGAGTGTGCTAATTTCTCATTGAGCATGTGGTTTTCTCACCCCTTTGTACGCACATTTTTTTTAGATTCTTGTGCAGATTATTTAGCTGATAGTTATGTGATTGAAGATGAAAAACTTGAACATAATTCGTATGATTCTACATGTGAATATGATGACTATCTTTATGGTTAGAAGAGAATGATTCTGAAGAGTAAAAGACTTCTCTGTCCGAAAGAAAAGATTACTTTAGCTGTTTTTACTTAGGATAAATTATAATTTTATTTGTTTGTTTATTCTGGGCGTTGTTTGACCCGTGAGTTTTATTTAATTACTCAGTACTTGGTATTGTGTTAGTTATGTCTTGGTTTGAAGACTAATAAATCTTTATTACAATTATTTAGTACAATTAGACTTGGTTTAATGGTTCTTAGTTTTTTAATTTCGTTATTATTTAATTTATGTTTTATATTTCTCGTAGTCTGTGCTGTGATTAACGAAAGAGTTTTGTTATGTTATGACTACGAATGGATCTTAGTACGATTGTCACACCTCAATTCTGGTCTAACCAAAATGGGGTGATGAACCACCAATAAACCAACGGTTCACCCAGGATCTCGCATAGGTCGTACCCACCATATCAAACCACACACACATTCCACATTAATAATCAGAGGTAATAAACAAATAAGCGAAAGTCTTACAGATAATGAACTGAGAGTCTAACAGTGATAAATAAATATTTAATCCAATTATCTCAAAACCATAAGACATAAAAATAAATAATCCAATTACATATTCGATATTCAAACTATAACTAAACCTAAGCAAAAACACATTGGTTGCACTCGCGTGATGAATCATGCGCATCTTCTTCAGCTTCTATGTCCATTGCAGCAACTTGTCCATACATCGGTGCATTCATAAAATCTTCAACGGTAGGACCTGCATCATCAACTAAAAATATTTGACGTTAAAAGGGTGAGCACACATCACGGCTCAGTGAGAAAATAAAACAATGCAACAAACATATGCATGCATTCAATTCACATTCAATTCATATCTTTGGTCTGGTTTATAAGTTTGCAATGTGTTATAGAAAGGTTTGGTGACCGCCACACCTCTATACATGAGTCTGTGAATCTGCCCAAAGGATCAAACACCATTGTCGTCTCACATTAACCCATCATGGAATTGAGATAGAGCTAAAGTATCCGGATCTAACACCGCATAACACTTCCCCTGATGCCCTACCCATACCAACACGTAAGCCCCTACTGGCGTGGGCTTGAAAACTGCGCTCGCAACTAACTAATCCTATGCCAAATAGTATATCGAAGGCCTCACCCCAGCATCACTCAATACGTCCACAGAGATAAAGCTAAGGCCCCCCCAGCAAAGTTAGAGACCACACGGTTCGAGACCACCTCCCCTGATGCCCTATGATGTAATAGTTATGCTAATGTAATGGCGATACGATGATGTTAATGGGCAAGACTTGAGCAGAGATAAAGCTAGAGTCTGGTGACGAGGTCAAAGACCACCATGCCACGTCCCCCCCTGATGCTCGACTCGCATCCAACACACCAACCACACATATACATTCACATGCCTATTCCTAACATCATCATCATCATCATGTTATAAATAAACAGAATTAAACATGCATGAACAGTAATAGCAAGAATATTGGATGACATGTGAGATGCACATTATAAGCATACAAGCATAGAATCAGTCATGGCATTGGACTCAATGAAAACAAATAGTTTGTTATGATCCAATTAGTTTAGGTCTTGTTCCCTCACCTGTTAGCAATTCTCGATGTTCTTCCAAGCCTTAAAATCCTCTTTGAATTGATTTAACAACCTAAAAGTTATATGAAATTAAGTTAGATTTCATATGTGACATGTTACAGTAGTTGGAAATCGAAACAAAGCACTAATAGGTGCCTGATTGGTCCTATGGTCTGATGCTATATCGACCTTATTGTCTATGGTCGATACCCTATGGTCGCATATGGTGCAACCATAGCTGCGTCCATATGATTTCTGAATTATTTCTGAATGTCTATAGTCGATCCTCTGGTCATACTGGTCATGCTATGGTCAACCGTAGCTGCGACCTTGAGATTTTTGGTCATAGTCTATAGGAAATTTGAGTTATTCCTGAGTTAATTCTTATGTTCTTCAATGGGGTTTATTCTAAGGTCATTCTATGGCCATCATTAGTAATTTCTTATCAACCCTAATCATCAAATTCACTCCTCATGGTTCTCCTTGGGATTTTCTCATGGAAATCACATAGATCATAATAGGTTGATATGGCCTATCCTCCATAGAAGTCTTATTCAGAGTTTACATCTCCAGAGATTCATTTCAAACCTTTGTCTGTGATAGAGAGTCAATCCCTTCTCAACAAACTCTTCTCCTTAGCTTTTTCTTCTTCTCCTTCTCTTCCTTCTCTTCCTTCTCTTTCTCTAGGGTTTACTAATGTTTTAAAAGAGTGAAAAAGGGCTGAGGGACATCCTTCATATAGAGAAAAACTCTCCATATAAAGTCCTTTTTCAATTAGGAAAGCAATCCCTTAGTTTAGGAAAGTTTCCAAAACTCGGAGTCTGATATGGGTTTCTCACGATCGATCATACGGTCACATAAACCGTCTACCGTGAGGTCAAATTCATCGACCGTGGGATTTTGGATTTGAGATTTTTGGTTCCCTTCCTTATGGTCGACCATACCTACTCAGGCATGCGACCTTAGGTATGTTTTTAGTGTTTTTAACTCGATTCTCATACCTGGTTTGTAGTCTATCTTCACACGCTCGGTCCACTTGGTCCAGGAATGATGGGAAGACCTGGCACGACACGGTTAGACCAAGTTATTGGAGTGCGGGTCTTACAACGATAGTACTTGTACAATGAGGAAACCATGATCATACCAAAATACCAGGATTTTAGGGTATAACAAAAGGTAGTATCAGAGCAAATTTACTTTATATACATTCACAATGGTAATCAGAGTAAATCAAACTAGAAACTAGCTAGGACTAAATAAAAGCTTATAAGAAAACAATAGTAAGCATCTGTTGGTCAAGACCATAGCTTAAATTGTAAAAGAGCATAATGCGCTAAGTGTTCAAGCATCCCGATTCTTATTACAAAATGATGTTTGATACAATATAGAGTACAGATCACAACTCAATCTACTACTCAACAAATAAAAGAAAAGAAAATACATACAAGGAAAATAAACTATAAACTAAAAGGGAAAAAGTATATGAGCTTAGTGTGCAGAGAAATAAAGAACTATCAACTCCCGCCTATTGGAGGAAACACAAAGCCTACAACTCTCGTGGAGTCTCGCACCTGATGGACCTCATCTTTAAGTCCCTGGATGATGGTGTATAGATCCTGAATGGATGGCTCAGGTATAATAGATGTAGGACTATAAACGTCCACCAATGCTGGTGGTATATCCTGACCCTCAGTGACAGTTGTCCCCTGCTACTGAGTAACCCCTGCATTATCCACATCGTCATCATCATCATCTTCTACATCATCATTTGAACTGGCAAAGTCCATAGGAACATCCTCTGCCTGTGCACCCTCTATAGCCATTACTGTAGCGTTAGCTTCTGCCTCCTCTTCTACAAGTCCCCCAAAAGAAATAGGAGCAATGACTGGTGGAAGAATAGCCTCCAACTCATCGTCACTCAGAACCACATCCTACAACCCATAATTACAGCCCATTGCATGCCTACCAAAGTGTGAGTGCACTAACCTCTTAACTCCCTCATCAACGAAGATGTCAATATCTATCTTCTTAAACAGCCATGTAAGTAGTTGGCCATATGGCAAGTTCTTCTCACTGCCATATGTGGTAACTATCATCATCCTCATCAAAAATATAAGGTAAGCACAACTGGTAATGAGTATAGACACAGTAGGTCACATACTCATTAAAGCTCGTAATCGCATCCCTATGTTCGGTCCTAGGGATGATGTCATGCTGTATAATATGATTGCAAACCCTCAGAATCAGTCAATACTTGGACTCTACATGCCTCCATCCCAGTATGCGCAACTGTCTCCATATATCCTGCCTAAAGGTCTCTGAAATGATATTAGAAGAAGAAAAACCCAGCCCAGCCTATGTCGCCTACCATAGAAACATGTAACCACTTTGCTAACTGACAGGCATCGAAGGAAATATCTCTGCCATTCACTCGATTGGATATCCTCAGACCCAGATCAAGATGCTCATCCTCGAGATCAGTCTCAACTCGAAGATTATAGTAGAATAATCGGACTAGGTTAGGCCTAGTGACAACCCTATATCTCAAGGCCGATGCTCAGCCTAAAGCAGTGAAAGCCTCACCTACAACAAAGCATTGCAACCTCTCAAAGTTTATGAACCTCCCATACTTGATGCAAGCCTGCTGGAATCTAGGCCAATCATCCTACTTAGTCCGAGAACAGAACCTGTAAGCATCGAAAGCCGGTTGTCTAACCATTTTGCTGCAAAAACACATAAGAATGAAAATTGTAAGGAACTAAGTTAAAGAAAAAGTTAGACAATGTGAAGTATTTATAATGGATTGCTACACAGTTTAAATTGATTACAAACCGAGTAAAAGAAGCTTCATTGGAAATGTTGATTAAAATGCATCGATAGTCGATGTGAAAAATATGGATTTCTTACGAACATGCAGAAAAGAGATTCTAAATGGCTAAAAAAGTTTTAAACATGTCATAAAAGGACTGTTTTGACATTTGAAGCATTGCAAATCGACATGTGGTTGGTTAGAAGCAATTTGATGTATTTTGGGAAAAATCGATATGGGAAAAACATGAAGTTAACAAATATGTGAAAAAAACCAAAATTGATCGGTTAGAAACATCTTAGCAACCCCTAAATGTGATTTGCAAAGAGTTATAGCAAGTTACATAGAGTAAATAGGAGTTAAATTGAATACCTAGGTATATACCAATTCAAATGGGAAAATTTTCGATATGTCAATGGTATACTTACCTTGGATGAAGTTTGAGTCTTGAATTCAGATGAAAATGAGTAAATTTAACCAAGAAAATAATTGGAAATGGTTTCTAGCCCTTCTCTCCTTCTTTACCTTGTTTAAAATGAGAATAAGAGGAAAAATGACCACTTGCAGCCCTTTTAAAACTCATTTTCGAGTCAGCCGGTCGACTAAAGTTAGTTTATCAACCATCAGATCTGATCGACCACCTTGATCAATCGCCTATTGACAGAAGACTCTGTTTGAGTTATTTTTGGAATTTTTCATTATAAAACTCATTGTTGCATGCTCTAACATGATTATGAAATGACTTGAGTGATAAATTAGTCATTGGAGCATAGTTTTGGATATGTAAATGGTACTAATGCTAAATATTGTTATGTTGTACAGGAATAGACAACATTCTTCTCCATGGCCCCTAGCACTCATGGCAATCATCAGAATTCAGGTGATAACCCAAATCTTGGGGACAACACCCCTCTGCCTACTACCACTGGAAATGTTCCACCTCTACCTTCCCCTGTGAGGACTAATGCTAAACCCAGGTTGTGTGAACAGAATGGAAAGATTACTTGAGAGGTATTCCAAGATGCTTTCCTAACTAAATATATCCCGAAGTATCGTGCCCCCAAGGTTGAGCACCCAGAGGTCATTGAAGTGGAGTCATTTGAAGATTCCATAGGAACGTCAAAGCTGAGGGAAAGCCGATTTCCCTTCTTGATCAAAAACTTTCGTTGAATCATTACAAATGCCCCCATTGTCTTTAGATGGGCGATAGAATAAAGATTGTAGCTCAACCTACTATGAGAATTTTTGCAAAGCAGTAATTGCAAAGCCAGAAGGAGCCCCTGGTGTAGTGACAGGTATTTTATATTCCAATATTGTGATTATTTGGATAATACTACATGCTTGTGTACATGTTAATATATGGACCATAAACATTAGGCACTCTTGGGATATCTGATCACCCAGCTTGAGTTTTATTTGATTCTAGAGCCACTCACTCATTTGTGTCACCTGAGTTTGCCAATAAGCTGTCCATGATTGCGAAGTAGCTAGTATCTGAGTTAATTGTGCCAACTCCTTTAGGACTGGAAGTAGTAGTGACAGAGTGCAATGGACCATGTTAAGTTTAGCTAGAGGATCAGAATTTGAATGTTAATTTGATCCAACTCAACATGTCATATTTTGATACCATCTTAGGCATGGATTAGCTCTCCACCCACCTAGCCAGTGTGCTTTGTGCTGAAAGAAAGATTCTTTTCCATCCTACTGATGGTAGAACTTTTGAATTCATTAGAGATAAACCTAGAAAGGTTAAGAAGTTATTCATATCTGCATTGCAAGCCTACAAACTGTTGCAACAAGGCTGTGTTGGTTACTCAGCATCTATGATTGACACTACCGTAGAGTTACAAACCCTCTACCAGATAAATGTAGTGAATGAGTTTCCAGATGTATTCCCAGAAGATTTACTTGGTTTACCTCCTAATTGTGAAACTAAGTTTGTGATTGATCTAGTCCCTAGAGCTGCACCTGTGTAAAGCCCCTTACAGAATGTCACCCTCTGAGTTAAAGGTCTAACTCCAAGAATTCTTAGACAAGGGATTTATAAGACTTGGTATATCCCCTTAGGGTATGCCAGTCTTGTTTGTCAAGAAAAAAAATGGAAACGTCTAGTTATGTATCGATTATTGTGAGCTGAACAAGCTTACCATCGACGATCTATTTGATTAGCTCCAAGGTGTTCAAGTATTCTCAAAGATAGATCTCTGATCTAGATACCATCAACTAAAGATCAGAGAATATGACATTCCAAATACTGCCTTTAGGACTCAATACGGATACTATGAGTTCTTGGTCATGTCCTTCAACTAATGCCCCAGCGTCGTTTATGGAACTGATGAACAGAATGTTTCACGACTTCTTAGACCATTTTATCATTGTGTTCATTGATGACATCCTCGTCTACTCGAAGAGTGTGGAAGATCATGTTGTACACCTTTGTCAAGCCCTACAAAGACTTAGACAAGGGAAGTTGTTTGCCAAGTTCAAGAAGTGTGAATTCTGGTTAAGAGAAGTTACCTTTTTGTGTCATGTCGTATATGCTGAAGGAATATCAATGGATCCAAGCAAGGTCAAAGCCATACTCAACTAGAAAGCTTCGAAGACTGTTATCGATGTTAAAAGCTTTCTTGGATTGGTAGGATATTATCGAAGATTTATTGCTGATTTCTCCAGAATAGTCATTCCTCTAACGCAGCTCACAAAGAAGGACACAAAGTTCTTGTGGTCAGGGAAATGTGAAGCAGCATTCCAGTTACTGAAAGAGAAGTTGATTTATACTCCAATGTTAACCATCCCATCTACATTAGAAGGTCTTGTAGTGTATTCTGATGCATCCAAACTAGGACTTGTTGTGTCCTCATGCAAGAAGGTAAGGTAATCGCCTATGCTTCCAGACAACTGAAAGAACATGAGAAGAACATCAACACATGATCTTGAGTTAGCTGCTGTAGTATTCACGCTCAAGACATGGAAACATTACTTGTATGGAGAAAAGTTTCAAATAATGTCTGACTACAAGAGTCTCACCTATTTGTTCAACCAGAAAGAGCTCAACATGAGACAAAGAAGATGGTTAAATTTATTAAAGGATTATGATTGTGATATCCAATATCACCTAGGAAAAGCTAACGTAGTAGCCGATGCCCTCAGTAGGAAAGCCATAAGCAAAGGTGAAGCTAAGGCTAGTGACTACGTTCTGTCTGAATCTCAAGTGATTTCTCCACCTATAGCTGAAGACTCCATAACTAGTGCCCTACTAGAAGAGTTAATTGAAGCCACAATCGCCACCATAAGTGCCCTTCAAATACAACCGATGTTGTTGCAAGAGATAGAAGAAGCAACAATATTGGACTATCACCTTAGTGCACCAAAGAGTAAACTCGAGAATGGAAATCAAGACCCTGATTTTGTTCTGAATAATGGAGTTATCTGTTATCATGGTAAAGTATGTGTGCCAAAATCTGCAAAAGACTTAAAGGAAAAGATTCTGATTGAAGCCCATACATCCCCATACTCTATGCATGCAAGAAGTACAAAGACGTACCATGACTTAAGGTAAATGAAACAAAGTGGGGAAGACATTCCCCAAGGAAGGAAACCTTCTCTAGTTAATGTTTGGCTTCTGGGCCTGAACCGATGGCACGAACTGGAGGACTAGCAGTGGTTCTAACTCCAATTGACTCAAAATCAGTCCTCTGCTAGGGCAAATGCCTTGGCTTATTAGACCAAGTAATAACCAGAGCCACTTAATCGGAGCCAACTAAATGGAGTCACTTAACCGGGGCCACCAAACTAGAACCACCTAATTGGATCTACCTAACCGGAGGTATGATCCTCTGGGTAGCTTAGACCATGCCTCCACCAAGGCCAATGCCTGATATTATGACCAATGAACCAACCAGAGCCTCGTACCGGTGGCATAAACCGGAGGCAGTGCCGGATGATACACCCCCTGGTAAAGACTCCAAAAAACCCACTGGAACCACACTATATATCAGTGGATATGAAGTGAATGGTCTACCGGATGACCGACCATCTAATTCATCTTCTAGTTCCATTTACTTAAGAAATAACTAAGTGTTAACTACCCTCTTGTACTGGAGGAACGACCAACCGGTTTTATCCTCCTGTTCAGTATATATTGGCTTATTAGCCTAGTAATGATTAGGAGGACTATCCTTTCAATTCTAAGCCTTCCTTAATACCGGTGCATGAACTCTAGGACTTGTCTATGTTGGTTTAAAAAATATTTACCAACCTAACGAAACTTATCTAATTAATTAATTAAGTAAAACACCACGGGTAATAGACGAAGCCTTTTGTTGACTTCAAGGTTCTTCAGCACCACTGGTGTCTACAGGTGAGGGGTCGAGTCACGTAGAGTTTGAGCATGTGTTTATTATGTATGTATTTCCTTGCTATAACATCTCATCCAATAAATTGTATATAACTATTCATGCATTTGCATTATGACAATAACTATGCATGTTGATTGTTGTATGATAGACGTGTGGCTTATGGGAGCACAATACAAAGGCCATGTTGTTGGTTATTAGCACCCTAGTAGGGACACCATGATCCATGAGAGTGGGGCTCTAGGATTCCCTATGGGGTGTAGTCTTTCATATCATTATATGTGCATAACCATGTATGATGGTGCATGTGACATGTAGGAGCACGGGCATGGGTACCATGTTGATGTGCTGGTATCCTAGTAGAGACACGATGACCGATGGGAGTGGGGATCCAGAGTTCTTACTGCATGTACATGCCACATTGAGTGATTGTTGAAATGGATATGATTTTGTGTGGGGTATATGATCAGGTAACGTGTGGTAGCACGATACATGGCCATATGCCTGGTTATGACTTAGTGGAGACACGGTCAGTACATTGGAATGGAATGGGGATCTCTATTGGGGTATAGCCCTATTTATTATATTCTCATGCAGCCTGCATTAACTTGGTCAAATGACATGCTTTAGCAAAGGGTAGACAAGCCACTGATCATCGAGGGTTGCTCAGATCAGTGGTGCCATTGATCATTATAAGGGTTGCTCGGGGTCAATGATCGTTTACCCAGTAATGAGCCACTAATCATTAAGGGTCTCTCGGGTCAACGGTGTCATTGATTTTTTGGGTTCCTCTCGAGATCAATGATGGTCGGTTGAGCTAGGGTATAGGCCGACCATTATTGCATACACATTTGATTGTCACTTATAATTGCTTGTTTATTTTCTTTTGTACTACATTCATAAATTGTTTCATAGAAATGCATTGGATACCTGACTTCTCGCTAAGCTGGGATGTGAGCTCACCCCTTAATATCGAAATCTTTTTAGCTTTGGTCGTAGGTACCTCTTCTGTGACGGCTAATATGGAAGCTATTGATGCAAAGGGCACTTCTCTTCGTGGAGGACACTGAGGGGTCATGTCGAGGGCAGCGCCTTGCTTCCATGATTTTGATGTCTGTAGATAGATGTGGTTTGATCTATCCACAGTATTTTATTCAGATTTACTCTAGTTTAATTATTACTTGGTATATGTAACATGAATATTACTTGTAAGACGATTTGTAATACATAATAGGCATATTATGTATTGATAACATTAAAAGCATCTACACTCTACTATGATTCCGCTGTAACTCTTATTATTCCATTGCAATAATTACTAATTATTGTGGACATTGTTTGTGTAGACTGTGGGGTCTGCTGGTAGATCATTATGGTTATCAGTCGCTGAAAGATTCGGGTTGTCTCTTGGATGACTTGGATATCACTCTTGATTCCCCAAAATGGGCTGTGACGACACTAGTATCAAAGCACAACATCTCTGACTCTACCTACAAACTTCCCCTGCACGTGCATTTTTAAGTGTCGGAATAGATGCCTAGGCTAACTAAAAGCTTTTATGAACCAATCAGTAGTAAGTAGGGAAACCAGTAAGTTAGGTTATGTCACATTACAATACCTAATGAAAGAACATAGACCACAGTATGAACTACAAACAAAGGAAAGAGGTGTATATATTTATGTATCCAATTTTTAAGTACAAAAATTTGGATGCGGCCCACAACCCAGGCAATCATCCCATGATCAAAACATCTGATTAAAATGATAGTAAAAGAAGGTACAATTATATATGTCAAAAGAAGTGATGTGCATAAGTCAAAAGTAGGGTACAGTCCATACACCGGACAATTACCCTATATACATGACGTGTACAAAAGTTAGATGACACTTTAAGTACAAGTAAAAGGTAAAAGAAAAAGGAAAGTAATAGGTGATCACTAAGGATCAATAGTAAGGGGTAGAACTGAGCCACTCTACTGAGCTACTGGTGGAGTGAGCAAGCGCTGACGATATCCCTTTATCGGACCTGATGGTATAAATGGGGGATCACCCCAACAAATAGCATGGAGGCTCTGATCTAACCAAACTCATAGTCAAAGTCATCCTAACGCCTCACTATAGCTTGTTAGTCACCCCTAATATTGCCCAACTGCTTGACTGGAGGCTACTATCCTGCCTTTAGCTCGTCTAGCTGAGTCTGTATAGTAGTGAACATCTTTTCCATACGAGCCATACGACCCTGAGGCCTAGCTGGTACTGTTGAGGTGGAAGCTATGTCCCATGCAGGGACCTCCATCTCACTATCACTGTCCTCTTTGGCAGCTACCCTGCATGCCACTAGATGCCTCCGACATAATCTCCATCATGGTTTCTCGATCACCTCGAGTTCCAAGTCAAACATCACTATATGATGAAGTTACATCCAAATGATGCTGGTCCAACCAAATGGGGAGGATTCCTTCCCATTATCCATCTCCTCACCAGAAAAACTCACCCCAAAGTGAGCAAATATGTGAGACGTGGTGCACTTGCCTCGTCAATAGTATGGCCCAAGTTACAAAAGAAGTGCCTCACCAAGTTAGGGTACACATTGTCTCGAATGCGTAAGACAGGGGTCCAACCTAGTGCATCGAAGTACACCCTAGTAGCATACCTGGTTAACTCCTTCAGGATAATGTAATGCCCTGCCTCGACCTTAGCTGTGCCAAACTTCTCCCAGTTTCGACTACAGTCATATGATAGGAAACGGGTCCTATCAGATCACCTGGATGGGGAGACCCTACCTTCTCTACCACGTGCCATAGTGTCTACAAGTAAACCAAGTGGCATTTACAATTAGGAAATATTGTCAGGCACTATATATGGAAAGTTAGGCAGAAAAATATTTTTGCATGGGTGTGAGGACAAAGATCGTAATCTTTTTTTAGAAGTCGCCACCTAGATTAAGGTCTAGGACCTTAGAAATGTGAAATCTCACCCTAAGGTAAAACTTTGATTGACTCATGACCCTTAGATTGGATTTCTGGTCCATCAGAGATTGGGTAAGCATCAGGATACGGTTATGGGAAGGGGTTAAGAGCCCAAACCGCCCGATCGAGATCGGTCTCCTATGCCTTTCCTATACTAGCCTCTATCTATTAAATCGAACCAAACCAAGTGGTTTGATATCATTGAACCAAATCTGTATCCATCAGATTGCCTACGTATCATGAAATTATTCTAAAAATCAGGTTCACCATCGTAGTTCAGGTGTGATTAAAGTTTATGGCTGTGATTTATGCTTATGCATGATTAAGTTCATTGTTCAAGTTAAAGTTTATGCTTGAAAGGTTGAGAAAACCCTATGGGTTAGGATCTGGATAGTCCATGCGAACTGATAGATAGTCCTAGTAGATCTAAGAATGGATAACCCTTTCTGGGTCAAAATATGGATAACCCTATTTGGGTTGGAATGTGGATAACCCATTCTGGGTTGAAATATGGATAACCCTATTTGGGTTAAAATGTGGATGGATATCCTAGTGGATCTATGGATAGTTCGAGTGGACTAAGGTGTGGATCCAAATTTGAGTTTCTCCTAAATGGCCTACGTATCCTAGGGTTTGACCTAGGAATCAGAATCTGCGTAATTCAGGCTTGGGTTGAAATTGTTGGATATCCTAGAGGATCTATGGATAGTCCGACTGGAATAAAATGTGGATCCGAATTTGGGTTTATACCAAATAGCCTACGTATCCTAGGGTTTGACCTAGGAATCAGAATCCGCATAGTTCAGGCTTGGGTTAAAATGGTTGGATATCCTAGTGGATCTATGGATAGTCCGACTGGACTAAAATATGGATCTAAATTTGGGTTTCTCCCAAATAGCCTACGTATCCTAGGGTTTGACCTAGGAATCAGAATCCGCGTAGTTCAGGCTTAGGTGGAAATGGTTGGATATCCTAGTGAATCTATGGATAGTCCGAGTGGACTAAATTGTGGATCTGAATTTGGGTTTCTCCCAAATAGCCTACGTATCCTAGAGTTTGACCTAGGAATCAGAATCCACATAGTTCGGGCTGGATAACTTGCTCTAGGTTAATGATTGAGAACCTATTCGAGGTTTAGGGTTGAGAACCTGTTCTAGATTTAGGATTTAGAACCTGTTCTAGGTTTAGGGTTTAGAACATGTTCTAGGTTTAGGGCTTACTGAGGGGTAAAAATCATCCTGAATTACCCTTTTCATCCTAAGTTCTAATTTTGGAAGGTTTGACAAAGCATTCTCTTTCTTTGTTAAGATTTGTATTATTTTCCATTATGCCCTTCCCAAGAATGTGGGTGCTTAAATGCACGTCCCCACACCTAGATTGTCTTCTAGAAGTGTGCATATATTGCAGCTCAACTAGGGTGTTGTATAAATTAAATTATTGCCAAAAATAAATTATTTATCTAAATATGGCATATAACACATTTATGGTAAGAAATATACATATAGCAAGATTGTTAGAAATCTATCAAATATGGCATGCATTACAAATAAGGCAAGAACCTATATGGCAAGATCTAATATGCTAATCTAAGCATGGCAAGACCTAATATGGCAAGAAATCAATATATGCATCTATATATCAATATGGCAAGTACCAAGCATAGAATGCAAATATGGCATGAATTAAAAAAAAAGGTAAGATCTTAGCTATTTTCTAAACATAGTAAGACTTAAAAAATGGTAATTATCAAGATTTTACTAAATATGGTAAAAATCTATTTATTTTACCAAATATAGCAACACATGGATATGGCAAACATGGTATGTGCACAATCTAAACAAAGCATATGAATGCTCTAAATATAGTCATTTATCCAAATATGGCATGTGGACACTCTAAATGTAGCAAGTATGCAATCAAACATGGCAGTAATCATCTAAACATGGTAGTGATCATCCAAACATAGCAATAAGCATCTAAACATGGCAAGGAGCATCCAATCATAGCAGTAAGCATATGAAAATCAATCAAATCATGTGAGTCAATGTATTAAAACATACTTTCAGACCTACGGTCTAGATTCGATGCATCGATCATCAACAATGTGACCAAGATCACATTTGATCGACGATTTAAATTAATTCAAGATCTTAAGTCAACAGTTCAGATCATATTAACATCAGTTAATCAGTCTTTAATGGCTCAAATTAATTCATCATTAAATCATCATCAAATTAAAATCAACGGTTCAGCTTAATTAATCATTCATTCACATGATCAAAACAAATTTCACATTCAATGGATCAGATCTTGAATGGGCATCATAGCAACATGATAAAAAATTAAAATTCAGATTTCATTCAAGCATATCATGATCATAGGTTCGATCAATGGGATTGAAAGTTTGGACAGCTACTGATTTTGGGTTTGGAATAGGAGATGGCACGTCAGGTGAAGATTTGAAGGAGGTTCTTTGAGTGGAGTGAGATCTAGCCGACGATTGTGTGAGCATGAAGATGGATAAATGGTGGAAGATGAGAATCGATGTAGTGTTCGGTTCATGTAGCAAGTTGGAGTATTGCGGTTTCAGCAAGGATTTTGGGAAAAGAGATGGTGTTCGGTTTAGGTGGCCAGGTGGGGATATGGTGCTTGGCTATTAGGTGATGAGCAGCAGGAGGTGGCACATGATGGTGGCGGTTTCAAGGATTGATGATGGTGGTTTTGGCTGGGCAGGTAAGTGGGTTTAGGTAAGTGGATTGATGAATAGCTGCATAAAGATGGAGGTGTAAGGTTGTGTCGTGGCAAGGTATTGTGATATGGGAGTGAGTGGAGATGCAGGTCTTTCTTTTCTCCCTCTACTCAATCTCTCTCTCTCTCTCTCGATCATTCTATTAGAAACCAGAAAGAAAACAAAATCCTTACCTGAATCCGAATGCTCCCTCTTTCTTTAGGTTCCCTGCTCTTCTTCTTCTCCTCCTGCCTTGCTGCTTCTCCATTCTTCTTGCATTGCCGCTTCTCCCTTCTTTTTCTCAATCCCAATCCCCCTCTTCTTCTCCGTTTTTCACCCTCTCAATCTTCCTTCCGCTTCTAGCTTCTTTCTCTTTTAATTTCTTTTTTTTTCTCTCTCTATTTCTTCATCTCATCTTCTATCCTCTCCTTCGGCAACAGTCTCTCTTTTTTTCCTCCTGCTCAGTCCCTCTCTTTCTGCTCTCTTTTCTCAATGTTTTCTCTCTCTTTTCTCCTTCTGATTTTTTTTCCTCTCTCTTTTTTTTCTCTCTCTCGGCTCTCTCTCCATATCTTCTTCTTTCCCCGGCCCTCTCTCTTTGAATCGCCCCTCTGCTTTTCTGATCTGGGGTTTCTTTTTCATGCCCTTTTTCTTTTCTTCTCCAGATCTCCTTATTCTCTCGGCCATCTCGGATTCTGTCTCCTTTCTCTTTTAATTTTTTTTCTTTCTCTCTCTCTCTCGGATTCCCTTCTTAATCTCTCCAGCCCTTTCCTTTTCTTCTCCAGATCTCCTTATTCTGTCGTCCATCTCGGATTCTGCCTCCCTTTTTAGATCTCGCCCCCTCTCTCCTCTTCTTCTATTCTGATCTCGGCCCTTTCTCCGTTCTTGATTTCCTTCCTTTTTTCCAATTCTTTAATTGTTTTCCTTTCCATTCTTGGTAACACCTCCTCACCGAGATAAAGCTCTTACCTATCTAAAACCATGCATCAGCTTCTTTTGATTTCTTTCCATAATATGTCGACACATTCAATCTTTCTTCCCTCTCTCACTTTTCAATCTCTTTTTTTTTTATAAATCCATGGTCAATTCTCAATCTCATTCTTTCCATAAATCCATGGCCAGCATTTTTCCTATTTTTTCTATAACCAAGTCCATGCCATAACTGTGCATATATATATTGTATACAATGTAAAACATATAGTACATAATATATTATATATAATATAATATACAAAAAATGTACATAAAGTACATGTACATGGACTGAACTGATTCGGTTCGGATTGGTTTGAGCTGGGATAGATTGGACTGGTTGGTCTGGACTAGTCTGGTCCAGTGTGGGTTGAGCTGGGTCAAGCTGGATTTACTCTCTATCATTTCATAGACCATTTCCACCGTCATTCTGCATGGAATTTTTCGACAGCCTCTATTCCAAACTTTCTATGTTCACATTGTAGAACACTAAAAATGAAGAATATAGGAACTTGAATCACCTCATTTAGAAATAAAATGGCCAACTTATGAATTTCTGAAGTTTAAGCAGGCCAATTATCGATAATTTGGCTAACCATTCTGCATAGGATCCTTCGGAGACTTCCACCAAAAATCCTTTACGTCTACTTTGTAGAGTACTAAAAATGGAACATAATGAAACTGAAATCACCTGATTTGGATATGGGGTGACCAAAATATGAATTTTCAAAGATTAAATGACCATTTCCATGTGTAATTTTGCATGGGACCCTTCAAAAACTTCTACCCGAGATTTTTCATGTCCACTTTGTAAAACACCACAAATGAAGAATAATGGCCTTGGAATCATCTGAATCCGACGTAGAACGACAAAGATATGAAGCTTTGAAGTTCATCGATAATTTTGTATAAAAACTTGCATGGGGCCCACCGGTGACTTCTACCCTGGATTTTTCACATCCACTTTGAAGAAGACTGAAAATAAGGAATATTGGCCTTTGAATCATCTGATTTCGATATCAGATGACCAAGATATGATGATTTGAAATTTAAATGATAATGCATGCATCATACAATAATTACGTAAATGCCCTTGCATTTTCAAACTATGATATCTTCCTTGTTCATGTCAAAATTTGATGATTCCGGTCTCATTTTGAAGATAATTTCACGACCTATTCATCCAAGTAGGTAATAGCCTATGACCCTACTGTGGGGTTCATTAGAGAATCACAAACCTTTAGGTTAAAAGTCAAAACCTGCCATATGGGTTTACTTATGCTGAGGGTAGCAAAAATGGGGTGCTGACAATGGGAAACAAATAAAATCCTTGGTGTGGAAACCAACGCCCAACCATCAAGGAATTCTCAACCATGTATGGGGAGCCTATAATGCTTCTTTCATCCCCATGCACTAGCAAGGAACTAGGAAAACCCTAGTTATACTATATAAGAGGAAATGGGAATTAAACAAAAGGAAAAAAGAGAAGGAATCATACTTGAATGTAAGAAAAATTGGGTTGTGCCACCCAATACAGCCAAACGCACCAAGAACAGAGAAGGAAACCTTGAAAGATTCGGAGGGACCTCTTTTTCTCTCTTTTCTTACCAAAGGAACTTTTTCGTAAGCTCCAAATAAGGACCCACAAACCCTTTTATAGAGTTTGATTTCCGCAGAACTAGAGGACCGACAATTTAAATGTTACCTCTGCTTCAATTCTCCGCTTAACCTACTAGAAGCATGTTGTGCTGCAGGGTGTTACGAACCGGATACATTACCGGAGGGTATAGCACCCGGTTCTCCCAATAAATTGGGGGGATTACTAACCAGTCCATCCTGATGAGAAATGTGCTCCCATTTAATGTCCCCGGTTCAGAATCTGGGCAAAAAAGGGCCTAGAAAATAATGTGATTGATAAAATGCTCCCTATGCTTGCCAGAACATGATATTTTATGTGTTGTGGTTTATTAGGTACGTGGTTGATACTAACATTTGGGCATTTATAGATTTTCCCTACCATCCTTCAACCATTTAAAAGCAATGCCTCCCCGACAAAACACAAGGATACGAAAATTACACTTAGGCCCACCCGCAGGGGAGGTTAGCAATGACGGAACATCTACTCCCTCACCACCGCTACTCAAAATCTACCACCGGTGCCTCCTATTCCAATAATGGCAAATATTGATGCTGTGATATATAGGTTTGTCCAAACTTGAGAGAGACAAAAGAAACAATTCTTAGAAGAACAAGAGAAATTGCAAGCTGTCAGGCAAGCGCAAGAGCAGCAGGACAATCAAGGAACCCAACAATAGTTTTTCACGGATTTGATGACAACCCTTAGGCAAGGGTTGGTACCATTGTTAGCTACCGGAACACCCCCAACACCCATTGTAGATGGGCAACCTTAGTTGGTGGGACTCTACCTCCATCTAGGAACATTTTATCTCCTCCAGAGCAGACTCATTTTGCTATGGTAGGAATGGCATCTCATGCCCCCATGGATGGTCCTAAAGTAATGAAATATTTCCAGATGATGAAACCACTGAAGTTCACTGGGATAGGTACAAACCCCATGTAGCCAGCCATTTGGATATAAGCCATGGAGAAGGCTTTGAAAACACTCATGTGTTTTAAAGACCAGAAGCTTTTGTGCTCTACTTATCAATTGGAAGGTGTACCATATGATTGGTGGAAAGGGATCCAGCCCACTCTACAAAAATGTCATGGAGAAATATCATGGAAGATATTGAAGGATGCATTCTATAAAAATTTATTTCCCTTAAGCTTTTGGGATAGGATGGAAGTTTAGTATTTAAACCATGCACATGGGAGCTCAACAATAGAGTGGTATCAACAGAAGTTTGAGGAGCTATTCTACTTTTCTCCTACAGCAATAAGGGAGGATGAATCAAAGCTAAAGAGGTTTGTGCAGGGTTTGAGAGGGGATCTAAAGGTTGTGATGGAATCTACGAGGCTAACAGAATACAACGATGCCATTTAAGTCGTAAAAGGTACAGAAAATGGGTATATGCAAAATTACCAGAGCCAAAAGATGACTGCCAGTTATAAAGATAACCGCCTTGCTAACAGGCCATTTAGGGTGCAGTACCCAAGTTCCTCTGTCACCACCTCCTCCTCTATACAGTTCATCAGACCTGCAACAAGTAGCTCAGCACTTATTCAGGCTTGACCTATAGCTCCAGTACCACGAATCACACCACCGAGGGCCGCACCTCTTATCAGTCGGTCTAGGGCACGTGGGAAATGCTTCAACTGTGGCAAGCATGGACACTTGGCTTAGGACTTGTCAATTCCCATGCCAGGGACCACCAACACAGGTGGTGGGCAATGTGTTTGCCACAATACAAGAGGACGCCCAGAACTCCCCTGGAGTATTTGCATGTATGCCTTATTTCGATTGAAGTGTAATTTAAGTATGGCATATAAGGGTCTGTTTGGATTGGGGTTTTGCCAGATCACTTTACCCCCTTACATTGGGCTTTTGTTCTTATAAATTGGGGGTACCCCAATTGAAATTTTACATGTTAATCATTGGTGCTCTACCCAATGAGTATATTTTGATAAAGGGGCTACCCTACCACCCAAGATGGCGTACGTGCCCTGCACAATTTTAGAGACCATGCATGACCCTTTCTAGAGTTTTATGTGGCATATGAAATTTGTTTCCTTTGATTAATGAGAGGCCTACCCCAAAGGCCCCCGCATCGGGAAGTGGACTAGAAAAACATCAGCGCATCATCTCCAACGTATTGGTAAACCACCAGCCCATACCTATCAGTGAACCTAATGGGTCAAATGGAGAACTACCACTTTTCTCCCCATTTCATAGAATAAACCCGAACACCTCATATGACACTATAGAGAGCTTTCAATAGCTGAACCCAGAATAATTCAATGGGTTATGTGCAAGTTCCATCTACCCAAGGAATTGGATTCAAACTATTGAGGAAACTATTGGCAACCTCCCCTGTTCTAATGCGAAGAAGGTTATGTATACTACCAACCAACTGGTGGGTGTGCCATATGAATGGTGGTGAATGACTCAGCCCACTTTTCTTTGGCTTCATGGAGTCATAACTTGGGATATTTTCCATCAAGCCTTCTTAGCTAACTATGCTCCGCAATGAGGGGAACCTAGCCCAAAATTGCTTGAAGCCATTCAAAGGGTCCAAGCAGCTGATCAGTACAAAGAGCCTTCACTAAGATAAGGGCAGACTGTCGAAATGTTTGTCCTGGGGAAAGTAGCAATTTGGAGCCCCACGACCAAGGTAACCTCTAAACTATGAGTCACTGTGATTGTTCTAAGAGTGGAACAGCATAACGTGTATGAATGTTTTAAATACACCCACATGATTTCATTATGCACAAGGAATTTGAATGTTGCCACCGTCAAGTTTTCCAATTCCTTGATGCAAAATCATCATGCAACTTGATAAATTACGGATATTTTTTGAGGTCATCACTTGAACCATGATAGTGTGTCTATGGTATATGGATAACCACCAACAATCTATACCCAATGATGTCTTATTGTAGAATGACTACTATAGGAAAAAGATGGATCCCAATGAAGTCATGGTTAATTAAGAAAGAAATGGAAGCAAAGGGGGATCAAATAAGATCATATGATTAGAAATATGAAGACTCCACTTGTTAGTACCTAGTTTATATGGACATCAGCATTGTATTATGGTATGTAATAATGAGAGTGTAATGAACTATATGTTTAGAGATCGGAGATACACGTTGTGAATTTAATCAATGCCCCTATGGATTAAAGTTATTGAGATTCTGTCTCTAATATTTTGGAAATTTAAACCTACTAATGAGTCAAGAATGTGCTAGGTAATGGATCATGCACTCCTCCCTAACCCTGCTTAATCGAGGACCATAACTCGTAGGAAGTCCTGGCAATAGAATGGATCAAAGTGTGACTTCATCTCACTTTTGTCAAGACATTCGAGAAACTACAACAATGATAGATGAGACCACGAAAAGGGTCTATAAGCAGCACTGTGAGTTCCAGCTAAGGATAATAGAAACCTTAGTAGGGGCTAAGCATAATGGCACCGCCTCTGTATCGATCTTGGCAGAAGTGTTGGACTTATTTGGACCTCTTACCCAAAGTCTCCAGGAACAATAGAGGGGCATGGTTGCATCAATGGTAGTCGTGTGTCACAAACAAGGAACTCATCAAGGGCCTCAAGAGGAGTTGTTGGTAGCTCAAGGAAGGGATAAACAAGTAAAGAGAACCCAAGAAGAAGAAACACTACGAGTTGTACCTTGGGTACCTCATTTTGGAAATGAAGAACTTTCGGTGGGACCATCATCCACCTTTAATAAGACCTTAATGCAACCTAGTGCGGGTCCCAGGAGATGTTATCTATGCGAAAGTCAAAAGCACCTTATGAGACAATGCACCTGAATCGTTACACAAGCACCGTCACCAAGACTCGATGAAGTAGTTGCATGCATCTCCTGTGGAATGGTGAGGCATGAGGCTCATGAATGTCTAAAGTATTGGGAGTGCTATGCCTCAATGTGAGGGCGGACCTCGTATTGAATACCCCCAATTTTGAGAATTGGGTAAGTCTTGAACTCCCTCGATTACTAAATATCATAGCGGATATGTGTTGATCTCGGGAGTTATGACGCATGATAGAGACCCATATTAATGGGATAAGAACTGACAATTATGACCTGATTTTAGGGGGCAAAATCCTTAAAAATTTAGGGTATTATAAGACCCACACCCGGAATCCTTACCAACTCGGATCCCTACTATGTCGAGTCTTATTGTGCTAACACTTGGCACCTTGACTTTTCACCCTCCATATGATGATTGGGTCAAACTTTAGGATCCCCTAGTGATGGTAGAGTGTGGAAAATGATATCCAAGAAACCTAGAAAGCATCCCCACCAAAGTAGGCTCACAAAACTAAGTCTAAACCTATTTTAAGCCTAACCGGAGGAATAACCAGATGAACGATCATCCAGTTGATAGCAACCGGTTGAACATGAGATTGGGCCTTTCTCTCTCTCAAATTTATATAAACGGAGGCCTCAAGCCTCTTTATTTCCTTCTTGGAACCGAAAGAGTGAAAGTGGAAGAAAGAGAAGAGGAGTGAAAGCTTGGAACTTAAGCTCATGCACCAGTTCTCCTAGAGGTAGATTCCCTTCCTTCATCCCTTTCCATTTCTTGTGAGGAATGCATGTGAGACCATGGTGAAGCTTCACTATTAATGGTCTCCATCAATGGAGACCGAGTTTGACCTAGAAAACCTAGGTTATCATCCCCTCCATGAATGGAGACATCAATGGGGTCTAAACAACTCCCGTTATGTGTAAATATGATGGGAAAATATTTCCAACCACTTAGGGTAAAGGAAACCAAGTGGGAAAACATTCCCTAAAGAAGGAAACCTTCAAAAAAGGAAACCTTCTCTAGTTCGTGTTCCCCAAAGAAGGAAACCTTCAAAAAAGAAAACCTTCTCTAGTTCGTGTTTGGCTTCTAGGCCTGAACCAGAGGACTAGCAGTATAATACCCACACTCCACTAACTTGGTCTAATCGTGTCGTGTCAGGTCTTCCCATCATTCCTGGACCAAGTGGACCGAGCGTGTAAAGATAGATCACAAACCAGGTATGAGAATCAAGTTAAAAACACTAAAAACATACCTAAGGTCGCATGCCTGGGTAGTATGGTCGACCATAAGGAAGGGAAGCAAAAATCTCAAATTCAAAACCCCACGGTCGATGATTTTGACCCTACGGTAGACGGTTTATGCGATCGTATAATCGACCGTGAGAACCCAGATCAAACTCCGAGTTTTGGAAACTTTCCTAAACTAAGGGATTGCTTTCCTAATTGAAAGAGGACTTTACATGGAGAGTTTTCCTCTATATAAAGGATGTCCCTCATCCATTTTCCACTCTTTTAAAACATTAGTAAACCCTAAAGAAAGAGAAGGAAGAGAAGGAAGAGAATGAGAAGAAGAAAAAGCTAAGGAGAAAAATTTCCTGAAAAGGGATTGGCTCTCTATTACAGGCCAAGGTATGAAACGAATCTCTGGAGATGTAAACTCTAAGGAATAAGACTTCTATGAAATATAGGCAATATCAACCTATTATGATCTATGTGATTTCCTTGAGAAAATCCCAAGGAGAATCATGAGGAGTTAATTTGATGATTAGGGTTGATAAGAAATTACTAATGATGGCTATATGATGACCTTAGAATAAATCCCATTGAAGAATAGAAGAATTAACTCAGGAAGAACTTGAATTTCATGTAGACTGTGGCCAGAAATCTCAAGGTCGTAGCTACGGTCGACCATAGCATGACCAGTATGACTAGAAGATCAACCATAGGCATTCGAGAAGATTTCAGAAATCATATGGTTGCAGCTACAGTCACACCATATGCGACTGTAGGGTATCGCCCGTAAACAGTAAGGTCAATACAGCATGAAACCATAGGACTAATCAGACACCTATCAGTGCTCTGTTTCGATTTCCCACTACTGTAACATGCCACATATGAACCCTAACTTAAATTCATATAACTTTTAGGTTGTTAAATCAATTCAAAGAGAATTTCAAGGCTTGGAAGGACATCAAGAATTACTAACAGGTGAGGGAACAAAACCTGAACTTTGGAAAATAACAAACTATTTAATTTTATTGAGTCCAATGCCATGATTGATTCTATTCTTGTATGCTTGTAATGTGCATCTCACATGTCATCCAATATTTCTGCTATTATTGTTCATGCATATTTAATTTTATTTATTTATAACATGATGATGATGATGATGATGATGCTAGGAATAGGAATGTGAATGTATGTGTGTGGTTGGTGTGTTGGATGCGAGTGGAGCATCAGGGGGAGGACATGGCATGGTGGTCTTTGACCTCGTCACCAGACTCTAGCTCTATCTCTACTCAAGTCTTGTCCACTAACATCGTCATATCGTCATTACCTTAGTAGAACTATTACGTCATAGGGCATCAAGGGAGGTGGTCTCGGACCATGTGGTCTCTGACTCTATCGGGAGACCTTAGCTCTATCTCTATGGACATATTGAGGGATGTTGGGGTGAGGCCTTAGATACACTGTTTGGCATTAGGATTGGTTAGTTGTGAGCCCAGTTTGCAAGTCCTCTCCAATAGGGGCTTACGTGTTGATATGGGTAGGGCATCAGGGGAAGTGTTGGCGGTGTTTGATCCGGACACTTTAGCTCTATCTCTATTCCATGGTGGGTGTATGTGGGATGGCAATGGTGTTTAATCCATTGGGTGGATTCACACACTCGTGTATAGAGGTGCGGCGGCCACCAAACCTTTCTATAGCACATTAGAAACTTATAAACCAGGCCAATGATATGAATTGAATGCATACATATGTTTGTTGCATTGTTTTGTTTGCTCACTGAGCCATGATGTGTGCTCACCCTTTCAACTTTGAATATTTTTAGTTGATGATGCAGGTCCTACGGTTGAAGAATATATGAATGCGCCGACGTATGGACACGTTACTGCGATGGATGTAGAAGTTGAAGAAGATGCGCATGATTCATCATGCGAGTGCAACCAATGTGTTTTTGCTTAAGTTTAGTTATAATTTGAACATCGGACATGTAATTGATTATTTATTTTTATGTCTTGTGGTTTGAAGATAATTGGATTAAATAATTATTTATCACTGTTAGACTCTCAGTTCATTATCTGTAAGACTTTCGCTTATTTGTTTTTTACCTCTTATTATTAATGTAGAATGTGTGTGTGGTTTGTTATGGTGGGTACGACCTATGTGAGATCCTGGGTGAACCGTTGGTTTATTGGCAGTTCATCACACCATTCTGGTTAGACCAGAATTGGGGTGTGACAAGCAGTGGCCTTAACTCTGGTTGACTCAAAACCAGTCCTCCACCAAGGAAAATGCCTTAGCTCATTAAACCAAGTAATTATCAGAGCCACCTAACTGGAGTTACGATCCTCTGGATAGCTTAGACCATGCCTCCACCGAGGCCAATGCCTTGGCTTATGACCAATGAACCAACCGGAACCTCCTACTCGCAGCATAAACCAGCAGCATAAATTAGTGGCATGAACTGGAGGTAGTGTCGGATGATACACCACCCTGTAAAGCTTTCTAAAAACCCATTGGAACCACACTGTATAATAGTGGATATGAAGCGGATGGTCTACCGAATGACTGACCATCCGATTCATCCTCTGGTTCCGTTAACTTAAGAAATAACTAAGTGTTAACTGGCCTCTTGTACCGGAGGAACGACCATTCGGTTCTATCCTCCGGTTCACTCTTTATTGGCTTATAAGCCTAGTAATGATTAAGAAGACTATCCTTTCGGTTCTCGGCCTTCCTTGGGACCCATGCATAGACTCTAAGACTTGTCTATGCTGGTTTAAAAGATGTTTATCAACCCAACAAAACTTATCTAATTAATTAGGTAAAATACAGCGGGTAGCGGATGAAGCCTTCTGTAGGCTTCAAGGTTCTTCAGCACCACTGGTGTCTACAGGTGAGGGGTCGGGTCACTTAGAGTTTGAGCATGTGTTTGTTGTGTGTGCATTTCCTTGCTATAATATGTCATCAAATAAATTGTATATAATTGTTCATGCATTTGTATTATAACAATAAATATGTATGTTGATTGTTGTATGATGGACGTGTGGCATGTGGGAGCAAAATACACGGGCCATGTTGTTTTTTTGTGGGCACCCTAGTAGGGAGACAGTGATCTATGGAAGAGGGGATCCAGGGTTCCCTGTGGAGTGTAGTCTTTCATATCATTATGTGTGATAACCATATATGATGGTGCGTGTAACATGTGGAAGCACGAGCATGCGTACCATGTTGGTGTGCCAGTATCTTAATAGAGACATGGTGACCCATGAGAGTAGGGATCCAGGGTTCTCTATTAAGGCGCCACCCATGTATGGTGGCCAACCATGATTGCATACGTATTTGATTGCTACTCACAATTGCTTATCTATTTGCTTCTGTACAGTATTCATAAATTATTGCATAGGATTGCATTGGATACCTGACTTCTTACTGAGTTAGGATGTGAGCTCACCCCTCGATATCAAAATCTTTTTAGCTTTAGTTATCGGTACCTCTTCTATGACAGCTGATATGGATCCTATTGATGTAAAGGGCACTTCTCTTAGTAAAAGGCCACTGAGGGGTCATGTCGAGGGATGTACCTATAAAGACTGTGTTTATGGGACACGAGTCAACGGCTCCCTTCCATGAATTGGATGTCTGTAGATAGATGTTGTTACACCCCAATTCCGACTGAACTATAAGTGTAAGTGAACCGTCTCAAAACCCAACGGTACACACAAGGATCTTAATAGACCGTGTCAACAAACCATTCAAAGCAATCGAACCATAATTAGAGAAATATAAATAGCAGTGGAATTTAATATTAAATGAACTAAGTTTTTAATTTATAAATAAATAATATTTAAATTATTTTCAATCCGAAGACATCAATAAATAATTTAATACATCCTTGTATTGAAATTGAAAAGAATAATAAAATAATCCCTAAAGGAACACGTAGTAAGAGCACTCACATGAGGCATCATGCTCATCCTCTACTGTCTGTGTATCTATAGTAGCTACTATCCCATATATTGGGGCAGCCATAAAGTTTTCTACAGTGTAATCTGCATCAACATCTGAAAAGAGAATATATATATATATATGGATGAGCTCACAACTTAGCTCAGTAAAACACAAGACCAATGCAACATACAAAATGCATGAGATAACATTACAATTGGGTCAGGTATAACTTGCAAAGTGCTATGGTAAGGTTTGGTAGCGACTGCACCTCCATGCATGAGAGTATGAGCACACCCAAGAGTCAGGCTCTGATCCACACTACTGTTGTTGCCCCACATCACTTACTCTAGTATAGAGATAGAGCTAGAGTCTGGCGGGTAGGCAGAGCCACCATCCCACATCCTCCCCCTGATACCTTATACCGCACCAACACCTAAACCCCTGTTGGCAAGGGTTTACAAGTGGGTTCCATTTCTAACTAGTCCTATATGTTATCATAGTATCTATGGCCCTACCCTAGCATAGCTCCCTACGACATAGAGATAGGGCTCGAGTCTGGTGCGCAGGGGGAGCCACAATCCCACATCCTCCCCTTGATACCGTATTGGCACCAAGTTCGCTAAGGTAGACAGTGATACAAAAAGGTGTTAGTGTGAGGATATATCCAGCGCTCCACTCCCCTTTACATTCCATACACTAACGAAAACATTTCCATGCCTAAACAAACATCATCCTAGCATACGAATATGCATGAATAGATAATAAAATTTAAATAACTACAAGATATGTGAAACACACAGACAATAAGCAACGGATTACAGAAACAGATACGATTGCAACGGTTTACAATTATTTAGTTAATTAGGGTTTAGGGTCTTGTCCCTTACCTAACGCATAATCGCAAGTCTTCTCTGCGTCACGAAGTCCACTCACACCGTCTACAAGTCCTACATGACCATATTTATATGTTAGAATTAAGTTGTTAGGGTTATAGTTGGTCAGAACCAAGTCTGGCCAACAACTAGGCTTCAAAAAACATACCGATCACACATACCGGTCTCACTCTAATAAGGTCGGTATGTGCCTACAGTATATACCATATAACCGTACCACAGTCTCTTTGTCATGCCGGTATGTGTCTACGGTATATACTGCAAGACCATACCATAGGACTAGAGTCCAGCCAGTATGCCCTGCGGTATGTACCGCAGGACCATACCGCAAGACTAGAGTCCAGCCGATATACCCTGTGGTATAGGATACTGTAGGACTTCTTTGTCCAACCGGTTTGGGTCCTTGAGTCTATTCTCAGACCTCCTTCTTCCATTGGTCCTCGGCTTTGTTTCAGGGTCCCTCCTATACCATTTTAAGGTAAAGATACATATTAGGTTTAGATTACTTATCATTTAACATTGTAGAACGACGTTTCCATCCTTCTCATAATGGATCCCAATATGAACTAGGGTTTTGGATCATTACGCCATTTCACGGCTTTGATCCTTAATCCCAACATCAATACAGAGGTTGAGCACTTACCGGTGTTTGTTGAATGGCGGTGCTCTCCTTTAACAAAAAATCCCTTCTCGAATAACCTCCTTCCTCTTTACTCCTTCTCAGATCTCTTCCAAAAGGCTCTAGGGTTTGAGAGTGTTTGGAAAGGATATAAGAGAAGGAATGATGCATATATATAATAGGAGACCATTCTAGGAAGGTCTCCTATGTCTAAAATGTTTCCTAAACTTGGATTCTAAGTGTGGGACCCACTAGAGTCTGTCCACACTCGTGCACATATACCGGTCTCATTCTGAGTGAGACTGGTACCGAGACTGTTATGTAAAAATTTAATTTTTAAGTATCATTTCTCATACCTGGATGTCGTGGTTAGTTAGTCAGCCTCGCTTTCCGGTGGGGTTAATTTGGGGGGGGTCACGCGGAAAAAAAAAAAAAGAAAGGGTTTAGTTTAAAGAGAAAAAAATAATTACAACTCTACCTGTCACACCCCAATTCCGCACATTTCAGAATGGTGTGATGAACCGCTAAATAACCAACGGTTCAACCAGGATCTCAAGTAGGCTATCCCCGTGTTACCTGAACCTTCATATACCCACCATCATAATCAGAGTAAATACACAATAGCGGAAGTCTTATAAATAAATGAACTGAGAACTAAAATGGTATTCATAAATAATAGCAAATTATTCTGTGTTCAAACTGAGACATAAATAATTAAGTACCAAATACATGTCTTATAAATCCAATAAAGAAACCTATAAAAATATCTAATCGAATACACACGAGTTGCACTCGCAAGAGGAGTCGTGTGTATCATCTTCAGCTCCAACTTCCATAGCTGCTACATTTCCATACGCTGACGCGTTCATATAATCTTCGACTGTATAACCTGCATCATCAACTAAAAATATTCGACGTCGAGGGGTGAGCACACAACACGGCTCGTTGAGTAGCCAAAACAATGCAACATTACATATGCATGCAAAAAAATCAATTTATATCTTTGGTCTTGGTTTATAGTTTGCAATGTGCAATAGAAAGGTTGGGTGGTCAAAGGTTAACGTTTATTGACACCGCCTCTATACACAGGGTGTGGAAGCCCGCCCGAAGGTTAACGTTTATCGTCGTCCCCATCCACCCTACCATAACATTATACAACAAAGGTTAACGTTTATTGCTATATAATGCTATACCAACACGTAAGCCCCTGTTAGCGAGGGCTTGCAAACTGGGCTCGCTACTAACCAATCCTAATGCCAAACAGTGTATCCAAGGCCTCACCCCAGCATCCCTCAGAACATCCATAGAGATAGAGCTAAGGCCCCCGGTAGAGTCGGAGACTACAAGGACCGAGACCACCTCCCCCGATACTCTACGACATAATAGTTCCGCTAAGGTAATGGCATCCGACGATGCCAATGCACATGACTTGAGTTAGAGATAGAGCTAAAGTCTTCGAGACCCGCCAAAGGTTAACGTTTATTGGCGTTCTCATCACACCTCCCCTGATACTCGCTCGCATCAAGCACATCAACCACACACATACAAGCACATGCCTATTCCTATCATCATCATCATCATCATGTTATAAACAATAAAGTAAATATGCATGAACAAGTAACAGAAATATTGGATGGCATCTTTGTATGCACATTACAAACATATTCGCATAGAATCAAACATGGCATAGGACTCAAGAAATAGAAAACAGTTTATTATTAACCAATTTAGTTTGGGGTTAAGGTTCCTCACCTTAGCTTGCTAAAAGATACTTTTCCAAGCTTTAGAATCACCGTTATAACGTAATTATATTGCTAGCAAGCCTAACCAAGTCGATAGTATTTAATTAGAATTAATTCGGAATTTAAAACCATTCTGTCAACTGAGGGTCGATGCTAGGGTCGATGCTAGGGTCGATGGGTCTATCGACCCTCCCTCCATTCTGAACTTCCCGAATGCGGATGGTCTATCGACCCTCGGTGCGACCCTTGGTGCACTCCGGTCCAATTTCCACTTTTAAATCCATTCTTCGTGTTTGGGTCCTATGGCTTACTTCCTACATTCATTCAACGGTCATTCCATGGTCTAGAACCATGTATAATCCATCTAGATAGTTTTTCGTGCATCCTCCGATGGTTTTCCATGAAAACCTTACCATGGATGGATGGTTTGGGTTTCTCGAAATCCTACACTCAACCATATCTAACCTAAGGTCTGTAGAAACTCATGGAATTAGTATCCATACCCGAGAAGATTACTTTTCTCTGCAAATTCTTCTCCTTTTTGCTAAGCCTTCTTCCTAGCCTCCTTTCTTCCTCTTTTCCTTCTTCTCTCTTTCTCTCAATTCAATTAGGGTTGTGAAAGGAGTGAATGTGGCTTAGGGACGTCCTTTAAATAGACTAGGAATGTCCTATAATAATCCCATTGAGATTTGGAAGGAATCCCAACCGAAAATTAGGAAATTTCCTAATTTCGGTTTCGTCGAAACCGAGGGTCGATGGGAGGGTCGATGATCCCGTCGTCCCTAGGGTCTTAAGCTGTCCGACCCTCCCTTCAAAGCGAGGGGTCGACTTTTGTGTTTTGGGAGGTCCGACCCCGCTTAGCTGGGTGTGCGACCCTCCCCTAAAATTAAGTATTTTTGGGTCGATTTTATACACGGGATCTCGATCTCCTTCATGCCCTTTGTCCATTTGACTCGACCATGATGGGTAAACCTGGTTCAAGGTGGTAAGACCGGGTTAGTTCTACACGGGTCTTACAACTCCCCCAACTTATAAAAATTTTATCCTCGAAATTAATTACTTCAAATGTCAAATCATCGGTCAATTCCGGCAAATCCTCTGTCAACACATGTGTTGGGTCTTTGACATACTTCTTCAATAAGGATATGTGAAATACGTCATGCACACTTGACATAGATGGTGGTAGTGCTAGCCCGATAAGCTACTTTTCCACGCTTAGCGAGAATCTCATATGGCCCGACGTATCTTGGACTTATTTTTCCTTTCCGTCCGAACCTCTTCAATCCTCGCATAGGCGATACTTTCAAAAATACTTTATCACCTACGGCGAACTCTAGCTCTCTTCGTCGAGTATCTGCGTATTGCTTCCGACGGTTCTGAGCTACTCTTACTCTTTCCTTGATGATGTTGACCACTTTCGACAAGTCTCTTCAACAAATTCGGTCCAACAATACTACGTTCTCCAACTTCATTCCAAAACAAGGGAGTTCGACACTTCCGCCATACGGTGCTTCATAAGGTGACATACGTATAGTAGCTGATAGCTGTTATTGTAAGCGAACTTCGATCAATGGTAACTTTTCGTCCCATGATCCCTTGAAATCAATCACACATGCTCGTAGCATATCTTCTAGAATCTGGATTGTGCGCTCCGATCGTCCGTGCAGTGCGTGGGTGGAATGCGATCGAACTTCAATGTTGTACCCATAGCCTTTTGCGGTCCTTCCCAAAATTTGGAAGTAAATCGTGGATCTCTATCGGACACAATGCTTTTCGGAACACCATGTAGCCGAACAATATTATCCACATACGGCTTTGCTAACCTTTCCGGTGTATATTTGGGGTCGTATCGGTATGAAGCGAGCTGTTTTAGTCGGACGGTCCACAATCACCCAAAGCTGCGTCAACTACTCGAGGAGTCAATGGTAGTCCGTGGCGAAGTCCATAGTGATGCGGTCCCATTTCCATGTTGGTTCCGGTAATGGTTGTAATAGTCCTGCGGGTCTTTGTCGTTCCGCCTTTACCTTCGACAATTTAGGCATTGAGACCACGAACTTGGCTACATCCGCCTTCATTCCCCTCCACCAATACAGTTTCTTTAGATCATGATACATTTTTGTGCTTCCGGGATGTATCGAGTAGATGGTGGTATGGGCTTCCTTCATCGGTCGGTGTCTAATGTTCATACTTTTCGTTTCGGTACACATATTCTCCCTTTATATTTCAGTACCTTCTCGGTATCTAAGGTGAACTCGGGGGTTGGTCCTACCTTTCTCAATATCTTCTTGTCTTGTTCTCGGATAAGGATCTGCTTTGATAAGCTGTCTTCACTTCGTCCACTATATCCGGTATAATCTTCAATGCCGCGAACATATTCGAAAACCGATGAATAAACCCTTGGCTAGCTGATTCATCCGTTGTATCTATCACATATTGTTCGTTGCCGTGATTGAACACCATTCCGTTGGTATACATTCTTTGCGGTCGTGCTAGTTTCTCCTTGAGACTTTATCATTGCTTTTACGCTCAATGCATCTGCTACTACGTTCGCTTTTCCCGGATGATACTGGATATCACAATCATAGTCTTTCAATAGTTCCAGCCATCTTCTTTGTCTCATATTCAACTCCTTCTGATTAAATAGATAAGTAAGACTTTTATGGTCCGACTTGATCTGAAATTTCTCTCCGTATAGGTAGTGTCTCCATATCTTGACAGCATGTACTACTGCCGCTAACTCCAAATCATGAGTGGGGTAATTCTTCTCATGTACCTTCAACTGTCTCGATGCATACGCAACCACTTGCTCTCCTTGCATAAGCACACATCCTAGTCCCAATCCCGATGCATCAGTGTATAAGGTAAATGTCGTCCGGAGCGGGAATGGTCAAAATTGGGGCGGATATCAATCTGGTCTTCGGTGTTTGAAAACTCTTTTCACACTTATCCGTCCATACGAACTTTTCTCCTTTCTTGGTCAAGCGGTGAGAGGTACGGCAATCCGAGAATAGTCTTCTACGAATCTCCGATAATATCCAGCTAGACCCGGGAAAACTTCTAATTTCTGAAACACTCTTTGGTGCTTCCCACTTTACTATAGCATCGATCTTACTGGGGTCCACTTTGATTCCTTCTGCGGATACTACATGGCCTAGAAAGGCGACTTCACTTAGCCAAAACTCACACTTCGAAAATTTGGCGTATAACTTCTCTTTTCTTAAACGCTGTAGGGCTGCGTTTAGGTTCTTGACATGGGTTTCCTTGTCTTTGGAATATACCAATATGTCATCAATAAATACTATGACCGACGTATCCAACATATCGTGGAAAACCCGGTTCATAAGTTCCATGAATGTTGCCGGTGCATTAGTTAGTCCGAAGGACATCACTAGGAACTCATAATGTCCGTATCTTGTCCCGAAAGCTGTCTTCAGAATGTCACCTTCTTTAATCTTGAGTTGATGATAGCTCGATCGAAGATCGATCTTTGAAAATACCTTCGCTCCTTGTAGCGATCGAACAAGTCATCGATCCTGGGTAGTGGATATCGATTCTTGATTGTCGGTTTATTCAACTCTCGATAGTCGATGCATAATCGAGCGCTACCATCCTTCTTCTTTACGAACAACACCGGTGCTCCCCCATGGAGATATCTTGGGTCTAATATAACCCTTATCCGGCGGTTCTTGTAATTGCACTTTTAATTCCTTCGGTTCGGTAGGAGCCATTCTATAAGGTGCTTTTGATCTTGGTGCGGCTCCGGTATAAGGTCTATTACAAACTCCGTGGCTCGGTCGGGTGGTAATCCGGGTAGTTCCTCGGAAATACATCGGGAAAATCTCGCCACGACATCAATATCTTCCATTCGTGGCACGTCCTTGGTTAGGTCGACCAGCGATACTAAATATCCGACCGCTCCTTTCTCAAGGCACTTCTTAGCCTTTAATCTGAGAGTATGAGCTTGCGTCTCTGGGAAGTTTGGTTCCCGAGAAACTGAATTCTGCTCCTTCTTTGTCTTTGAGCGTTAGCTTCTTCTCGGCGCATAACAGATTTGCGGAATGCCGAGCTAACCGGTCCATTCCCAAGATGGCGTCAAAGTCTGCCATCTCAAGTTGTATTAAGGTTGCATCCAAGGTCTGCTTTCCAATGAGGACTGGACATGGTCCATAACCTTTCTCTAATTCCACTTCTAATCCCATCAGTGGCTGTACAAGTAGTTTGTAGTCTAATGTTTTGATGGGCAGATTGGTCTTCTTTCCAAACGACACAGATATAAATGAATGAGTAGCTCCTGAATCAAAGATTACTCTGGCGGGTACGCCATTGATAGGTACGATACCTGTGATTCGTTTTTACTTAGTCTACATGCTCAATCAATTCTAATTATAGCCTTACAAGTTTCGGTCATACCTGTGACCACATCGGGCGATGCGGCAGCATCCTCTGATGTAACGGCATATACCCGTCCTTGATGTAGTTGCTTCTTGGGTTTTGGGCACTCTCTTGCCATATGCCCTGGTTGGTTGCAGTTATAGCACTTCGGGGCTTCAAAATTTGACTTTGGCTGTGGTTGAGCTGCTGCAGTAGACTTTGGTGCAGTTGCAAAATTCTGAGGACGGAAAGGTTTATACGTCCTATTATTGCCTCCGTTGTAGGAGTTTCCGGCTGGTCTCTTGATTCCTCTGCTCTGGGAGAAATAGCTCTCCTTCTGGCTCGATTCAATTATTCGAGCAATTTGGACAGCTTCGTTGTAAATCTTCTTTTCTAAACCCAGAACATTTTCCCTTATGCTTCCTCTTAGTCCCGCGACGAATCTACGGGTTTTTGTATCTTCTTCTTGCATACTAGCCGGTGCAAAGAAAAACAGTTCTTCATAGCGCTGTTGATATGCGTCTACGGTCATCTGTCCCTGGTACAAACTCAGGAACTCTTTCTCCATTGAATCTCTGAAGCTTCTGGGGAAATACTTCTCGAAGAATGCTTCTTTATATATAGCCCATGTCAGTAGGGCGTGCTTGCTCAATAAGTATGTCTTTGTAGATTTCCACCAATGGTGTGCGTCGCCTTTGAGCATGAAGGTGGCGCATAACACTTTTTCTTCCTCAGTGATAGTCATCATAAGGAAGTTCCTTTCCATCTCGTCTATCCAGTGTGCTGGCCACAGTGGATCAGACGGCTTGCCATTGAATTCTCTCGGTTTCATCTTCAAAAATCTCTCTACTAGTCGGGAGTGATCCAGTTGATTTTGGTATGCCCCAAACATAGGGGGTGGATACTGATAGTTCCCTTGGGCTGCTTCTGGGACTTGCACTGGAATTGGTGCAGCCGGTTGTTGGGGTGTCTGTTGAGCTGGGTGGTTACCCACTGGTGCTGCACTAGCTTGCCCAGTGTGCATGGCTGCAGCCTGAGTGGCTTGAAACATAACTCCCATCGCAACCTGCATTTGAGCTTGTGCATGTTGCATTTGTTGTAGCTGTTGTGCCAGATTCATCACCACCGTTGTTAGCTCTGGTGGTGGTGGTGGCAAATTTGTAGGGTTTGCCGGCTCGGGATTACCCTGTGCGTAATTGTTCTCTTGACTAGTCTCATCCGCCGGTGGTGGTGGTGGGACTGTGTTTCGGGTCTGTCGGGTCACTCTACGGCCAGACATATTTACTTTCGAGATGGATGGTGCCTGAAAATCATCAAAATCAGTGAGAAATCATTTATACTTCATGTAGGCACGCTAATCGATATAAAATTCAAAATCTCCAATTCATTCTGAAATAAATACTGTCTTTTCTATGTAGGGTCGATGGTGAGGGTCGCTGGTGTGTCCGACCCTTGGTATCCGACCTTGGGAATGACTTTGTTCTTCCCAGAGCGGAGGGTCGATGCGAGGGTCGATGGGTGTCCGACCCTCAGTCCGACCCTCGATTTTCTGTCAGATTCTCGAGAGCCGAGGGTCGATTGGAGGGTCGATCCGAGGGTCGATGGTGTCAGTCGAATTGTCCGACCCTCGGACCAAAAATCAGATTTTTAAGATCCGATTCTGGGTCAATTCTCACTATCCCTCCTCCGTTTCGACTCGTCTCTACTCTCCGAGTTGCTACAGTGCTACTTCACTATTGTGGATCGTCTTTAGTCCGAGTTTCGACATCCACATCACCTCTACAGGTAAAATTTCCCAACTTTCCCTATTTTTAGGTTTTTATTTCTAGGTTTTTCCTCATTTAGCTCGTATTTTCCAAATTAAACTTTTTCCAACCGTAAAAATTCGATTTTTATTGGGGGCTTTTGTTATTGGGGTCTTGAGGAACGAAAGCCCTCAAAAATTTTTGAGTTTCATCGGTTGGTTATCGAGAAACTTAAATTTTTCTCTTTTTTCCCTAATTTATCGAAATTTTTTATTTTTCTTCAATTTCTTCAAATTGGACCTTATTCGTTAAAATTTTCTACTACATGTAGATTGTAGGATATGTTTTAACCTACGTAAGTTCTTATGCCCACTTGTATGGTGAGATGGGACTTATGGTCAATGGGCGTTATTAAATTAAATTTTTCGGATTTTTATCCTATTAACTCCTTATTCCTTTTCTCCTTCTTATTTTTGCAGATACTATGGCCCGTAGTAAAGTGCCAAGATTGCGTGATCCACTTCGCTTCCGTTCGAACGAAGCCGAGGCACAGTATGCTGACTACGCCCGTAAGAAAGTGGAAGGGGGTCGCATGGTGAACTTGGCTGAGCTAGCCTTGTTCAATGTAGAGGGAACATTCGGTGATATGGGGTGGCTCCCTGTCATCACATACGACGCGTGCACCTGTCCAGACTTGGTGCGCCAATTTTATTGTAATCTCCAGGTGGTGGGGAATTACAATGATGTTGAGCACGGCCAGGAGTTGCGCATCACCAGCTACGTCAAGGGGGTGCACATCTCCTTTGATTATCGGCAGCTGGCCGATCTGTTGGGCATTGCCTATGATGGCCCTATGGTGTCTTGTGCGCGGGAGAGCCACAGTTTGTTGAGATGGAGATGAGAGCTGAGATCGACAACCAGTTGCTCCGTCCCGATAGATGGCAGATGAGAGCTTGCTACTTGCGTCCAGCTCCACGGGTCTTCTGCAAGATTATCCAGCATAATCTGATCCCGTAGAGTGGGCATTATGAGAGGGTCTCTCAGCTGACTCAGTTCTTGATCTACTGTATCTGCACTCGTCAGCCGGTCTGCCTTCCTTACATCATCATGCGGACGATGATTAGTGCAACATTGTCCAGTCATAGGGGTAACCTACCCTATGGACGCATGATTACAGTGCTACTGACCCGTCTGGGGGTGGATCTAGTAGATGAGAAGATCCAGGAGAAGACCTTCTCATCGCCTCTAGATTGGGAGGCTATCTGCAAGATGGGGCTGCGAGATGCGGAGGTTAATGATGAGGAGAGGAACGCAATGGTGCGCCCTCACACTCGGGTTGAGATGGCTGATCCCGGGGCTGCCGCTAGGGCTCGTGGGGATCCGGTCGACGATGATCGCTTATATATGGATGTCGATGCGATACCACCGCCATCACCCACGCATGCGGATAGGGCTGGTACTTCTGCTGCGGCGGCTTCGGTACCCGAGACCAGTCCTTCTCATGATGCTGGTCCTTCACGCCCACCTTCTGATATGATGGAGATATTGCGCGAGATCAGAGAGGCTCAGCGCAGATCGGACCTGAGGATGGAGGAGTTGCTAGATGCTCAGCGCATGAGAGTGGATGAGCTGTTGGCTGCTCAGCACACATCTGACGCGCGGGTAGGTGTGCTCATGGAGATCCAGCGTGCGGCCCGACGGGAGAGTAGTCGATCTCACAGCTAGTCTACCGAGCGACCCGGACTCAGATAGCCTGGTTGACTAGAGTCTATGCTGAGGACTACGACAGAGATCGTGAGGCTCCACCTCCTCCTTCGCCTCCAGCTTCCTGATTGTACTTTACTTTTCCTTGTACTACAGAGTAACTGTCCGGGTTGTGGACTGTACTCTGTTTTAGATATATATTTACTCTTTGTTTCGTTCTCATTGTATGTCAACTTCATATACTCACCATCATAATCAGAGTAAATACACAATAGCGGAAGTCTTATAAATAAATGAATTGAGAACTAAAATGGTATTCATAAATAATAGCAAATTATTCTGTGTTCAAACTGAGACATAAATAATTAAGTACCAAATACATGTCTTATAAATCCAATAAAGAAACCTATAAAAATATCTAATCGAATACACACGAGTTGCACTCGCAAGAGGAGTCCTGTGTATCATCTTCAGCTCCAACTTCCATAGCTGCTACGTTTCCATACGCTGACGCGTTCATATAATCTTCGACTGTATAACCTGCATCATCAACTAAAAATATTCGACGTCGAGGGGTGAGCACACAACACGGCTCAGTGAGTAGCCAAAACATTGCAACATTACATATGCATGCAAAGAAAAATCAATTTATATCTTTGGTCTTGGTTTATAGTTTGCAATGTGCAATAGAAAGGTTGGGTGGTCAAAGGTTAACGTTTATTGACACCGCCTCTATACACAGGGTGTGGAAGCCCGCCCGAAGGTTAACGTTTATCGTCGTCCCCATCCACCCTACCATAACATTATACAACAAAGGTTAACGTTTATTGCTATATAATGCTATACCAACACGTAAGCCCCTGTTAGCGAGGGCTTGCAAACCGGGCTCGCTACTAACCAATCCTAATGCCAAACAGTGTATCCAAGGCCTCACCCCAGCATCCCTCAGAACATCCATAGAGATAGAGCTAAGGCCCCCCGGTAGAGTCAGAGACTACAAGGACCGAGACCACCTCCCCTGATACTCTACGACATAATAGTTCTGCTAAGGTAATGGCAATACGACGATGCCAATGCACATGACTTGAGTTAGAGATAGAGCTAAAGTGCTGAGACCCGCCAAAGGTTAACGTTTATTGACGTTCTCATCACACCTCCCCTGATACTCGCTCGCATCAAGCACATCAACCACACACATACAAGCACATGCCTATTCCTATCATCATCATCATCATCATGTTATAAACAATAAAGTAAATATGCATGAACAAGTAATAAAAATATTGGATGGCATCGTTGTATGCACATTACAAACATATTCGCATAGAATCAAACATGGCATAGGACTCAAGAAATAGAAAATAATTTATTATTAACCAATTTAGTTTGGGGTTAAGGTTCCTCACCTTAGCTTGCTAAAAGATACTTTTCCAAGCTTTAGAATCACCGTTATAACGTAATTATATTGCTAGCAAACCTAACCAAGTCGATAGTATTTAATTAGAATTAATTCGGAATTTAAAACCATTCCTGCAAATTATTCTCCTTTTTGCTAAGCCTTCTTCCTAGCCTCCTTTCTTCCTCTTTTCCTTCTTCTCTCTTTCTCTCAATTCAATTAGGGTTGTGAAAGGAGTGAATGTGGCTTAGGGACATCCTTTAAATAGACTAGGAATGTCCTATAATAATCCCATTGAGATTTGGAAGGAATCCCAACCGAAAATTAGGAAATTTCCTAATTTCAGTTTCGTCAAAAACCGAGGGTCGATGGGAGGGTCGATGATCCCGTCGACCCTAGTGTCTTAAGCTGTCCGACCCTCCCTTCAAAACTGAGGGTCTGACTTTCTGTTTTGGGAGGTCTGACCCTACTTAGCTGGGTGTGCGACCCTCCCCTAAAATTAAGTGTTTTTGGATCGATTTTATACCTGGGATCTCGATCTCCTTCATGCCCTTGGTCCATTTGACTCGACCATGATGGGTAAACCTGGTTCAAGGTGGTAAGACCGGGTTAGTTTGACACGGGTCTTACATGTACCTTTCGACTGATGAGCTTGACTCGTAAAGCCCATATCTTGTCCAGAAAGATGTCTTGGGAATGTCTGCCTCCTTGATCTTTAGTTGATGATATCCTGACCTCAGGCCAATCTTTGAGAACACAATTGCACCTTGCAGTTAATCAAATAAGTCATCTATTCTAGGCATTGGGTACCTGTTCCTGATGGTAAGCTTTTTTAATTCTTGGTAGTCCATACAAAGACGTACGCTACCGTCTTTCTTCTTGACAAATAGCACAAATGCTCCCCAAGGTGATATACTCAGCCTTATAAATCTCTTGTCTAATAATTCTTACAGTTGGGTCTTCAACTCCTTCAACTTTATAGGAGTCAACTTGTAGGGTGCTCTAGACATCGAGGCTACCCCTGGCAGAAGATCTATCACAAACTCAGTCGCCCTGTCTGGTAGTAATCTGGGTAGGTCTTCTGCGAACACATCAGGAAACTCCCACACTACCTCAATGTATTTCATCTTTGCAAAGTTAGTGGTCACATCCACAACTTATACGATGTATCCTACTCCCCCCTTCTCTAGGCACCTCTTTGCTTTTAGGGCAGAGAGTATAAGCTTTCTCTTCCTAGGAAACTTAGTCCCTTTGAAGTTGAACTCCCTTCCTTCGTTGTCTTTGAAGGATAGCTTCTTATTAGCATACAATAAGCTTGCTGAGTGCTGAGATAACCAGTCCATTCCTAAGATGACATCAAAATCTGACATCTCAAGTTAAACTAGATTGGCTTCCTAATCCCGCCCTTCAATATGTATTGGGAAAGGTCCATAATATTCTTCTAATACCACTTCCATTCCCACTTCCATTCCCATGGAGGATCGAACTAACAGACTTGGTTCCAAAGTTTTGATGGGTCAATCTAGTCATTTTCCAAATGATACTGACATAAAGGAATGGGTGGCCCCTGAATCGAATAGGACTCCAACGGGTACCCCTACTATGTTTATTGTACCTAAGGTTTTTAATTAGCCCTTAGTTCTACATGCTCATACAAATAATGCAGTTACTAAAGGAGTAAGTACAGAATCATACTAGTAACCACATCAAGTGATGCGACTACTTCTTCTATGGTAACGGCATACACCTTGCCTTGCTGCAGTTGCTTCTTTGGTAGTAGGCATGTCCTAGCATAGTGGCCTACCGTTGACAATTAAAGCACTTCACGCTGGTGTTATATCACACTGGTGTTCTATCCCATTGTCTACTGTGTCACAGTAGGAACAGATCTGGTTGGCATAATGTTAGCTAGTGGCCTGAATGGATGATAGATCTGTTGTTTTCTCTACTTTGAGCCTCAAGGTTAGGCCTTTTCAGACCCCTGTTCTGCGCAAAGAAACTGTCTCTTTGACTTGCTTCAATGACTCGAGCCACCTGTACAGCTTCATTGTAGATCATTAGTCCCCACCCCAATATATGCTCTTGTATGACACCTCTAAGACCCATTGTGAAGTGACACAATGGGTCTTATAACTCCTCATACTGGTTGGAGCGAAGAAAAATAACTCCTCATACTTCTGTTGGTATGCCTCCACGATCATTTGAGACTGCTAAAGACTAAGGAACTCCTTCTCTATTTGGTCACGAAAGCTCTTTGGAAAGTATTTTTCAAAGAAGGCCTCTTTGAATATGGCCCAAGTGATGATACCATGCTTCAATTTCAAATAGGCTCTGGTCGAATTCCACCATCCATTGGCTTCTTCCTTCAGCACATGGGTGGCATATAGTACCTTCTCTTCATCAAAACACTCTAGCAAACGAAAGTTCTTTTCCATCTTAGCTATCTACTGTGATGGCCACAGTGGTTTCCCTGACATTCCAGGAAAAGTTGGTAGCTTCAATTTTAGAAATCCATTCACCACTCTAAAGAGGCTACTACGCCCATACGATGCCTGTCCATACGATGCCTGACCATACCATTGCATCTGATATGAGCAATCACCCTGATATCCACCATGATATACACCCTGATATCCACCCTGGTCCTGGTTGGGGGTGGGTGTCCCTGTAACCTATTGGGAAATGTGTTGTGATGGTTTGGTTGCTATTGTTGTCACTCAGTAGCTGTACTACCACCCACTGGTACTGTATTTGCATTTTCTGTGGTTATGGGTGGCATATTCGCAAGTGCAGGCCTAGGTGGCCTAAACATCTTCAACATTTCTTCAAAGAACCTCTATTATTGCGCCTCCATCTGGGTGACCGAATTTGCCACCATGGTTTCTGAGGTTGAGTGTGTAGGACCCGACAGTGGAGCTTCTTCATTGCTTTCCACTTAATTTCCACTCCCATTGTGGGGGTTTTGTTCTTCCTCATTTTTCTTCTCTTCATTTCCTTCAAAGTTTTATGTTCCTAGATCCCTTTCCATAGGAGGTGCTCTTGAGTGACAGCGTCGGCGAGGAGTTCTGCGATCATTTCCTCTCACCATTGCAGACAACTTGAAGATATCTGAATGCATTAAACACAGATGAGACGAGTTAAATATCAAGTCCAGAATGATGTTACTCAGTCTCAATTAATGCATAAATATGAGAATATTCATAATTGGAAAGGATGGAACAAGAATTTAAATTTTTGGAATTTTCTAGGCAAATTTGTCTATTCCGGTCACACCATACCAGTCGCGGGACTTGTAGGAATGGCCCGGCCGGTATAACCTGCGGTATACAAAAAATTTCTTTCTGAGAGGTACCGGTCGCAGAACCAGTCTCACTTTGAGTGAGACCGATATGCTCTGTGGTATGTACCGGTCGCACCATACCACAGGAAATACCGGTTTGACTTCCCGGGGCCTGAGTCTGACCGATATGCTCAAAATGGATTAAAAAGTCGTGATTTTGGCTTTATTCCTCACTTTTCCCTTTTGTTTTCACTCCGATGGTGAGTTGGATCAGAAGTGCTGAGTCTCTACAGTCCAACCGGTGTTCTTAGGAGCGATTCCTCTTGATCAAGCATACCAAACTCGATTCCAAGGTACGTTTCTTCTCTTCTTCATCTCTTTGGGAGAAATCTCATCGTCTTTCATGCCCAAAACTTGATTTTTCTTGATTTGAGAAATTCTAACCATGGAAAACTTCTTTCTTTGTTTGAAAAGGGTTCTTAGGGTCTAATTGAGCAAAACCTCTCAACCTATTCGAAGTTCCACTGGTTGGTATGGTAGAAATCCCAAAATTTTGACTTTTTAACATAGGTTTTCAAAATTTTGGAAATTTGTTGATAGGCATCGATTTTTCTTGCCTTAAGTAAAATTGTTTGATCATGTAACTGCATTGTGTCATTTCATAAGTCCTCCTACCCATATTTGGGTGAGTTTGAGGCTTTTTCTCCATTTACAGCTGTTATGCTGCCTAAATTTCAAAAAATTTCACTAACGTTTCTCTTATTTTGCTTTGCTTTGTAGTTTACAATATGTTTGGGCATTGTGGTGCGGGTAAACACTCTTATGCGCCGGGTATGCACAAACCACACCCTCCTCTCCATCTCTATGATGAAAGGTTGTTTCGATCAGTGGTTGTAGAGGCTCGTTTTCCTTGGTTCCAAGGCAAAAGCATTGAGTCCGACCACTTTGTAAACTTGGAGCACCTACACAGATTTGATCTGGAGGCTGCCTTTAGAGCAATGGGATGGTTACCCATTATTCAGTATGAAGAAACCACATTCCCCATTGTGGTAAAATAGTTCTTTTCTAATCTAGAGGTAAAGGGGGATCCAAATGATTGGGAACATGCTAAGGATCTCTGGATTACCAGCTTTGTGAAAAGGGTGAGGATTTCTTTCAATACAGCTGAGTTGGTAGCACTTCTCCAGATCCCTGATGATGACGAGCTTGTCTATTGTCTGCCCCGAGCAAAAGGGTATCTCATTGAGGAGATGAGGGTAGCAATCGCTGACCAGATTCTGTTACCAGGTAAGATCATGCTAGTAGTAAACCTTCGCCCAGTACCTCACTTATATTACCGCATCATATAGCATGATATCGTCCCCTAGAGCGGTCATTTCGGGGAGGTGTCCCAATTGACCCAATACATTACTTACTATGTTACTACCAGGCACCGAGTCTGCTTGCCTTACTTGATTATCCACACAATAATCTGTGTTACAAGGCCTAATGTATCGGGCAATCTTCCCTATGATAGGCTGATTACAAAGTTGCTACGCCGCTTAGGGGTGGACATGCGCAGCAAGCCAGCTTATGAGGACACCATGACCTCTGATATAGATATAGCGGCTATCTACAAGATGCAAATGGAGGACCTACAGCTTAGTGACGAGGAACTATAAGCTCGTCCCCTTCCTCCCAAGAATCAGACAGCAGATGCAGTAGTAGCAATAGCAGCAGTAGTAGGGGTGATGAGGATGTGCACATGGAGGACATCCCTACACCTACACCCCAGTCCATACTAAGGGCAGGACCATCTCAGCATCCTCCAGATACAGTGATGGGCATGTTCATGGAGATTAAAGATGCTTAGCGTGAGATGAGTCGTGACCTGAGGCGTCTAGCTCACAGCCTACGGGTCACACAGGACCAGATGCATTGGCTCAGAGAGGCTTACGAGTGGGATTATGATATCACTGATCTGATTCCACCTAGGCCCCCTACTCCACCATAGCCAGACCTTGTCTCATTTACTTACATATATGCGGTTTACTTTTGTTAATAGAGTAACTGTCCAGTTTGTGGACTGTACCCTGTCATATGCATTATATTTTTCTTTGTCTAAATTTTTACATGTTTATTTGGTCTTCTCCCTAGACAGATGTGCTTATAAATTTTCTCTTTCAATTAGATAGTATATTGTGCACCTTTTCTTTAAGTCTCAAGCAACAAACAATCTTATCGTGTGTTTTTATTAAAGTTTTTAAATTCCTATCTCAGTTCACTGGACTCAGTTAGATGTATAAATGGTTAGCTGGACAGAGCCTAGAAGCTCTGATACCAAGTTGTTACACCCCAATTCCAGCTAAACCAAAAGTGTTAGTGAATAGTTTCAAAACCCAACGGTTCACACTAAGATCTCGATAGACCATGTCAGCAAACCATTCAAAGCAATCTAACCATAATCAGAGAAATATAAATAGTAGTGAAATTTAATATTAAATAAACCGAGGTTTTAATTTGTAAATAAATAATATTTAAATTATTCTTAATCACAAGACATCAATAAATAATTTAATACATCCCTGTATTGAAACTAAAAAGAATAATAAAATAATCCCTAAAGGAACATGTAGTAAGAGCACTCGCATACTTGTCCTCCACTGTCTGTATATCTATAGCAACTACTATCCCATATGTTGGGGCAGCCATAAAGAGTTCTACAGTGTAACCTACATCAACATCTGAAAAGAGAATATATATATATATTTGGGTGAGCTCACAACTTAGCTCAGTAAAGCACAAGACCAATGCAACATACAAAATGCATGAGATAACATTACAATTAGGTTAGGTATAACTTGAAAAGTGCTATGGTAAAGTTTGGTAGCCACCGCACCTCCATGCACGAGAGTGTGAGCACACCCAACAGTCAAGCTCTTATCCACACTACTATTGTTGCCCCACGTCACTCACTCTAGTATAGAGATAGAGCTAGAGTCTGGAGGGTATGCAGAGCCATCATCCCATATCCTCCCCCTAATACCTTATATCGCACCAACACCTAAACACTTATTGGCAAGGGCTTGCAAGTAGGTTCCATTTCTAACCAGTCTTATATGTCATCACAGTATCTATGGCCCTACCCAGCATAGCTCCCTATGACGTAGAGATAGGGCTCGAGTCCAGTGGCAGGTAGAACCACAATCCCACATCCTCCCCTTGATACCCTATTTGCACCAAGCTCTCTAAGGTAGACGACGATACAAAAAGGTATTAGTGTGAGAATATATCTAGGCATTCACTTCCCTTCACATTCCACACACTAATGAAAATATTCACATACCTAAACAAACATCATCCTAGCATACGAATATGCATGAACAAATAATAAAATTTAAATAATTAGATGACATGTAAAATGCAGACAATAAGCAATGAATTACAGAAATAGATATGATTGTGGTTTACTATTATTTAGTTAATTAGGGTTTCGGGACTTGTCATTTACCTGACGCCTGATCGCAAGTTCGCTCTACGTCATAGAGTCCACTCACGCCATCTACAAGTCCTACATGACCATATTTATAGGTTAGTTGTTAGGGTTGTAGTTGGCCAGAACCAAGTTTGACCAATAACCAAGCTTCAGAAACATACCGGTCTCACTCTAATGAAGCCAGTATGTGCCTGTGGTATATACCGCAGGACCATACCGCAGGCTCTTTTCAATCTGGTATGTATCTGTGGTATATACCACAAAACCATACCGTAGGACTAAAGTCCAGCTAGTATGCTCTGTGGTATGTACCGCAGGACTAGAGTCCGGCTAGTATGCCCTGCGGTATAGCATACCACAGGACTTCCTTGTCCAACCGGTATGGGTCCGAGAGTCCGTTCTCGGACCTCCTACTTTCATTGGTCCTCGGCTTTGTTTCAGGGTCCCTCCTACACCATTCTAAGGTAAAGATACATATTAGGTTTAGATTACTTATTGTTTAACATCGTAGAACGACGTTTCCATCCTTCTCAGAATGGATCCCAATGCAAACTAGGGTTTTATAGTTTTGGTGTTTTGGATCATTACGTCGTTTCATGGATTTGATCCCTAATCCCAACATCAATACAAAGGTCGAGCACTTACCGGTGTTTATTGAATGGTGGTGCTCTCCTTCAACGAAAAATCCCTTCTTGAGCAGCTTCCTTCCTCTTTGCTCCTTTTTAGATTTCTTCCAGACAGCTCTAGGGTTTAAGAGTGTTTGGAAAGGATCTAAGAGAAGGAATGATGCATATATATATATATAGTGAGAGACCATTCTAGGAAGATCTCCGATGTTTAAAAGGTTTCCTAAACTTAGATTCAGAGTATGGGACCCACTGTAGTCCATCCACACTCACGCATACATGCCGGTTGCCCATATCGGTCTCACTCTTAGTGAGACCTGTATCAAAACTGGTATGTAAAAATTTAGCTTTGAAGTATTATTTCTCATACCCAGATGTCTTGGTTCGTCACCCGGCCTCGCCTTCCAATCCAGTTATGATTGGGAGACCTGTCACGACGTAAACCACAAGTTAGATCAAGTTTTCAGAGTACGGGTCTTATAGATGTGGTTTGGTCTATGTACAGTATTTTATTTAGATTTACTCTGGTTATTTAGTACGGGGTATATGTAACATAAATATTACTTATAAAACGGTTTGTAAGACAAGATAGACATATTAAGTATTGATAACATTAGAAGCATATGTTCTCTATTATGATTCTGCTGTAACTCTTATTATTCCACTACAATGATTATTAATTATTGTTGATTATTATGGACATTGTTTGTGTAAACTATGGGGTCTATTAGTAGATCATTATGGTTTTCGGTCACTAAAAGATTTGGGTTGTCTTCTGGATGACTCCGATATCATACTCAATTTCCCATAATGGGCTGTGACAATCTTTTTCTCTCTCTTGTTATCATTTTATGAGCCATTTTAGCTTGCAGCTTTGTATAGAATTCTTCAGTAGCCTCTGTCCTGGATTCTCTACGTCTACTTTGAAGAGGACTAAAAATGACGAATAAACGAACGCACTTGAATCACCTAATTCGGACATAGCATGACCAAGATATGAAGCACGGAAGTTTAAATGGCCATTTCGGGTTGCAACTTTACATGGGATCTTTCTACAACCTCTGTCACAGATTTTTCATGTCCACTTTGAAAAGGACAGAATATGGAACATAATGGTGCTAGAATCACCTGATTTGGACATCGGATGAGCAAGATATGATGATTTGAATTTTAAATAATTAAACTTACAAAAATTTGCACAAAAGTCCTTGGAATATTTATGATAATTTCATAAACCCCCTTGTACGTATCATCCTACTAAAATGGCCATATCTTCTTCGTTTGATATTGGAATTAAGCGATTCTAGTCTCATTTCGAAGGTAATTCCACAAACCACACATCCATGCAAGTTATAACCCATGACCTTGCTATGGGACCTACTGAAAACCACCTCGAAGTCAATTAAAAATCCAAACCTTAAATTAGAACCCATAAACTTGCCATATGGGTTCACTTAACTTCTGCACACTGAGATCATCTCAATTCATCTCAAAACACCATAGAGAGCATGCAGGGACTGATTAATTGTCGGTTTGAGAGAATTTTACTCACCTCCCATGTACTTTTCTTTATTTCCACTCACCTCCCATGAACTTTTCCTTGTCTTCACATACATTCCCTCTTTTGTCATCTACACTCCAGTAAGACTCTATTTATCTATGTATAGTGTTGTCATGCAAAAGTTCGATGTTGATGAGGTCATTATCAAAGAAGGAGATGATGTCTCCTATCCTGTATAGCTCTGAGGACGTCGAGGTACTGCATACGCTTTTGGCATAGTTCTTTTGGTGATTATTGGAGGTGCTTCCTGTAGCTGGACCTACGATGATAGCCTTAATGTACTAATCGAGAATCAATATCCCTATGCAATAATAATCTCAGCTTGCAAATTCCCCTTCCTTCAGAGACAGTTGGTACTTTTTGTCAGGAATACCTATGCGTCTAAGAGGGGGACTTATGCTCCCAAGACGGAGAAGTTGCCTTAAAATTTTGGGAAAGAAGTCAGCCCCCGACAGGTGTCACAGCCCATTCTTGGGAATCGGGCGTGATATCAAGGTCAACCCTCTTGGCAACCCGAATCTTTCAGTGAGCGACAACTAAAATGATCTCCCAAACAAACCCCATAGTCTACATAAGCAATATCCATAACAATTAATAATAATCGATAGTAAGTGTAGCAGAATCATAAGAGTTACAATGGAATCATAATAGTAAACAAATGCCAACTATTTTGGCCCAAATCCATATTCGAGTTCCGCCACGCTGACTAAACCTACAAAACATAAGAAAAGACAAGGGGGAGGTGGGCCTATGGCCCTGAGTCCACTTCGATGCCTAAATTAGGACTCTATGAATAGTCAGTAGGTCCAATATCTGAGCCCATGTCAATATTTAAATGGAGTAAGTGAGAGATTCTCAATTTGAGGTGTTAGAGCGACAATCCCAAGGAAAGAGTAATAAATGCAAAGTTACCTAAAATCTCGAGATTTGTGGTATTTATAGTGAATAGTAACACTTTGTATATGTCACTTTTACCCTTGTTTGGTGTATGGTGACCGATATATCCTTATAAAGTTGTAGAAATGATGCTTTTGCCCTTATCCATTGATTGGATTTATGAGAATATCCTCTTAGGCTCTTTTGGAGATGTTGATGTGGATGTTTGGATCTCAGCTATCGCCATGTCATTGGGGATGTAGGAAATTCCCCTAACACTTGCCTTGTTGCTTTACTGAATCTGTAAGGTTCGACTGAGTAAGTTAAAAAAAAAGAATGTTCTCCCAACACTTGCCTCATTTCTCTAGTGAATCTTTAAGGTCCGACTAAGTGAGAGAGATAAAAACTTGAAAGTTGACACCAGCCCTTGAGGCCAGCTGCCTTAGCTTGTTTGAGGGAGGTAATCTAAAATTTGGCTTAGAAGTTGACACTAGCCCCTGAGGCTAAGAATGAGTTCTTATGCAGATGCACACGACCTTATTGGTTTTTACGAGGTGCTAAATTGAGCTGATGATGCAGCTCTATCTGTTGGGCAGATCTATCAGACGAGATGTAGTCCTTGGCCAATTATGGTTGGTCATCCTGATGGAGGATGCCAAAGTGATGACTTTGACAGGAGATGGATCGATCTCTTATGCACTTTGATGGAGTCAATAAGAGTCGGTATAGGGCTACCCATTCTCTCTTTTTTATTTTTATTTTTGTTTTTATATATTTTTTTCGACCAAGGTTGCTTGACCGACCTTGCCGCCTTGGCTGGCTTGGGTCGGTTTCTCTTTCTTTCTTTTTTTCCTTCTTTTTTTTTTACTTAGGTCGCTTTGACCGAGGTCGCTTAGCTGACCTGGCTGCCTCGACTGGCTTGGGTTGCTCTCTCTTTCTTTTTTTTTACCAAGGTCGCTTGACTAACCTGGCTGCCTCGGCTGGCTTAGGTCAGTCTCTCTTTCTTTCTTTTTTACTAAGGTTGCTTTGACTGAGGTCGCTTGACTGACCTGGCCGCTTTAGCTAGCTTGCGTTGGTCTCACTTTCTTTTTTTTTTTTTAATCGAGGTCACTTAACTGACCTGGCCACCTTAGCTAGCTTCGGTCAGTCATCTTTAAAAAATGGGATCAAGGTCAATCATGTGCAGGTCACATGACCACCTTGGTAAGGATGTTTGCATATGGCTGAGGCCCCTTGACCGACCTAGCCGCCTCGGCCAGCATGGCTCGGTCGTCTTTAAAAATTATATCGAGGTTGGTCATGTGCTTGTTACATGACCATCTCGGTAACTTTGTTTGCATATGGGAGAGGCTCCTTAACTGGTGTGGCCCCTAAGGCGGCCTTACGTGATCTTCTTCAAAAAGTGGACCGAGGTCACTCATGTGCATGCCATGTAACTTCCTCAGTAACATGTTTACCATTTTCTCAAGGCACGAGGATTTAAGTCAGGGTAGTGTAGCTGACCTGGCAGCCTCGGTTAACATATCTCGGCATTTTTCAAAATTCTAACTGAGGTCAATCATATATTTATCACGCGCCTGCCTCGATAGTGCTTCTGATATCCTCTTAGTTTTAAGAGTTCCTTTCACTACCTCCGAGGCGACTCAACCGTTATGGTGACTTGACCGATTAAATCTTGGTCTATTCATTAAATCAAGCTGATGCCAGTCACGGGGATTTTCTCACGACTATCTCGGTTTTCTTCTCCATCTATGTTAAAGTATTCTGACTGATCTAGCTACCTCGGTCAACATGTGTCGATATTTTCTTAAAGGCAGACCGTGGTGAGGCATGTGCCTATTCATGAGCGAAGATAGATGCAGGTCAGATACTGGATCTTGGTCAAAGATGGATGCGGGTTGGGTACTTGATATCGGTCAAAGATGGATGCAAGTCGGGTACTGGATCTGGGTCAATATGTCTGGAGAGTATCATTTATTATCGATGTGTGCAACCTGCAGCAAGCTGCCAAGTAGACTCTGTCAGGGAGTTCATCTAGAACTTTCTTTCTCTCCCTATATATATGGCACTTGGGCCTCCCATTTTTACCACATAGTGACTCTTCATCTAGTTACAAGAAGTTTCTTACCCCCCCCCCTCCAATAACTTTTTCTCTGGTTGCAAGCATTTCTTACCACTTCGGCGTTGGTGATCTATGTTGGTTATCTCGACAATGATTCAACGATGAGTTTTTCTACCTTATAGTCTCTTCTATTTTCTGAAATGGCTTTTTATGAGGGAGTTGGCATAGAAGTGTTGATATCAAAACGGTCAACATCATAGAGCTGATGTCTTCGACTTTAGCTCGGTCTTCATCGCCGGCTTTGAAAAAAGTAGTAGTGGTTCATTTATTAACTTGGAGGCGCTATAAGAACTTGAGTTGGAAGGAGGTGCCCTAAGATTGTCGGATGACATCATGCTAGACGTTGTTCCTATGGCCCAAGATATGGCTAGGGACCTGTCCAAGGCGGGATCGGCTTTTCATGAATTGGGGGCAAACATAATTCGTGAAGCAAAAGAGGATGCGAACCCTCATCCCAAATATGATGCTTCAGAGCAAGTATGCTTTTGACCAAAAGAGAATTTCAAAGTTACAAGATTGCTTTCAAATCCCTTCCGAGGTGGGGCTTCGAATGCCTAAATCGACTAAAAGATCATGTTGGAATCGGGTGTCCGAGCTGAGCGTGAATTTGGGAATGTTCCAGGTTGGGTTTTGGAATGCCCACCCCTCGACTAGTCAGCGACATAGTGGACTATTATATAGTGGCTCCCGTCTAGATAATGCCAAACTTGTGGAAGATGATCGTCGCTTTAGCTGCCTATTTTAGGAGGATGGGGGAGAAGCCAACCTTAATTATGTTTCAAACCATTTTCGTGCTTAATCATTTTCAGGATCGGCTTGGTATTTCTTTGCAAAGAAGCCAAAGTTCCCAAAGATCATTAGTGACAAACCATCCTCGATCAAGAATTGGAAGAATAAGTCCTTTTACATCAAGGGAAAGAGGGTTATGTTCGAGAATATCTGGAAGGTGGTAAACTCTAAGGTGCTTAATACTGATGTAACGTTGATGCAAAAAGAAGTTGATGCCTTAAAGCGTGCCCTGAAGGAAGAGGTTGTGGCAGTCAAGGTAGCCGACCTTAGGAATCCTTTGTTTCTTCATGAATTTAAACTTTGTGAGTGCTTTTCACTTTATCTACATATTTGATCTCTGGCTGTGGGCTGATTTTCTATCTGTTTTGCTGCAATGATGTTGTCTAAGGAATTTTTAGCTGAGCTACGAAAGAAAGAGGCTGATAAAGCTCTAGAAACCAAGGAGAAAAAGGCTAAGTTCAACCAAGACCATCACCAGAGGCAGGAGAAGGAGGCCGTGAAGGTAAGGCAAGATGATCCCAAAAGGGCCAAGGCCAAACCTTTGAAGAAGTCTAAGAGGCAACTTTATAAGTTTTCTCCTGACACTACCCTTGCCGAAGCAGCTCGAGTATATGCTGTGACTCTGACTCTTGTGCATCATGTTCTTGAGTTTTTAGGTAAGGGGTCAGCGAACAGTGGTTCTGAGGCTGTCATGGCCCTTCCCAAGTTTGCCAGAACCAGTTGTATTCCATAGCATGGCCCCAAGGCAGGAGAGTATCTTTCCATGGGGGGCGACCTAAGCAATATTAGATGGATTCCTCTGATGGGTCTTCTTCTGAAGGCAAAGATGGGAAATGAAAAAGAATATCATCCTGATTGGGCAATAACCAAAGATGACACCGCCATGGGAGACATTTGCATGATGTGTGAGCTAATGAAGGGGTACGTGCTACCATGGGATCAAGCAATGGTTCATGACCTTTCTACACCAACTTTGATATTGGGCGCAGACACGTTAGCATCCGGGGTGAGTTGCATATCTTTATTCCTATTTGGCTTTGTTTTATCTATCGCGCTGATTTCCATTGTCGATTGTTTTGCAGCTTATTGCCCATATGGGGGAGCTCAAGCTATGAGTGCATGAAACAGCCCATGACCTGGCCAATACAGATTAAAAGCTTCATCAAGCGGAGGAAGAGAGGGATGATGTGCGATCTCGGCTGAAGTCAAAGGAGGGAGAGATTGGCTTGATGGTGGCAAAAAATGTCGATCTTCTTCCTAAAGTGGAGCGGCTGAAGAAATTGTTAGATGACGAGAAGGCTACTCGTGGTAAACTAAAGTCCGTTGTGGAGGCCTCTCGGACCCGTGCCATGAAGTATAAAGAGGCTTTTGGGAAAGCTAAGCTTTTTGGAAAGCTATGTCCATTTCTGCTGATGTTGTATGTTTTTATAAGAAGTCTCATACCTTTAGGGAGTTGGTTGGAAAGCAGTCACTGCCCAGCTTTCAATACGGAGCTGAGAGGCTTAAGGAGTACATGGATGAGAAGGTGTCCAGGATTGACTATTCTGATGCTGAATGCCTAAAGCCTATAATGGTTAGCAAGGAGCTAGATGATGAGGATGACCAGGAAATATACTATGCACTTTAGTGTGTTTTTGATGGCGAGGGCCCTCCTGCTTCTTTATATCTGAGCGAAGTAGATTCTCAGGGGGGTTTCCATCTATCCTGTGGGTCGGGATTTCACTAGTCACCAGGCTTCCTATCACTACTACTTCTTTTCCTTTGCTTTAATTGTGAGGATAATAGTGGAAAAATATAGAAAATCCAAAGGATGCTTTCATTGATTTGAAAATGATCGGCAGATCGAGTTACATCGTGGTGAAAACTACTGGTATAAAGGACAAAGGTGTTTGGCATCCCATGCTCGAGGTAAGGCCTTGCCTTTCATGTCTTCAAGATGATAGGCTACATTCTAAAATGCTTGAGTGACTCAATATGGTCCTTCCCAATTTGGGGCCAACTTCCCCTGATTGGTTAGATCCAAGGTGATTGTGCTTCGAAAGATGAGGTCATTGATCCTGAATGATCACTCGCAGACTCTCTTGTTGTAATACTTGGCTACTTGTTGTTGTTGAGTGGCTATCCTGATCTGGGCTTGACCTCTAGTCTCATCCAAGAGGTCCAAATTTTCTTGTAACCTTTCTTCATTGGTGACAGGGTCATAATGGGTGATCTTATGCTAGGAGACGCGCACTTCCAAGGGGACAACTACTTCAATGCCAAAGGCTAACATGAACGGTGATTCTCCAGTGGCCGTCTTGGGGGTTGTCCAATCTGCCCATAAGATGCTAAGTAGTTCATCCAACCAGTGACTTTTTGCACATTCTAGCCAAGTCTTGATGCCTTTAAGCAGAATCTAGTGGTGGACTCAGTTTATCCGCTGGTCTGGGGGGCTTCACTGCCCCATGCGGATGATCGATGTGATTTTTCTCACAGAATTCGGAGAAGGCCTTGTTGTCAAATTGCTTACCATTATTGTCACACCCCAATTCCGGTTGAACCAGAAGTGTGAGTGAACCGGCTCTAAGCCATGGTTCACACCAGGATCTCAATAGACCGTGTCAACCAATCATTCTCAAGCAGTCTAACAAAATCAGAGATATAGTACATAGCAGCGGAAATAAATAAATGAGCTGAGAGTTAAATTGTAATTTAAATAAATACCCAATTTATTCCATCATCCATCAAAATTAAATAATATTTATTACAAAGCTTAATCGAAAATAATCCAAGTCACTGAGAGTAGACACAGAACGAGCACTCGCATGACGCATCATGCTCGTCCTCTTCTGCCTAGGTATCAATGGCAGCAATAGTACCGTATGCTGGAGCAGCCACGAAGTCGTCCACAGTGTACCCTGCATCCAAGTCTGAAAAAGAATAGATATATATCTGGTGAGCTCACAACATAGCTCAGTAAGTACAAAACCAATGCAACAGTACAATATGCATGAGATAACATTACAATTTGTGCCATATATAACTTGCAAATGTGCTATGGTAAGGTTTGGCGGCCACCGCACCTCCATGCACGAGAGTGTGAGCACACCCAACAGTCAGGCACTTACCACACTACTGTTGTTGCCCCACATCACTCACTCCAGTATGGAGATAGGACTCGAGTTTGGCGGGCAGGAAGAACCACAATCCCACGTCCTCCCCCTGATATCCCATACCATACCAATACCTAAACCCCTATTGGCAAGGGCTTGCAAGTGGGTTCCGTTTCTAACCAGTCCTAGATGTCAATACAATATCATTAGCCTTACCCCAACACGGCTTCCTGCGACATAGAGATAGGGCTCGAGTCTGGCGGGCAGGAAGAACCACAATCCCACGTCCTCCCCCTGGTACCCTATTCGCACCAAGTCCGCTAAGGTAAAGACTATATAACCCTACCCCAACACAACCCCCCTACGACATAGAGATAGGGCTCGAGTCTGGTGGGCAGGAAGAACCACAATCCCACGTCCTCCCCCGGATACCCCATTCGCACTGAGTTTGCTAAGGTAAGGGCGATACAAGAAAAGTGTTAGCTGTGGATATATCCAGGGCACATCCCCTTCACATTCCACACATTAACGAAAACATACACATGCCTAAACATACAACAATCCTAGCATATGAAATGCATGATTATAATAAGATAAAAGAAAGCAACTACATGGCATGTGAAATGCACAAACATCAAGCAATATGTATTTACAAATACAGAAATAATTCACAAAGGTTTACTATTATTTAGTTATTTAGGTTTGGGGTCTTGTTCCTTACCTGACGCGTGATACTGATTCGATTCTGCGTCAGAGAGTTTACTCACAGCGTCTACAGGTCCTACATGATCATAACATTAGGTTAGAATTCATTCCTTAGAGTTTCAAGTGTCGGAACCAGGTCTGGCCAAGCAAACCAGGTTCGGAAACTCATACCGGCTGCACATACCGGTCTCAGTCTAGTGAGGCCGGTATGGTGCATCCGGTATGTATACCGGCTGCACCATACTGGTTGCACATACTGCAACTGGTATGTGCAACCGGTATATACCGGTTGCACTTACCGGGCTCACTCAGATCTCACTGAGTGAGACCTATATGTGCCTGTGGTGTATACCGCTAGGCCATACTGCTGGACTTATAGTCCATCCGAACTGAGTGAGACCTGTATGTGCCTGCGGTGTATACCGCTAGGCCATACTGCTGGACTCATAGTCCATCTGGTATACCCTGCGGTTTGGATCTGAGAGTGAGATCTCGGATCTCCCCTCCTTTTCGGCTAACCGTTAGGTTTCTATAGGATTTCCCCTACTTTTCTAAGTATAAACCCTCTATTGGCCTTCGAATCTCGGCTACATTGTCGTATGAACCTGAGTTAGATTCGAAAAAGGGAGAACAGTGGGAGTCATTCACCCTTTTGGATCTTTGCGCCGCTTCGCGGCTTCGATCCGACCTCTTAATAAAACTTAACAATATAGAGCACTTACCGGCGTTGTCAGTTAGCGGTGTGCTCTTCCCTCCTGGGCGGGGCTATCTCCTTCCTTGCTCCTTCTCAGATCTTCTCCAGACGGTGAGAATGTTTGAGAAGGAGAAATGGACTGTCTCCTTCTCTATTAATAGAGGGAGACTGTCCAAGGAAGATTTCTCCTCGGAATGGAAACTTTGTGAGTTTCCATTCTGAGAGACAGACTCTCCGGAGTGTCTAAGGGATACCGGTTGCACATACCGGTTGGAGTCCCTGCCACCGGTATGGTCCAACCGGTATACCATACCGCTGGCACTATACCGGTTGCACCATAGTGCCTGCGGTATGGTGCATCCAGTATGGCATATGGGCATTTTTATGCTCATACCGGATGCACATACCGGCTGCACTGTACTGCAACCGGTATGGTGAGACCGGTATGAGATTTTAAGCAATTTTTACAGTTTTTCTTACCTGAACATTGAGTGGTTCGTCACCCGGCTTTGCCCTCCGGTCCGGTTATAATTGGAACACCTGTCATCACATAAAACCATGGTTTAGACCGGTTTTAGAACATGGTTCTTACAACTCTACCACCCTTAAAAGAAATTCCGTTCCCCGAAATTTGCATGTAGGTCTCACAATTCCCCCACCCTTAAAAGAATTTCGTCCCCGAAATTGTACGTACCTTCAGAGTCGAAAAGATGGGGATACTCTTGTCGCATGGCATCCTCTTCTTCCCAAGTAATTTCTTCTACGTCCTGACCTTTCCAAACCACTTTGACATAATGTATAGCTCGCCTTCGAAGTTGTTGTACCTTTTTACTAATGAGCTGGATTGGCACCACTTCGAAGGTTAAGTCTTCTGTTAAATCTGGGGGGTCTGCAACAAGAATGTGTGAGGGGTCTCTCACGTATTTCTTCAGTAAGGGCACGTGGAAGACGTCGTGAACACTAGACATCGCTGGTGGCAATGCTAGTTGATAGGCTACTTTGCCGCACCGGGACAGGATTTCATATGGTCCCACATATCTAGGACATAATTTTCCTTTTCTGCCAAACCGGTTCAAGCCTCTGACTGGTGACACCTTCAAGAACACCTTGTCACCAACCATGAATTCAAGATCCCATTGTCTGTTATCAGCATAGTGCTTCTAACGCACCTGAGCTGTCTTTACTCGGTTCTTGATTAGATCTACGGTTTTGCAGGTTTCTTCCACAAATTCTGGTCCTACGATCCGCCTTTCTCCAACTTCGTCCCACAATAATGGTGTTCGACATTTCTTGCCATATAAGGCCTCGTATGGAGCCATCTGGATCGTAGACTGGTAACTGTTGTTGTAGGAAAACTCAATGAGTGACAGTTTCTCATCCCAAGCCCCCTTGAAGTCGATAGCACATGCACGAAGCATGTCTTCTAGGATCTGAATGGTCCTCTCCGACTGACCGTCAGTTTGAGGGTGAAAAGTTGTGCTAAACTTTAGTTTCGTTCCCATTGCCTTCTGAAGCCCTTCCCAGAACTTAGATGTAAAACGTGGATCTCGATCGGACACAATACTCTCGGGAACCCCGTATAGTCTGACTATATGGTCCACGTACAGCCTTGCCAACCTGTCCATAGTATATTGTGGTCTAACAGGAATAAATCTGGCTGTCTTGGTGAGGCGATCTACAATTACCCATACTGCATTCACCGACCTTGGAGTCATAGGTAATCCAGTGACGAAATCCATGGTTATACAATCCCATTTCCATGCTGGCTCAGGTAATGGTTGTAGTAACCCTGCAGGCCTCTGTCTTTCTGCTTTGACTTGTTGATAGTTTAAACATTAAAATACATGTTGTGCCACATCAGCTTTCATACCCCTCCACCAATACGACCTTTTCAAGTCATGGTACATTTTAGTGCTTCCAGGGTGTACCGAATATGGGGTGGAGTGAGCCACCAACATAATCCGATTTCGGATTTCCAGCTCTTCATTCTCAGGTATGCACATACGTCCACGGTATCTGAGTACCTTGTCTGCACCAATGGTAAAATCAGGATTGGCTCGACCCTTCTCCAAATCCTCTTGAACTGTCCTGAGGTATGGGTCCTGTAGGACCGCTGCCTTTATTTCGTCCTTCAGATCGGGTAAAATGTTCAATGCTGCAAACATTAAGGTGAATTGGTGTATCAACCCTTGCTCGATAGGATCATCTGCTGACATAATTAGGTGTTGTTCTTCATCCTCTGATGAGCCAGAAATAGTAGCGCACAACGCTGCATTCGTACTTGGTCCTGCTTCGGGGTTCGATGCCCATTTTCTGCTCAGTGCATCAGCTACAATGTTAGCTTTACCAGGGTGATACTGAATGTCACAGTCGTAGTCCTTGAGTAATTCCAACCACCTTCTCTGCCTCATGTTCAGTTCTTTCTGAGTGAACAAATATGTCAGGCTCTTGGGGTCAGACTTAATCTGGAACTTTTCGCCATACAGATAGTGTCGCCAAGTCTTGATAGCATGAATGACTGCTGCCAATTCTAGATCATGTGTAGGGTAGTTCTTCTCATGCCCTTTCAGCTGTCTTGAGGCATAAGCTATCACCTGCTCTCCTTGCATCAGTACACAACCCAGTCCTAAACCTGAAGCATTTGTATATAGTGTAAATGGGTGGTCTGGGGCTGGAATAGTCAATACAGGTGCTGATACCAGTCTTGACTTCAATCTCTGGAAACATTTCTCACATTCATCGGACCATATGAACTTCTCCCCCTTTTTGGTCAATCTTGTGAGTGGAACGGCAATCTTGGAATAGTTTTCCACAAACCTTCTGTAGTATCCTGCTAATCCTAGGAAACTACGAATTTTAGCCACAGTCTTCGGCGCTTCCCACCCTACGATGGCTGAGATTTTACTGGGGTCTACTTAATTCCTTCAGTCGACACTACGTGACCAAGGAAGGCCACTTCCTTTAACCAAAATTCATATTTCTTGAATTTTGCATATAACTTCTCTCTTCTCAGTCTTTGTAATGCTGCCCTTAGATGCACTGCATGCGTCTCCTGGTCCTTAGAGTATACTAAGATATCATCGATGAACACGATAACCGACGTATCCAGCATGTCATGGAATACCCGGTTCATTAACTCCATAAAGGATGCAGGTGCATTAGTCAACCCAAAGGACATCACTAGGAACTCATAGTGTCCATAACATGTCCTGAAAGCTGTTTTGGGGATGTCTGCTTCCTTAATCTTGAGCTGATGATATCCTGATCTCAAATCAATCTTCGAGAATACACTTGAACCTTGTAATTGATCGAACAAATCATCTATCATTGGTAGTGGGTACCTGTTCTTGATAGTGAGCTTGTTCAACTCGCGGTAGTCCATACAGAGACGTACACTACCATCCTTTTTCTTGACAAATAGCACCGGTGCTCCCCAAGGTGAGATACTAGGCCTTATAAAGCCCTTGTCTAGCAGTTCTTGTAGCTGAGTTTTTAATTCTTTCAGCTCGGTAGGAGCCATCCTGTAAGGTGCTTTAGATACCGGTGCCACCCCTGGTAGTAGGTCTATCACAAACTCAGTAGCCCTGTCTGGTGGCAATCCGGGTAGGTCTTCAGGAAATACATCAGGAAACTCTCGTACTACGTCGATGTCATCCATTTTTGGCAGGTCGGCGGTCACATCCACCACAGATACAAGATATCCAACTCCCCCTTTCTCTAGACACTTCTTTGCTTTTAAAGCTGAGAGTATGAGCTTTCTCTTCCTAGGCAACTTAGCCCCTTTACAGTTAAACTCAGCTCCTTCCTTGTCTTTGAATGTCAACTTCTTTTCGGCACATAGCAGGTTTGCCGAGTGTTGAGATAACCAGTCCATTCCCAGTATCACATCAAAATCTGACATCTCCAGCTGGACTAGATTGGCTTCCATTTCTCGTCCTTTGATATGTACTGGACAAGGACCATAGTATTCTTCTAACACCACCTCAATTCCCATGGGGGACCGAACTAGTAGACTTGGTTGTAGAGTCTTGATAGGTTGGCCTAGTCTTTTCCCGAATGATACGGATACAAAAGAATGGGTGGCCCCAGAGTCAAACAAGACTCTTGCGGGTACCCCTGCTATATTTACTGTACCTGAGGTTTTAGTTCAAAAATTTATCTTAGTTTCTAATGCACAAACGATTAATGCAACAATTAAGGAACAAGTATAAAATCATACCTATAACCACATCTAGTGATGCGGCTGCTTCCTCTGTTGTAACAGCATACACCTTGCCTTGCTGTTGCTCCCTCTTTGGTTGTGGGCATGTTCTGGCATAATGTCCCACCTGTTGGCAATTGAAGCATTTTACATTAGGGTTAGGCCCTGTAACCTGTGGTTGCATAGCAAGAGCCGGTCTGGGAGGCATGGTGCTTGTTGGTGGCCTGAATGGTCGGTATGGCCTATTGTTTCTTCCTCCTTGGATCTCAGGATTAGGTCTCTTCTGACCCCTATTTTGTGAAAGGAAACTTTCTCTCTGACTTGACTCAATGACCCGCGCCACCTGTACCGCCTCATTGTAGATGTTCATTCCCCGGCCCAATACATGTTCTCGGATAGCACCCCGAAGGCCCATGATAAATCGATGAGTCTTTGTTGCTTCCTCCTGCATACTGGTTGGGGAAAAGAAGGATAACTCCTCATACCTCTGCTGATAGACTTCCACTGTCATCTGTGACTGTTGCAGGTTAAGGTATTCTCTTTCCATCTGATCACGAAAACTCCTGGGGAAGTACTTATCAAAGAAGGCTTCCTTGAATATGGGCCAAGTGATAATTTGATGCTTGGTTTCCAGGTACAATTTGGTAGAGCTCCACCATCCATTGGCCTCTTCCTTCAGCATATGGGTGGCATATAATACCTTGTCCCCATCTTGACAATCCAATAGTCGAAATTTTTTCTCCATTTCTGCTATCCACTATGCTGGCCAGTGTTTTCCCTGACTTCCCTGTAAAGGTAGGTGGTTTGAGCTTCAAGAATCCATCTACTGCCCTGGACAGGCTACTCTGAGCATATGGTGCCTATCCATACCATTGTGGCTGATATGGGTAGCCTCAATTCCATTGTGCCTGTCCATACCATTGTGCCTCAATTCCATACCATTGTGCCTGTCCATACCATTGTGGCTGATATGGGTAGTACTTTGAGCATATGGTGCCTGTCCATACCATTGTCACACCCCAATTCCGGTTGAACCAGAAGTGTGAGTGAACCGGCTCTAAGCCATGGTTCACACCAGGATCTCAATAGACCGTGTCAACCAATCATTCTCAAGCAATCTAACCAAATCAGAGATATAATACATAGCAGCGGGAGTAAATAAATGAGCCGAGATCTAATTGTAACTTACAATAAATATCCAACTTATTCCATCATCCATCAAATTTAAATATATTTATTACAAAGTTTTAACTGAAAATAACCAAGTCACTGAGAAAAAACATAGAATGAGCACTCGCACGACGCATCATGCTCGTCCTCCACTGACTGAGAGTCCAAGGCAGCCACTGTGCTGTAAGCTGGAGCAGCCATTAAGTCGTCAACAGTGTACCCTGCATCCAAATCTGAAAAAGAATAGATATATATCTGGTGATTTCACAACATAGTTCAGTAAGTACAAAACCAATGCAACAGTACAATATGCATGAGATAACATTACAATTTGGGCCAGGTATAACTTGCAAATGTGCAATGGTAAGGTTTGGCGGCCACCGCACCTCCATGCACGAGAGTGTGAGCACACCCAACAGTCAGGCACCTACCACACTACTGCTGTTGCCCCACATCACTCACTCCGGTATGGAGATAGGACTCGAGTCTGGCGGGCAGGAAGAACCACAATCCCACGTCCTCCCCCTGATACCCCATACCGTACCAATACCTAAACCCCTATTGGCAAGGGCTTGCAAGTGGGTTCCGTTTCTAACCAGTCCTAGATGTCAATACAATATCATTAGCCTTACCCCAGCACGGCTCCCTACGACATAGAGATAGGGCTCGAGTCTGGCGGGCAGGAAGAACCACAATCCCACGTCCTCCCCATGATACCCTACTCGCACCAAGTCCGCTAAGGTAAAGACTATATAACCCTACCCCAACACAACCCCCCTACGACATAGAGATAGGGCTCGAGTCTAGTGGGTAGGAAGAACCATAATCCCACGTCCTCCCCCTGATACCCCATTCGCACTGAGTTTGCTAAGGTAAGGGCGAAACGAGAAAAGTGTTAGCTGTGGATATATCCAGGGCACATCCCCTTCACATTCCACACACTAACGAAAACATACACATGCCTAAACATACAACAATCCTAGCATATTAAATGCATGATTATAATAAGATAAAAGAAAGCAATTACATGGCATGTGAAATGCACAAACATCAAGCAATATGTATTTACAAATACAGAAATAATTCACAAAGGTTTACTGTTATTTAGTTATTTAGGTTTGGGGTCTTGTTCCTTACCTGACGCGTGATACTGATTCGATTCTGCGTCAGAGAGTTTACTCACAGCGTCTACAGGTCCTACATGATCATAACATTAGGTTAGAATTCATTCCTTAGAGTTTCAGGTGTCGGAACCAGGTCTGGCCAAGCAAACCAGGTTCGAAAACTCATACCGGCTACACATACCGGTCTCAGTCTAGTGAGGCCGGTATGGTGCATCCGGTATGTATACCGGCTGCACCATACCGGTTGCACATACTGCAACCGGTATGTGCAACCGGTATATACCGGTTGCACTTACCGGTCTCACTCAGATCTCACTGAGTGAGACATGTATGTGCCTGCGGTGTATACCGCTAGGCCATACTGCTGGACTCATAGTCCATCTGGTATACCCTGCGGTTTGGATCTAAGAGTGAGATCTCGGATCTCCCCTCTTTTTCGGCTAACCGTTAGGTTTCTATAGGATTTCCCCTACTTTTCTAAGTATAAACCCTCTATTGGCCTTCGAATCTTGGCTACATTTCCGTATGAACCTGAGTTAGATTCGAAAAAGGGAGAATAGTGGGAGCCATTCTCCCTTTTGGATCTTTGCGCCACTTCGCGGCTTCGATCCGACCTCTTAATAAAACTTAACAATATAGAGCACTTACCAGCATTGTCAGTTGGCGGTGTGCTCTTCCTTCCTGGGCAGGGCTATCTCCTTCCTTGCTCCTTCTCAGATCTTCTCCAGACGGTGAGAATGTTTGAGAAGGAGAAATGGACTGTCTCCTTCTCTATTAATAGAGGGAGACTGTCCAAGGAAGATTTCTCCTCGGAATGGAAACTTTTCGAGTTTCCATTCTGAGAGACAGACTCTCCGGAGTCTGTCTAAGGGATACCGGTTGCACATACCGGTTGGAGTCCCTGCCACCGGTATGGTCTAACCAGTATACCATACCGCTGGCACTATACCGGTTGCACCATAGTGCCTGCGGTATGGTGCATCAGGTATGGCATATGGGCATTTTTATGCTCATACCGGATGCACATACCGGCTGCACTGTACTGCAACCGGTATGGTGAGACCGGTATGAGGTTTTAAGCAATTTTTACAGTTTTTCTTACCTGAACTTTAAGTGGTTCGTCACCCGGCTTCGCCCTCTGGTCCGATTATAATTGGAACACCTGTCATCACATAAAACCATGGTTTAGACCGGTTTTAGAACATGGTTCTTACAATTGTGTGTGATCAAGACATGAGGAATGCCATATCTATAAACCATTGATTTTTTGAAGAACTCCCTAATGGTACTCTCGGGAATGTTGGAGACTGCTTCAACTTCTGGCCATTTAGTGAAATAATCCACCGCAACTATAACAAACTTCCATTGATACCTTGCTGGAGGGAAGGGTCCCATGATGTCCATGCCCCAAATTGTAAAGGGAATAGAGCTCGTGATCCGACGTAGGGGGGCCATTGGGAGGTGTGGTACAGGCGCATAGAGCTGACACTTCGCACACTTCTTCACGTAGTCTATGCATTGCTCTTTCATTTTCGGCCAGTAGTAGCCCTGTCGTAAGATATTATGGGCGAGGACTCTCCCCCCTTGATGAGCTCCATAGATTCCTTCTTGTACCTCCTTGATTACAAAGGCCACTTCAGAGGGGCGCAGGCATCGTAGTAAGGGGAATGTAAAGGCCTTTTTGTACAAAGTGTTCGCTTCCTCCTCCAGGAGAATTCCCTCCTTGAGAAACGAATAGATTGGGTCTATCCATGATGGTTCTACCGTGGTTAGCATGATAGTTCCATGATTTGGATCCACTATTGCTTTAAGTAAGGTTTTGGTATACACCAAGTGACAAAGGTCTGATAGGTCTGAGGTGGCCAATTTGGAAAGGGCATCCGCTTGTGTATTCGGGTCTCTCAGGATATGCTTCAGGGTGAAACTATCAAAAATTGAAGCTGCCTCATGTACTTTCCAAAAGTATGCTACCATGCTGTCCTTCTTCACCTCGTACTCACCATTTACCTGTTTCACTACTAGCTAGGAATCATTGAAAGCCTCGATCTTCCTTGACATTACTGTTTTGGCCAGGCGAAGTCTGGCCACCAAGGATTCATATTCGGCTATGTTGTTCGACGCTTGAAACTTGAAGCGAAGGGCATATTGGATTTGAAAACCTTCTGGGCTTGTGAGTATGAGACCGGCACCACACTAACCCTTGCTTGAGGCTCCATCGACAAATAACATCCATGGTGGCTGCAATATGCTTTCTTCCCTCTGGCTTTCTACTTCAATCTCTACTTCTCCGGGGAGAGACGATTCAATGAGAAAGTCGGCCAAAGTTTGAGCTTTAATGGCAGTGCAGAGCTTGTAAGTGATCTCGAATTCTCCCAATTTGATGGCCCAATTAATCACTCATCCAGAGACATCCGGCTTAGTTAAAATTTTCTTCAGAGGCTGATCTGTGAGGACTGTGATGGAGTGTGCCTGGAAGTAGGACCAGAGCTTTCTGGCTGACATGACGAGTACAAGAGCAACCTTCTCGATAAATTTATATCAAGTCTCAGCATCCAACAGTATCTTGCTGACGTAGTAGATTGGTCTTTGTATGCTATCCACTTCCTTAATGAGGACCGACTAACTACTTTTGAATATACTGCTAAGTACAATTTAAGGACATCTCTGACCTCAAGCTTAACTAACAGTGGTGGGGATGCTAAGTATGCCTTTAGATCCTCGAATTCCTGTTGACACTCAGCTATCCACTCGAAGGTCTTGTTGCCTTTGAGGGTTTGGAAAACTAGGATAGATTTGGTGACACCAAGGTAGAAGCGGGACACTATGTAGACTTTGCCAAGCTTTCCCGTCTCGGTTTACAGAAGGAGGTCAATCATTTCGGTTGGACACCAGCGATGCACATCAGGGATGATACATATCCCAACCCGGTGAGCCATTTTTTTGCAACCTGAACTACAGGATAGAGGAAGATACCGAGGAGTTAATCTTGACCTATCGGGTCAAGGGATTAGATCTGACACTGACGGTTGCCAACCTAGCAGCCATATTAGAGGTCTCTGCTGGTGGAAAGCATATCTATATGACTCCCAGGGAGTCTTTGGGCATCACAGAGGTGGAGTATATGAGGATGTAGCATGAACTCAAATAGTCAGAGCTCATAGGGAAATCTGAGGGAGAGAAGGAGTCAGGCTTCCAACCTACTCCCAGGTTACTTAGCAGACTAGTACAGCATAACGTTCTGCCCCATTTTGGTCACAATGAGGAGTTAAACCAGTTCAGTGTGTTTATGACGAGTCGCTTGGTCAAGAAGGAGCCCTTGTGTCTTCCCTATTTGATACTACGCACCCTTATCCATACCTTTCACCATCTAACCAAGAAGGGTCCGCTTCCATACAGACAGCACCTGACACACATTTTTGTCTAGTCTGGAGTGAGCCTAGAGGATTAAGTTGTCAACAACGGTAAAGAGTCATTCGACTTCAACTAGGACACTATAGTGCGGATGAGGCTCCATGATGTAGTCATGATAGACCCGGTCCTTAAGGCACGTGCTAAACCACTTAGAACAGCACAAGTATCCAGACGAGCAACAGCAGTAGCATCCAGAGCCAGTACTGAGGCCAGAGTGGGCACTAGCTATGGCATTAGGATGGTGGTAGAGGAGGTGCCCCAGCCATCCACTAGTAACGAGGTGGAGGGTGAGTCCGAGGATTGTAATGACAACAATGAGGAGGGTAGCTATAACAGTGATGACAGCGAGAGTAGTGACCACATGGAAGTAGATATTACACCTTGTACTAGAGAGGTACCTCCAGCTATCGGTCCTTTGAGGCCACTTCCAGCTGCCCAAACTTCGAGGCCACCTTCGAACATGGGCCAAGTGTTTGGAGTGCTGCAGCTCATGCAGCAGGAGTTGGAGAAACTGAGCAACAAGTTGGACAAGGGCAACAAGGAGTTAGAGAAGTTGGCTGAGGGTCAGGTGAGACTGGAGGGCCAGATGGAGACTATAGAGAGCCATGTGGATTTCATTTCTGATGCCATGGTTACTATTGGCCACTTACATCACTATGTTAGATGTAGGCCTACTCCTTCACCAGCTCCGGCGAGTGCACCTCCATCATCTGCCCCATAGGATATACCTTTATCAACTGTACCTCCGAGAGGTCCTTAACCATCAAACTTTTTGAGTGGGCCCCAGTAGATAAAATCATGATCCTCCTCCTTATTTTGTTTAGTTTCTATTTGTCATAGCATTATACATAGCGTAACTGTCCAAGGTGTGGACTGAACCCTACTCATTTCATGAGAAGCTTATCTTTTTAATTATACTTCCCTGCCTTTTTATTGTGATCAAATAATTGTATCTGGGATAACTGCCCGGTTTGTGGGCCGTATCCCCATTTTGTACTTACAGTCAGGCATATATATATATATATATATATATATATATATATATATATATATATATATATATATATATATATACATGTCTTTTCTCTTTGTTCTTAGTTCAATATTGTGCATCATTGTCTTTCTTAATTTTATAATGTGGTGTGGCCTAACTTAATATTTTTCCTACTTACTACTTGTTGGTTCATAATAGCTTTTAGTTATCCTAGGCATCCATTCTGACACATGGAAACTCACATGAAGCGGACATTTGTAGGTAGAGTCAGAGTAGTTGTACTCTGATACTAGTATTGTCACATCTCATTTTGGGGAATCTGATGTGATATCTGAGTCAACCCTCATGGCAACCTAAATCTTTCAACGACCAACAACCAAAATGATCTACCAAACAATCCCCACAATCTACACAAGCAATATCCATAACAATCAATAATAATTCATTGTAATTACAGTAGAATCATAAGAGCTACAACGGAATCATAATAGTGAACAGATGCCAACTAATGTTATTATAACATAAATAAATCTGTTATGTATTACATCATCGTTCCATAAGTAATATATTAATACATATACCCTAAATACACTGTCTAAGAGTAAATCTGATAAAAACCACTATAGATAGACCAAACCATCATCTATCTACAGATATTTGTAAGCACCCCATTTTTGTCATTTCAGGCTGAACAAAGTCCTACTGGTGTCAAAGGAAGAGAGATGAGTGAATTTTTGTGTTTTTTTTACTACGACCTCAAGGTAGTTTTAGGTGGGTCCCATAACAAGGTCACAGGCTATAATCTACATGGATGCATAGGTCATTGAATTATCTTTGAAATGAGACCAGAATTGCTCAATTCTAATATCAAGTGAAGAAGATATGGTCATTTTAGTCAGATGATACGTACAAGGGAGGTTTCTGAAATTATCATAAATAATCCCAGGGGCTTTCATGCAAATTATCGTAAGTTGGATTGTTTAAATTTCAAATCATCATATTTTGATCATCCGATATCTGAATCATATGGTTTAAGTACCAATGTTCCTTATTTTTAGTCCTTTTCGAAATGGACGTGAAGAATCCCAGGTAGAGGTCACCGGTGTGCCCCATGCAAGCTTGCATGCAGAATATAGAACTTCATTTCTTCGTATCTTGGCCGATCTACGTCTGATTCAAATGATTCAAAGGCCATTGTTCCTCATTTTTTGTGTTCTGTAAAGTGGATGTGAAAATTTTGGGACAAAGATCTCCGAAGGGTCCCATGCAAAATTACATATTGAAATGGCCATTTAATCTTTGAAAATTCATATTTTGGTCTCCCTACATCCGAATCAATTGATTCCAGTTTCATTATTCCTCATTTTTAGTGCTCTACAAAGTGGATGTGAAGGATTTTAGGTAGAGGTCTCCGAAGCATCCCATGCCGAATCGTCAGCCGAATTATCGTAAAATGGCTTGTTCAAACTTCAGAAATCCATAAGTTGGTCATTTTATTTCCAAATGAGGTGATTCAAGCTCCAGTATTTCTCATTTTTAGCATTCTACAAAATGAACGTAGAAAATTTGGGATAGAGGTTGTCGAAAAATTCCATGCAGAATGATAGCGGAAATGACCTATGAAATGATAGAGAGAGAAAAACCAATTTTGGCCCAACCCAACTCAACCCATATTAGTTTAACTCAGTCAACCCAAGTCAGACTCAACCCGGTTCAAATCAGTTCATCCATGTGCATAGTATTTATATATATTATATATTGTATACTATATGTGTGTTATTAAATATATGTGTATATATGTATATAATATATATTATTATATATAAAAGATAGAATCCAATAAGGGGAGGGAATCAGCAAAGAAATAAGGAACAAAAATAAAAATGGAAAAAAGGAAAGATGGGAAAGAGAAGGGACGTGAGATTGAGAGGGAGATTGAGAAAAAAAAAAGGGAAAGAAAGAGAAGGAGAGAAGGGATGTGAGATTGAGAGGGAGATTGAGAAAAAAAAAGAAAAGAATCCGAGAGAGAGATGGAGAATAAGAGAAAGAGAGAGAAGAAGAGAAGAAAAGGAAAGAAAGAAAGAGAAAGAAAACGTGGGAGGAGAGGAAATCTGACTAAGGAGAAGAGAGAAGAAAAGGAAAGAAAGAAAAGAGAGAAGGAAAAGAGAGAAAAGGAAAGAATCCGAGAGAGAGATTGAGAATAAGAGAAAGAAAGAGAAGAAGAGAAGAAAATGAAAGAAAGAAAAGAGAGAGAGAAGAAGAGAAGAAAAGGAAAGAGAGAAAAGAGAAAGAAGACGTGAGAGGAGAGAAAATCTGACTAAGGAGACGAAGAGAAGAAAAGGAAAGAAAGAAAAGGGAGAAGAAAAAGAGAGAAAAGGATAGAATCGGAGAGAGAGATTGAGAATATGAAGAAAATAGAGAGAGAGAGAGGAAGAGGGGGGCGTTAAAAAAAAGAATAGAAGAGAGGAGAGGGGGCTGAGATCAGAAGAGAGGAGGAGGACTAGAGAGGGCAGTGAAGAGAGAGATAAAAAAGAGGTTTGAGAAAGAGAATAAGGAGAAAGGGTAGAGAATTGATAGAGAGATAGGGATTGAGAGACCAAAAGAGAGAAACCGAGTGAGATTTAGAGAATAGAGAGAAGAATCTGGAGCAGAAACGGGAGGAGAAGGTAGAAGAAGAACGAAAGAAAGGAAGCTGGAGAGAAAACTCTCTACGCAGCTCAGATAAACTTTCTTTGTTCTTTGTTTTTATATGCACCGATTACCGTCAACCATTATCCAACTAAACCCCAACCCAGATCTATCAATACCCTGCACCATTACAAAGCCCAACCGAACCCAAGATCTGCCATTAGCCACCGTTATCTTCCTCACCAAGACCTATGCCGACTCATCTTATTGCTCCATTCATCCTTAACTCACCGACCAGACCACCATGTGATCATCCCTCTATGCATCAACACCTGGATATTACCCCTCTGAAGCAACCCAGTCCACATGCAATCTATTCACTACACATCACCACTTTACCAAACACCTATTGCCACCCTACCTCACCACCGTATCCTCCACCTGCACATACTCATCAAATCCACACCTGTTCCACTCAAACACTCTCATTTTCCCATCACCTAACACATACCCAACACCTGGCTAAACCTCCAGCAGCCCCCACCTAAACCCAACTCACTCACCGAACACCTGTTCATCATTACTCAAAACCTACAGCCAACCTTACACTTGTCCTATTATCTGATCAACCTAACACCCAAGCAAACCCAATACCTCATCCTCACTCTTACCTGTTACAACTCCCCTGAATCACCTGCTCCCTACTCTATGATCTATTGTACCCATCATGAATCCTTGATTCTGATTCCAATAATTTGATCATATTTGTTTTGTATGTTGATCATTGATTTAATCAATATAAATCATAGGTTGGGCATTTATTTTGATCATGTTATGTGACTATTGACTTGATTAAATTTGGGAACACTGATCATGATAATTTTAATGTATTGATCTTGACCATCAATCATGATAATTTTAATGTGTTGATCTTGACCATTGATCATGATAATTTTAATGTGTTGATCTTGACCGTTAATCATGATAATTTTAATGTATTGATCTTGACCATTGATCATGATAATTTTAATGCCCAATCTGAACCATTGATCCATCTGATTTGATTCTTACCCAATTTGATCATGATCCTTACCACCTGATTTGATCCTTATTCGTTTGATCATGATCCCTACCATCCGGTCAGCATCTACACAACCATTTGATCATATCAAGCCACCATCATCACCATCAGATCATCCTCATCATCTGATCAAGCCATCATCCTATCAGATCATCCTCACCACCAGATCATATTATCATCACCGTCAAATTAGATCATCATCACAACTCTATCTCACACTATCTGATCATCATCTACACCATCTGATCTGCCCATCACCCCATCTAATCATCATCTACACCATCTGATCGTCATCACCATCATCACCATCGTCACCATGTGATTGACAACTCACACACTCACATATTGCTATGTTTTTAGATGTTCATTTGTTATGTTTGGAATGCTTATTGCTATATATGTCTGCTACACATGCTCATTGCTACATCTGTCTGCTACACATGTTTATTTCTACATCTGTCTGTCACATGCTTATTGTCATATTTAGATGCTTACTGTCATGTTTGGATGCACACTGCTATATTTGGAATACTACTACCACTATAGTTGGAATGTTTTAATTTGCCATATTTATCTTGAAAAGATATAAATTGAAAAAATACCAATTAGGGTAGGAAACCCTAAAAAATAGAAAGAGCATAGGAATTAGGGTAGAAAACCCTAAAAATGGAAAGAATACAGCAATTAGGGTAGGAAACCCTAGAATGGAAAGAATAATTAGGGCAAGATAAACCCTAGAATAAAGAGAATAATTAGGGTATGAAACCCTAAAAAATGAAAATCACAATGAAAAGGGATAGGAAACCCTAGAAACCTAAAAATGGAAACAATAAAAATAATAAGAATTTAGGTCTCATCCCTAGATCCTATTGACAAAAAATAGAAACAATAAAAATAATAGGAATAGGTCTCATCCCCAGATCTTATTGATAAAAAATGGAAACAATAAAAATAATAGAAATTTAGGTATCATCCGTAGATCCTATTAACAAAATGGGTAGGAATTTAGGTCTCATCCCTATATCCTATTGACAAAAATGAAAATAACAAAAATGGCAGGAGTTTAGGTCACATCCCTAGATCCTATTGACAAAAATGAAAAGAATTTGGTTCACATTCCAAATCTGAATAATAAGAATTTAGGTCTCATCCCTAGATCTTATTGACTAAATGCTAGGAATTTGGTACACATTTCAAATCTGACTCTCACAATCTTTTCGAACTACGTCGTACCTGATTTCTAGGCATACCCTAGAATACGTAGGTAATTTGGGAGTCCTAAATATGGTACAAATCCACCCATCAACCATACATCCAGCATAAACTTCAACATGAACAAAAAAAATTCTAATTAAAGTACAAGCATAAATCACTTTCATAATCTTTAATCATAAAACTCAATTTCGAACTACGTTTTGGACTTGATTTTCAGGATTAGAATACGTAGGCAATTTGAGATGTCTTACACGTCTCAGATTCAGTCCAAGACCGAACCATCTTTGGTCCGGTTTACTGTATAATATTGTACTCATTGCTTGTTTATTTGCTTTAAAACATGATTGGTTGAACCCTAGGTCAAAATAACTTAGCAACTTGGTTTAGGACATCCCCCATTGAACCCTAGTCATCCAGTTGACCAAGCATAGTCAAAATTAGAGTTTAAGGAAAGTTTAGGAGGCCGATATTGATCAGACGGTTTGGGTGCCTAACACCTTCCCATAACTATACCCTGAATACTTACCCGATCTCTTGCAGACCAAAGAACTGATACATTGGATTATGAGTCAATAGAAGTCTTACCTTAGGGTAAGGCTACATTTTTAGAGGTCCTAGACCTTAATCTAGGTGGCAACTCCAACAAGACAGTGGTTTTCATTGACACGGATACACTTTCATCCCGAGGAGGATCATTATTTCCAATTGTCCTCACAGTGACGACTCCGCTGGGGATTAATATTCAGACTCCTAGAATACTTTCCTTATATTGATTGTTAGACATTTGATGCTAGATCTAGGGTACTATATTTATTGTTTGTACATATTGCTTTGGGGGGTATGAGTTCAGTCACACTTTCGTGCGAGTAGCCGAATCGGGTCCCAAGCATATAGGGCAGCCCGCTAGGCGAAAAATACAACATTGGCCTGTACTTTGTGAGATCAAAACCGGTGAGCAGTCTCTAATGAGCGTTTGTCAGGTCCGCCTGGGAATGCGTTATCCTACTCCACGTCGCTTGATTCTTGGATCATAGTATATAAAGGGATTAGGGGCCCATTATTCATCGTGCATTCGGTGATAGGTTACCCCGTCCTCGTCAAGGTGGCCTTTTCTGTCCTAACCCAGTTTGAGCCACATGTATGTTATTTTGGTCCATCCTTGAACCAACATGGTAAAATCTACTCGATTATGATATTTACATCCGAGACGTCGAAGTTCTGCCCGTTTTTGTCCTTGACTTGTCAAAATGTTTGGATCTACACTTGACTATTCTTGTCTTTTACTTGTTGGAAGCGTGAGGATTACATATACCCACATACATATTAATGTGGGCAGTCTATACACGCCCTCCATCGTAAAAAGCTCATTGTGTTGACCATTCAATATTGATACATCAATCTCAAAAAACGATCAGAAAATCCCTATCACGACATAGATACTGTGATCAAATTGAAATTTACCAGTTTGTTCAATCATGAACCACTTTTGTCATCCTTCATGAAAACTATAAATAAGTATATCCATTTCAATTTCTTGGAGTTTTAGGAACCACATGGTCGAACCTTGGTGCTTCAATGATCCATTCAGAATCTTGAGGCCCCAAGACCAATCATGGGGTTATTCAAATACAAATAAATTATTACAGATGATGTCTAATGGTCGGTTTTCATAAAAGAGCTAACTTTGTTTGGTTAAGTCAGCTTGTATGTGTATGTGTATTCTTCTTGTGTCCAGTCACTTCTGAGTCTTAACCTTCGTTCATTGTTTATATAGAAAGAAAAAAAAGAAAAAAAAAAGAAAACATAAAATAACAAAAAAAACAAAAAAAAACAAAAAACAATAAAACCAAAAAACCAAAAAATCAAAAAAAAAAAAAGTTAAACTAGGGATGATAGGATTGTCTGGACTTAAGAGAACACCTGAGTGAGTAGACAAAGCATCCACTCTTATTACATCCACTCATAGGAAGGTCTCATCATCACCAGTTTAGGTCTCGATTCATGTTCATAAGGAGTACTTTTGTATCTCAAAGTGTTGGAATGGTTGGAAAACAGTATATTGAGAGCCCAACTATTTTCGAGCGAAATTGAAATTCCAAGATCGGAGTTAAGGAATCCAAGAGGTTAGAAAGCTGAATCATAGATTCTGAGAGATTACATGTTTCTTTCCCATATTAGTATACCTACCAATTTTAAATGGAAAAAACTAAGATAAGAAAGTATTTCATTCATCCTTGGTAACTGAGCCACTTTGACTGATGAAGTTGGTTTCTAACTCCAAAATTACTTTCATCATCCAAAGTGACCCTGACTCAAAGGAGTAGCCCTCAAACCTTCAAGAATGTCCCACCCACCTCCCAAAATCCTGGATAAAAAGGAAGACTATGTGGTCAACTATATCTCAAAATTGAGGTAGTCTGAAAATGAACTTCATGTGCACCCTAAACTAGAGAACAACCAAAATGTCTGTGCACCTTAAATTGGGGCACAACCAAAATGTCAGTACATCCTAAACTGGGGCATAATCAAAATATTAATGGATTCGAAGTAGGGCAAACAGAAAAGGGAAATAGACCAAACAAGGGTATAGGTTAGAGTTTCATGACATCCAAACTAGGGCACAAGATTGGTATACATTTAACCCAAATTGAGGCATTGGCCAGGTGAATTTCAAACCCGAACTGGGGCATAAATCAAAATGGTAATAGACTCAAGGGGGTTTAGCTCAAGATGGAAAGGGTCAAACACATGTCGATAGATAGGTGTAATGAACGTTGCTAGCGAAAGTCTGAACAGAGATTCGGTCCTACAACCAATCATAAGTTGGCATCAATGATGTCGTATCCAATTGGGGTAACTCAGTGAATTACTTGTCTAAACTGGCTACCATTGGTATCTGATAAGTCATCTATGTTTAAGCTCGAGTCCGATATGTTTGTAGACAAATCCAGTCCAAAATGCTCTAAAAAATGAACAATAATCACTTCATTTGACATCAACTGCAGTGCTTTTATTACTTCCAATCCATTCTTTCCCAGTTTGATACTTCCTCCTCTTCCGTGTCTGCTGCCAATTCTGAATCTGATGACGATCAGGATGATGTGCCACAACCTGAACTTCTACTCCACCGGCCTTTAGAGAAATAAAAGTTTAACACACACGTGAAAGTTACAAATGATTAAGTTAAAGTCATGGAAGCATTCTCAAAGATACAAGTTGGAACATCAAAATGTCATCCCATTTGGTCGATTTATAGAAAGAATTTTTTTTGGGATATTCCTTGAAAGTAGAGAACATTTACAGACTCATACAGGTGGTTCATTTAGTTTTGCAAAAATGGGTCTACACACAAGGCATTATCAAGTGTACATCAATCCAAGTGATCAAGTCTTTCACAAGTGCATGAAGTCTACAGACATAAAACATGCTACAAATCAAACTCAAAGTCAAAGATGAGCTCAAAAAAAAAAAAAAAAAAAGAAAAAAAAAGAGTTATACAAAATAATGAGGTTGGTTAGCATACTCCATTGGAACAGTGATGGTGGACAAGTTGAACTATGGTGCATAGACATGGAGTAACTACTTTGAAACACTAATGATGAATGAGTTTGATTGCAAGGCATATACATGCGGAAACTCCTTTGGAGCCCTGATGATGGACGAGTTCAGTTATGGATCAATAATACACGAGTTCTCAGCAACATATAGACACCATTTCCTAGAACCTGATTAGAGACTTGATCGTTTGTTGTGATTCACGTTGTGTGTTGAGCTAGATTTTTGATATTGGTCACTACATCCCACCCATACAGGGAGTGGTCTCATCACTTTGTTGTCATCAGAGGATTTTTTTCGGCTAAAGACTCTCTCTCTCGTCCATCAATCAGACGGTCTTCCACAGAGTCTACATTACATGCCCTTACTTCAAATGTCACAAAATTTTATGGTATCGTTTCTTGTGAACATGTCATCTTGTTATGCATAAATATTGTTTAATAAATCTGACTACAATATCTATCTGTCATTCATCATTTCGATGGCATCCAAGAATTCCATAATCTTTTGTTGCTAGCCTATAAAATGGCATCGCCTGGTGGGGATCAAGCCATTCTACATAAACAGCCAAACGTTCTTCCAATGGTAAACCCATTGGACAGTTTCTTATCTGTCCATCTAGACCTTTGTCGTCATACTTGTATACAGACTTAAAGGATTTGGGCCCAAACGTGGTTATAACCGATTCAGCATCTGAACATAGCTTGTCGAAATTTGTTTTCAATCTGAATGATACTAAGAGGATAAAGCATTCTTTGACGTTTTTCTAAAGGTTAGTGTAGGGTTGCATCTCCTTAAGGTTATTTCTAGTGATGACTCAAAAGTTGTCTGCCAATCTATGTGTGCAGACTTGAACTTAGACACTAGGGCAAAATCACCCATTTATCCAAACATCATGAGTTTAGTTGAGCCCCATGTTTGAAACTCTAGCTGAGTTTATTTGAATGTAAGAGAAAGATGACCCATACAAATTTGAAAAAAAAATGAAATAAAATTGAGTCATTGTCATCATTTTCCCCTCATGAAAAAGACCTGATTGCACTTTGATCAAAGTGAAACCCATATAAATTTGGCAGGAATGCAGAACATATCAAGTTTGTCTTTTAAAGAAAAGAAACATGTTTCTCTCAGTCTAGATTAAGTCAAGTCAAGGAAAGTCGATCAAATCATGATCTCTAATTCCTCTTGGATTCCGAGCAATGTTAGTGGACAAAATATAGATTCTAAGCCCCATTGCTGCTACCTCAATATTTATGGAAAGTTCAACCCGTTTTGGAAATGAAGAAAGACAGGAATAGAAAAGAACATAAATAAAAAAATAAAAAATAAAAAAAAAGAATAAAAGAGAAAAGGAAAGAAAGGTGAAAGTACAAAGAACAAAGAAGAATGAATGAAAAAGAAGAAGAATAAAAGAAGAAAAAAAAAAGAAAGAAAGAAAAGAAAGAATGAAAGATCATGGGAAGAGAGAAAAAGCTCTAGCCCGAACTACGCGGAACCTGATTCCGGAGGGATGGAAGTCCCAAAGAATACGTAAGCAATTTGGGACACCCCAAATTTGGTCCAAAGGTTATACATCCAAAGCCTATGCATCCAAAGGCTATACATCCAAAGGCTACACATCCAGAGGCTACACATCCAAAGGCTACACATCCAGAGGTTACAAATCCAGAGCACAAAGCACAGTTACAGTTACATCATGAGCAGTCTTGAGCTAAAATCACAGACCGGATGAGGTCGCTACTCAAGAAGCTTGACAGTTACATTACATCATGAGCGGTCTTGAGCTAAAGTCACAGACTTGATGAGGTCGCTACTCAAGAAGCTTGACAGTTACAGTTACATTACAAGTGGTCTTGAGCTAAAGTCACAGACTTGATGAGGTCGCTGCTCAAGAAGCTTGACAGTTATAATTACATTACAAGTGGTCTTGAGCTAAAGTCATAGACCTGATGAGGTCGCTACTCAAGGAGCTTGATATCTACAGTTGTTTGTTGTACAATGGTAGAATCCAGATCGAGTGCAGAATAATGCAAAAATGGGACACTTTTGTCTTTGGCCTCAATTGTTCACAATCTCAGCCGAAGAGGGGCATCTGTAAGCACCCCATTTTTTCCATTTCCGACTGAACAAAGTCCTACTGGTATGTCGACAACAAAGGAAGAGAGATGAGTGAAAATTTGGGTTTTTTTTACTATGACCTCGAGGTAATTCTCGGTGGGTCCTACAATAAAGTCACAGGATATAATCTACATGGATGCATAGGTCATGGAATTATCTTCGAAATGAGACCAGAATCATCAAATTCTGATATCAAACAAGGAAGATATCGCAGTTTGAAAGTGCGAAGGCATTTACGTAATTATCGTATGATGCATGCATTATCATTTAAACTTCATGTCATCATATCTTTGGTCATTTGATATCGAAATCGGATGATTCAAAGGTCAATATTCCTTATTTTTAGTCATCTTCAAAGTGGACGTGAAAAATCCCGAACAAAGGTCACCGGTGGGCCCCATGCAAGCTTTCATGCAAAATTATCGTTAGAACTTCAAAGCTTCATATCTTTGTCGTTCTACGTCGGATTCAGATGATTCCAAGGCCATTATTCCTCATTTTTGGTGTTCTATAAAGTGGACGTGAAAATTTGGGACAGAGATCTCTGAATGGTCTCATGTAAAATTACATACTGAAATAGCCATTTAATCTTTGAAAAATTTATATTTTGGTCATCCCACATCCAAATCAGTTGATCCCAGTTTCATTATGTTTCATTTTTAGTGCTTTACAAAGTAGATGTGAAGGATTTTAGGCAAAGGTCTCTGAAGCATCCCATGCAGAGTCGTTAGCCAAATTATCGTAAAATAGCTTGTTCAAACTTCAGAAATTCATAAGTTGATCATTTTATTTTCAAATGAGGTGATTCAAGCTCCAGTATTTCTCATTTTTAGCGTTCTACAAAATGAATGTGAAAAAATTGGGGTAAAGATTGTCAAAAAATTTCATGCGGAATGACAGCGAAAATGGCCTATGAAATTATAGAGGGAGAAAAAATCAATTTTTAGCCTAACCTAGCTCAACCCAGCTCAATCCAGCTTAGTCCAACCCAGTTTGGTCCAACTCAGACCAATCCAAACCAAATCAATTCAGTCCAGGTATGTACATGTGTGTCATATATATTATACTATATATATTGTATTATATAATATTATGTCTATGTATATTAGTGTAATATATGATATTTATTAGATATATAAGATATGAGTATAAAATAAATAATAAAAAAAGAAAAGATGGGAAAGGGAGGTCCGACGTGAGGAGAGAGAGAAGAGGAGAGAAAAAAAAGGAAAGAAAGGGAAGGAGAGAAGACGTGAGGGAGAAAGAGAAGAAGGAAAGAAAGAGAAAAGGAAAAAAAGATGGGAAAGGGAGGTCTGACGTGAGGAGAGAGAGAAGAGGAGAGAAAAGGGAAAAAAAAGGAAAGAAAGGGAAGGAGAGAAGAGACATGAGAGAAAGAGAAGGAAAAAAAAAAGGAAAGATGGAGGAGAGGAAATCCAACATGAGAGAGAAAAGAGAAAAGGAAAAAAAAAGGAAAGATGGAGGAGAGGAAATCCAACGTGAGAGAAAGAGAAAAGGAAAAAAAAAAGGAAAGATGGAGGAGAGGAAATCCAACATGAGAGAGAAAAGAGAAAAGGAAAAAAAAAAGGGAAGGAAAGAGAGATCCAACTTGAGGGAGAAAGAGGAGAGAAAAGGAAGGGAAAAAAAAGGAAGGAAAGAGAGATCCAACGTGAGGGAGAAAGAGGGGAGAAAAAAAAGAAAAAAAGGGAAGGAAAGACAGATCCAACGTGAGGAAGAGAGAGAAGAGGAGAAAAAAGGAGAGCGGGCAAAAGGAGGCCAGAGAGAGAGAGGAAGAGGAGATGAAGAAGAAGAAGAAGAAGAAAAAGAAGAAAACGAAAAGAACTAAGGAGAAGAAGAAAGCAGATTGAAGGAAAGAAGAAGAGGTAAGACACTTTTACCTATTATTTGTCTGAATTGATCACCTGCAGTCCATGCTCCATCACTACCACTTGTCCAATTACCAACCTATTAGTCTAACATTTTCGTCAAAACCACTGAAGTCCATCTGTTGCCACCATCATCACCACACCACCCGATTATCCCTCTGATCATACACCACCGAAAATCTGTTCATGCAATAATCCAGCCTTGTGTTTGAAATTCTATGTGATAAAAATTGATCCGAACGCTTGGATTTCATGAAATAAAATTGGTCCATGTGTTTGAATTGATCCGATTGAAAATATGATGAAATTGATCCGATTGTAGAAGTTGATGAAATTGATCCGAACAATTGAGTTTCATGAGATAAAATTGTTCCATGTATTTGAATTGATCCAATTATGGAATTTGTATGTACTGATCCAATTGTAGAATTCTTTATGAATTGGTCCGATTGTGGAAATTGAATTAAATTGATCCCATTGATTATGTGAATTTTGATTTGATCCGATCGTGTGGAAATTGATGAAATTAAATTGATCTCATCGATTATGTGAATTTTTGTAGAAATTGAATTAAATTGATCCCATTGATTATGTGAATTTTGATTTGATCCGATCATGTGGAAATTGATGAAATTAAATTGATCCCATCAATTATGTGAATTTTTGTGGAAATTGAATTGATCACATTGATTATGTGAATTTTGATGAAATTGAATTGATCCGATCGTGTGGAAATTGATGAAATTAAATTGATCCCATCGATTATGTGATTTTTTATGAAAATTGATGAAATTGATCCGATTGGAAATATGATGAAATTGATCCAATTGTGGAAGTTAATGAGATTGATCCGACTATGGCATATTGTGATGAAATTGAATTGATCCGATCATATGAAATTTTGATAAAATTGGTCCAACCACATGCTTGGAATTGTTATGAAATTGATTGATCCCATATCCTTGGATTTTTTATGAAATTGATCGATCGTATGGAATCTTGGAATATTTTGATGAAAATTGGACCATTGATCTCAGAATTTGATGAGATTGGATTATGACTGTTGATCTTGAATTTAATGTGAATAAATCATGGTCTTTGATTTTGGTTTTTTTTATGAAATCTAGATAATTGATGATTGAATTCAATATGCTTAAAAATATGCCCATGTGATATTGAATTTTTACATGATTAAATCTTGGCCATTGATCTTGAAATTTGATTTGATTAAAATCTAACCATTGATCATGAGCATCTTATTTGAATCTCGACCATTAAATTTTGATCATGAGCATTTTAGTTGAATCTGGATCGTTCGAGCTTGATTATAAATGATTTAGAGGAATCTGAACGGTTAGACTAAGTGATCCAAACCATTGGATTTTCATCAAAATTGATTTTTAATGAATTTAAATGGTTAGATTGTGATTTTGAATAATTTGAACCGTCGGATTATCTTTTTGAGAGATTTAATTGAATTTGAACGGTTGGATTGATCTCATTAATGTTTTAACTGAATCTGAACCATCGATCAAATATAATTTTGGTCATATTGATGATGATCGATTACATCAAATTGAGTAGTTGATCAAATATGATCTTGATCACATTGTTGATGATCAATGCATTAAATCTAGACCATAGATCTAAAATCTATTTTGATACATTGACACACATGCTTATTGTCATGTTTGGATGATCACTATTATGTTTGGATGTTCACTGTCATGTTTGGATTATCACTGAAAAATATTTGGAATGCTTTTACCTGTCATACTTGTCTTGGAAAGAGATAAGTTGGAAAAATAATAATTAAGGTAGGAAATCCTAAAAAATAGAAAGAACATAGCAATTAGGGTAGGAAATCCTAAAAATGGAAAGAACACAGCAATTAGGGTAAGAAATCCTAAAAATGGAAAGAACACAGCAATTAGGATAGAAAACCCTAAAAAATAGAAAGAACACAACAATTAGGGTAAAAAAAACCTAAAAAATAGAAAGAGCACAGCAATTAGGATAGAAAATCCTAAAAATGGACAGCAATTAGGGTAGAAAATCCTAAAAAAATGAAAAGAACACAGCAATTAGGGTAGAAAATCCTAAAAAAATGAAAAGAACACAGCAATTAGGGTAGAAAATCCTAAAAATAGAAAGAATACAGCAATTAGGGTAGGAAACCCTAGAATGGAAAGAATAATTAAGGCAAGATAAACCCTAGAATAAAGAGAACAATTAGGGTATGAAACCCTAAAAAATGAAAATCACAATGAAAAGGGATAGGAAACCCTAGAAACCTAAAAATGGAAATAATAAAAATAATAGGAATTTAGGTCTCATCCCTAGATCCTATTGACAAAAATAGAAACAACAAAAATGGTAGGAAATTAGGTCTCATCCCTAGATCCTATTGACAAAAATGAAAACAATAAAAATGGTAGGAATTTAGGTCACATCCCTAGATCCTATTGACAAAAATGAAAACAATAAAAATAATAAGAATTTAAGTCTCATCCCTAGATCCTATTGACAAAAATGGAAACAATAAAAATGGTAGAAATTTAGGTCTCATCCCTAGATCATATTGACAAAAATGGAAACAATAAAAATAATAGGAATTTAGATCTCATCCCTAGATCCTATTGACAAAAATAGAAACAACAAAAAATTGTAGGAATTTAGGTCTCATCCCTAGATCCTATTGACAAAAATAGAAAGAATTTGGTACACATCCCAAATTTAAAAAATGGTAGGAGTTTAGGTCTCATCCCTAAATCCTATTGACAAAAATGGTAGGAATTTGGTACACATTCCAAATTCAACTCTCACAATCCTTTCGAACTACGTCGTACCTAATTTCTAGGGCACACACTAGAATACGTAGGTAATTTGAGAATCCTAAATACGGTACAAAGTCACCCATCAACCATCTATCCAACATAAACTTCAACTTGAACAAAGAATCTAATTGAAGCACATGCATAAATCACTTTCATAATCTTTAATCACAAAACCCATTTCGAACTACGTTTTTAGACTTGATTTCCATGATTGGAATATGTAGGCAGTTTGAGATGTCTTACACGTCTCAGATTCAGTCCAAGACCGAACCATCTTTGGTTCGGTTCACTGTATAATACTGCACTTATTGCTTGTTTATTTGTTTCAAGACATGATTGGTTGAACCCTAGGTTATAATAACTTAGCAACTTAGTTTAGGACATCCCCATTGAACCCTAGTCATCTAGTTGACCAAGCACAGTCAAAATTAGAGTTTAAGGAATGTTTAGGAGGCTGATATTGATCGGGCGGTTTGGGTGCCTAACACCTTCCCATAATCGTACCCTGAATACTTACCCGATCTCTTGCAGACCAAAGAACTGATACATTGGGTTATGAGTTAATAGAAGTTTTACCTTAGGGTGAGGCTACATTTTTAGAGGTCCTAGACCTTAATCTAGGTGGCGACTCCAACAGATCAGTGATCTTCATTGATTACAAATAATTCTATCCCGAGGAGGAGGATCATCAATTTCTCATTGTCCTCACAATATCAAGAACATGGAGGTAAGGCGCTGACTCAGGTCCCATACATACAATCTTTATAGGTATAGCCCTTGACATAATCCCTTAGTGTCCCTTTCCCTAGAGAAGTGCCCTTAACCAAAATAGAATCCATATTAACCACTCTAGAAGAGGTACCTGTAACCGAAGCTAAAAAAGTATCGATATCAAGGGGTAAGCACCCATTCCAACTCAGCGAGAAGTCAGGGTATCAATGCAATCCTAACACAATAATTCAATGATGCAATTAAGTAATTAAGCAAGCAATTGTGAGTAGCAATCAAATGTGTATGTAGCAATGGTCTGCCTATACCCTAGCGAGGATCTGTTCAAGGCTCCCTACCCTAAACAATGCTCATGGCTCCCCCCTGAACATATGCATATATCCCACCGCCTGAGGACTTTGTACCCCACCACCTGGATTAATTCCCCTCAGTAAAGCACCGGTCATGTAACTAAGGTTGATGCATGATGCATGAGAAACATAATAACAAGGGGGATGCACCCCAGCAAAGATCCCCAATTCCACTCTAGTGGACTGACTGTGGCCCTACTAAGGTGCTAACCGGGGCATATGACTCATGTACTGTGCTCCAACACGCCACATAACCATCATACCCCATAAAGCAATAAACATATCCCTTAATCTACATCCAACCAATCATACAGCCATGACATGTGTCCATAGAAAGTAAAGTTGTACTCCAGCAGAGATCTCCAGCTCCACTCAAATGGACTAATTGTGCCCTCACTAGAGTACAGACAAGGCTAAACCCTAGTGGAGATCCCCGACTCTCCACTCCCATAGTTCATCATGCCCCCACTAAGGTAATAGCCATCCCAACATGATTCGTGTATCCATGCTCTAACATGTCACACGTACCATCATACATGGTCATGTAGATACAATGATAATGAAAGGCTATACCCTAGCAGTAATCCCTGGCTCTACTCCAATGGATCACCATACCCCTACTTGGGTGATGGCACCAAACAACATGGCCCGTATATTATGCTCTAACACGCCACACGTCCATCATACCCATCCACACATACATAGTTATTGTTATTATGCGCATGCATGCTCATACATATAATTTATTGGATGACATGTTATAAAATGTAAATACAGCATACAGCAAACACATGCTCAAACTTTACGGATCCAACCCTTTACCTGTAGACACCAATGTTGTTGAAGAACCTTAAAGCCGGTAGAAAGCTCCGTCTACTACCCCCGTTGTTTTACCTAATTGGTTAGATAATTTGATTTGGTTAGTGAACATCTTTTAACCAGCATAGACAAGTCCTAGGTGTCCATGCATAGGTCCCAAGATAAGCTGGGAACTGAACGGTTGGTCTTCTATAACCCAAACCAGGCATACAGGTCAAACAAGGTCATAATCGAATGATGATTTCGGAGGGCGTATCCTTCGGAATTGCCCTCCGATTATATACTTATTCAAATCATATTTCAACTTAACCGGAGGATGGAATCGGATGATACATCCGGTTTAATACTTCTGTCATAAGCAAAGGGTTACAGAAGGTTATTTGGAGGCTTATCCTAGTGGTGTACCACCTGGCAATGCCTCTACTTACAATAAGCCTATCCGAAGGCCAGAGTCAATCAAACCTAGGGATAACTGGAGGGACTCACCCAGAGGGTCATGCCCCTAGTTTTGTGACTCTAGTTGGGGTCCTCTGATTGGTACTTAGGTCATTTTCTAATAAGGCATTTGCCTTACCGGAGGGTTGGTCTTAGTCACCCAGAGGCAAGCTCAAGGTCAAACCTCTAGTTACTGCCTCCGGTTAATGCTTAGAAACCAGGTACGAACCAGAGATGGTTTCCATCTTTGGGGTTTGTCTCCCCATTAGGTTTACCTTCACGTTAATTGGTGAGAAACATTTTCCTACCATGATTACTCCCAATGGGAGTCATTTAGACCCCAAGAACATCTCCACATGGAGGGGAATGATGACCTAGGTTTCCAAGTTAAAATAGGCCTCCATTAATGGAGACCAAGAATGGTGGAGTTCCACCACTAGGTCTAGTACACAATCACCACAAGAAGGAGGAATGAATGAGGTGTAGACCTTACCTCATTGAAGAACCAAGCTTGAGCTCCAAGCTTAAAGCTCCAGCTTCTTCCCTTTAATCACCCTCTCTCACTCTCAAGACAACAAGAGAGAAATAAGGAGCATTAGGCTCCTTATTTATAGAATCCCAAGGAGAGAGAGTGTATCAATTGGACTCAAATAGGATGCTGACAATCAGGTGATGCACCATCCGACAGAGCATCCGATTGGGTTTAAAAATGGCTCCATGCTTGGTGTGATGGGCCCAAGCTAGTGGGGACACTTTCTAGGTCTTAAATCTTATTCCCCATACTCATCACCATTACTAGATGATCCTAGGGTTTGACCCAACATCATACTGAGGGTCAAGATGTCAGGGTGCCAAGTGTTGGCACATTAAGACCCGGCACAGAGAGATCTAAACTGGTGAGGATTTTAAGTGTGGGACTTACAATAGGTCTCTTAGTTAGAGCTTGGAGAAGCGACTTGTCAAGTCGATCGTAGTTCTTCTAGAATCATAGTTGGACCCTGAGATAGCCCCCGATTGCTTACCCAGATAAAATTTTTGCATCAGGCCTGTCAACTCTTTCTTCTTTTTTTTTCTTTTTTTTTTTTTGGCTAACAATGGGTATCCAAATCTTTGTCCTGACTAATCCCGTGGGCCCATACTGACCCCATAACCTCATGGACCAGGTCATTCCAGGTTGAATGAGAACCATTCCACTTGCACCCATAGCAAGAAAGAAAGAGCACTTAACACCCCCGTGTAAGTGGCCCCAAGGTAGTAACAAAAGTTGAACTCAATACCTTCCGCTTCCTAAGGCGTAAGCTCCTTGCCTGTCAACTCGTTCATAACATCTTGCACATCTTTAGGGCCCCATACCTTATGTTTTCGTCTAGTGGGGCTGTGTCCTTTGTCTTGCGACCGATTCATGGATTGGCTCTGCACTGATGCCTTCATTATGTGAAACCTGCATCTGAAAATATGGGCTAATTTGAATTTTTCTCACAAAATATGTTCTCCTATCGACACTAGCATAGCATCCGTATCATCAATGGAGTGTATGGAATTCTAGGTAAGAGTTAAAACCTTCTTTCTATTAGTATAGAAGCTTTATGTGGAAGGAATCAGTTGAACCAATCAAGACCTGGCCATTTTGAGTCAAGTCAGAGTAGGTAATCGATTAAATTGACTTGATCGACTACCCTAGTTCGATAGACTGCACGAACCCAGAATTGGGCCAGTCTGAGTCTATTTTAGTTGGGCTTCGTTCTAATTGGTTCCTATTGGTTCCTAACTACCCATGATAGTCCCTAAACATGTGGGACCTACTTTTGAATGTGTTGGAGTATCAATTGACAGCCTCCAAGCCTCTTTTAGTATACTCATACTAGAACTAAGACTTCCAAGAAAAGAATTACAGTGGAACTCTAACTCTTGCATAAAATCCTTAATAAAAACTCTCTATGAACTCTAATTGAAAATATTAGAACCTCTGACATGTTTTGATAGAGAGAGGGAGAGTGAATTGGAGCAAGTTAACGGAAGAAGAAGAGGAGGAATAACCATTGAAGGACCTCCCTTAAGCTTCTCTCGACAACTGTGATAGTATAAGCATTGTGGTAAGCTTAAAAATTATTCTTACTTGATTTAGATTAAACCCTTGATGATCTTATGAGGTAAACCCAACCTTTGAACATGCTAGAACAAGATTCTAGAAGAAGCCATTAACAGAGAAAAGGTAGAACCCTTTTATAATGCTCATAATGAATAAACCGAGATAAGCATTAATGTAAGACCTTATGGTGATGTTTAACATTCAAATATAATTAGAATATGTCCATTAATAATTTTTTAATACTTAGAAATCCTCTGGTGAAGCATTGGACCCCATGCTTGGGAGAAAAGATTGGAATTGAATCAGTTCGAGGTCTCTAGTACGAGGCGGTCTGTTACACCCCAATTCTGAACTAACCAGAATGGTGTGACGAACCATCAATAAACCAACGGTTCAACTAGGATCTCCATTAGGTAGTACCCACCATATCAACCACACACACATTCCATCGTAATAATCAGAGATAATAAGCAAATAAGAAGAAGTCTTTATAAATAATGAACCGAGCATCTAACCATGATAAATAATTAATTCAATTATCTCCAAAACTCAAGACATAAAAATAATTAACCCATTACATGTTTCAATAATCAAATATAACTAAACTAATAAAAAAATGCACTGGTTGCACTCGCATGAAGGATCATGCGTATCTTCTACAGCTTCTACATCCATGGCCGCAACGTGTCCATACATAGACGCATTCACATAATCTTCAATAGTAGGACCTGCATCATCAACTAAAATATTCGACGTTGAAAGAATGAGCACACATCACGGCTCAGTGAACAAACAAAACAATGCAACAAACATATGCAAGCATTCAATTCATATCTTTGTTCTGGTTTTTAAGTTTGCAATATGCTATAGAAAGGTTTGGTGGCCCCCGCACCTCTATACACAAGTGTGTGAATCCGCCCAATGGATCAAACACCATTGCCATCCCACATGCACCCACCATGAAATATAGATAGAGCTAAAGTGTCCGGATCAAACACCGTCAACACTTCCCCTAATGCCCTATCCATACCAACACGTAAGCCCCTATTGGCGAGGGCTTACAAACTAGGCTTGCAACTAACCAATCCTAAATGTCATCCAATGTATCCAAGGCCTCACCCCAGCATCCCTCAATACATCCATAGAGATAGAGCTAAGGCCCCCTGGTAGAGTCAGAGACTACACGGTCCGAGACCACCTCCCCTGATGCCCTACGACGTAATAGTTCTGCTAAGGTAATGGTGATACGACGATGTTAATGGACAAGACTTCAGTAGAGATAGAGCTAAAGTCTGGTGACCAGGTAAAAGACCACCATGCCACGTCCTCCCCCTGATGTTCCACTCGCATCAAGCACACTAACCACACACACATAATCACATGCCTATTCCTAGCATCATCATCATCATCATATTATAAATAAACATAAATAAAAATACATGAGCAGTAATAACAGGAATATTGGATGACATGTGAAATACACACTACAATCATACAAGCATATAATCAATTATGGCATTGGACTTAATAAGTAAAATAGCTTGTTATTAGCCAATTAGTTTAGGTCTTGTTCCCTCACCTATTAGCAAAACTCGATCTCCTTTTAAGCCTTGTAATTCTCTTTGAATCGATTTAATAACCTAGAAGTTATATGAATTTAAGTTAGGGTTCATGTAACATTTTACAATAGTCAAAAATCGAAACAGAGCACTGATAGGTGTCTGATTGGTCCTATGGTCTCATACTGTGTCTACCTTACTGCCTAAGGTCGATACCCTACGGTCGCACCATATGCGACCGTACCTACAACCATATAGTTTCTGAATTCTTCCCGAATGCCGATGGTCGATACTTTGATCATGGTGGTCATGCTATAGTCGACCGTAACTGTGACCTTAAGATTTCTAATTATAAACCACATTCAATTCGAGTTCTTTTTGGGTCAACTCCTCGGCTTTTCTCTTAGGTTCATACTAAGGTTATCCTATGGTCATCATTAGTTTCTCATCAATCATTATCAGTAAACTCACCCCTCATGATTTATCACACCCCAATTCTGAACCAACCAGAATGGTGTGATGAACTGTCCATAGACCAACGGTTCAACCAGGATTTCGTATAGGCCGTGCCCATTCAATTAAACCAGATACATTCCACAAGCAAAATCAGAGTAAATAAACGATAGCAGAAGTTTTTAATACTAATGAACTGAGTATCTGACAGTGATAGCATAATTAAGTATCCAATTATCTCTAATATACCTCAAGACATAAAATAAAGTAAAATTATCAATTACATGTTCCAATAACTAAACAACTAAGCTAATAAAAACACATGAGTTGCACTCGCACGAAGGATCATGCGCCTCTTCCATAGCTTCCACGTCCATCGCCACTACGTATCTATTCATCGACTTGTTCATGTAATCTTCCACAGTAAGACCCGCATCAAGAACTAAAAATATTCGATGTCAAAAGGGTGAGCACACATCACGGCTCAGTGAGCAAACAAAACAATGCAACAAACATATACATGCATTCAATTCATATCTTTGGTCTGGTTTTTAAGTTTGCAATGTGCTATAGAAAGGTTTGGTGGCCCCCGCACCTCTACACATGAGTGTGTGAATCCACCCAATGGATCAAACATCATTTTCATCCCACATGCACCCACCATGGAATAGAGATAAAGCTAAAGTGTCTGGATCAAACACCGCCAACACTTCCCCTGATGCCCTACCCATACCAACACATAAGTCCCTATTGGTGAGGGCTTGCAAACTAGGCTCGCAACTAACCAATCCTAAAGCTAAATAGTGTATCCAAGGCCTCACCCCAGCAGCCCTTAATACATCCATAGAGATAAAGCTAAGGCCCCCCGGCAGAGTAAGAGACCACACGGTCTAAGACCACCTCCCCTGATGCCCTACAACATAATAGTATAACTAAGGTAACGGCGATACGACGATGTTATGGGCAAGACTTGAGTAGAGAAAGAGCTAGTCTGGAGACGAGGTCAAAGACCACCATGCCACGTCCTCCCCCTGATGCTCCACTCGCATCCGACACACCAACCACACACATACATTCACATGCCTATTCCTAGCATCATCATCATCATCATGTTATAAATAAACAGAATTAAATATGCATGAACAGTAATAGCAGGAATATTGGATGTCACACCCCATTTCTGCACCATTCAAAACGGTGTGATGAACCACTATAAACCAACGTTTCAACCAGGATCTCTAATAGGCGGTATCCATTAAAAATAAAACCATGCACATCCACAACCATAATCAGAATAAATATACAATAGCGGAAGTCTTATAGTAAATGAACTGAGCATTCTAAATGTAATAATCATAATTAAAAATATCAAATTATTGTTGTATCAACTGAGACATAAATAAATAAAATATCAATTACATCTTTTATAAATACAAATAAAATCCTAATAGAACACGCATGAGTTGCACTCGCATGAGGGGTCATGCGTATCCTCTAAATCTTCAGCCTCCATTACAGCAACACGTGCATACATCGAATCATTTATATAATCTGCAACTGTGGTACCTGCATCATCAACTAAAAATATTTGACGTCGAGAGGGTGAGCACATATCATGGCTCAGTGAGCAAACAAAACAATGCAACAAACATATGCATGCATTCAATTCATATCTGTGGTCTGGTAAATAAGTTTGTAATGCACTATAGAAAGGTCGGTGGCCGCATCGCCTCTATGCATAGGGTGTGGAGGCCCGTCCAAAGGTTAACGTTTATTGTCGTCCCCATCCACCCTACCATGGAATAGAGATAGAGCTAAAGTGCTTAGCCCGGCCTATGACGCTTCCCCTGATACTCTACCCATACCAACACGTAAGCCCCTGCTGGCGAGGGCTCACAAACTGGGCTCGCAACTAACCAATCCTAATGCCAAATAGTGTATCCAAGACCTCACCCCAGCATCCCTCAATACGTCCATAGAGATAGGGCTAAGGCCCCCCGACAGAGTCAGAGACTACACGGTCCGAGATCCCGTCGACCCCTAGTTCTTAAAATGTCCGACCCCCAGTATAAAACTGGGGGTCTGACTTTTATACTGGGGGGTTTCGAGCCTCCCTTGCTGGGTATGCGACCCTCCCCCTATTTTTAGTGTTTTTGGGTCAGCTTAATACCTGGGATCGTGATCTCCTTCACGCACTTAATCCGTTTGGTTCGACCATGATGGGTAGACCTGGTTCAAGGTGGTAAGACCGGGTTAGTTCGATACGGGTCTTACAACTCCCCCCTACTTATAAAAATTTTGTCTTCAAAATTGTACATACCTTCTGAGTCGAATAAGTGAGGGTATTGCTTTCGCATAGCATTCTCTTCTTCCCATGTAATTTCTTCCATGTCTCTACTTCTCTAGGTGACCTTAACATAATAGATATCTCAGTTGCGTAGTCATTGAACCTTTCGGCTGGTGATTTTAGATGATGTTACTTCAAATGTCAAATCATCAGTCAAATTAGGTAAGTCTATTGTCAAAACGTGTGTTGGATCCTTGACATACTTCTTTAATAAGGGAATGTGAAATCCATCATGCACACTTGACATAGATGGTGGTAGTGCTAACTGGTAAGCCACTTTCCCACGCTTAGCTAAAATCTCATATGGCCTGACATATCTTGGACTTAATTTCCCTTTCTGTCTGAACCGTTTCAATCCTCGCATAGGTGATACTTTTAAGAATACTTTATCACCCACGACGAACTCAAGGTCTCGGCGTCGGGTATCGGCATACTGCTTCTGACGATTCTGAGCTGTTCTCACTCTTTCTTTGATAATGTCGACCACTCAACAAGTCTCTTCAAAAAATTCCGATCCAACAATACTACATTCCCCGACTTCGTTCCAAAACAAAGGAGTTTGACACTTTCTGCCATACAATGCTTCATAGGGTGACATCTGTATAGTAGCCTTATAGCTATTATTATAAGCGAACTCAATCAGTGGTAATTTTTCATCCCATGATCCTTTGAAGTCAATTACACATGCTCGAAGCATATCTCCTAGAATCTGAATTGTACGCTCCGACTGTCCATCTGTCTGTGGATGGAATGCAGTACTAAACTTCAATCTTGTACTCATAGCCTTTTGTAATCCTTCTCAAAACTTTGAAGTAAATCGTGGATCTCTATCGGACACAATACTTTCAAGTACACCGTGTAATCGCATAATGTTATCCACATACAGCTTAGCTAACCTCTCTAGTATATACTGGGGTCGTATATATATAAAGCGAGCTGTTTTAGTCAGGCGGTCTACACTCACCCAAACTGTGTCAACTACTCGAGGAGTTAGTGGTAATCCCGTGACGAAGTCCATAGTGATGCAGTCTCATTTCCATGCTGGTTTCGGTAACGGCTGTAACAGTCTTACCGGTCTTTGTCGTTCAGCCTTTACCTTCTAACAATTTAAGCATTGAGACACGAACTTAGCTACATCTGCTTTCATTCCTCTCCACCAATATAGTTTCTTTAGATCATGATACATTTTTGTACTTTTAGGATGTGTAGAATAGATGGTGGTATGGGCCTCTTTCATCAATCGGTGTCTAATGTCCAAGCTTTCTGTTTCGGGTACACATATTCTTCCTTTGTACTTCAGTACCTTTTCTTCGTCCAAGGTGAACTCAGGGTTAGTTCTACCATTTTTTATGTCTTCTTGTACCATTCTTAGGTAAGGGTCTGATTTGATAGCTGTCTTCACTTCATCAACTATATCCGGTATAATTTTCAATGCGGCGAACATATTTGAAAATCGATGATAAACCCTTGATTGGCTGATCCATTAGGTGCATCTATCACAAACTGCTCATTACCGTGCTTAAATACCTTTCTGGTAGTACACATTGCGGCAGTTGTGCTAACCTCTCCCTGAGATTTTATCATTGCCTTTCTACTCAACGCGTCGGCTACTACATTAGCTTTTCCTGGATGATACTGGATATCACAATCATAGTCTTTCAATAGTTCCAACCATCTTCTTTGTCTCATATTCAGCTCCTTCTAATTAAATAGGTAAGTAAGACTTTTATGGTCTGATTTAATCTGAAACTTCTCCCCATACAGATAATGTCTCCATATTTTGACAGCATGTACTACTGCCGCTAGTTCCAAATCATGAGTGGGGTAGTTCTTTTCATGTGTCTTCAGTTGTCTTGAGGCATATGCAATTACTTCTTCTCCTTGCATAAGTACACATCCTAATCCCAGTCCTGACGCATCGGTGTACAAGATAAATGGTTGTCCTGGAATCGGTATGGTCAAGATTGGAGCTGATATCAATCTAGCTTTCAAGTTTTGGAAACTCTTCTCGCATTTGTCCATCCAGACAAACTTCTCGCCCTTCTTTGTCAAACTGGTAAGAGGTACGGCAATTCGGGAATAGTCTTCCATAAATCGTTGATAATACCCAGCTAGACCCAGAAAACTTCTAATTTCTGCAATGTTCTTCGGTGCTTCCCACTTTACAATAGCCTCGATCTTGCTGGGATCCACTTTAATTCCTTCCGTGGATACTACATGGCCTAGAAATGCAACTTTCTTTAGCCAAAACTCACACTTTGTAAATTTGGCATAGAGCTTTTCCCTTCGTAGTCGCTGCAGAGCGGCGTTTAGATTCTTGACATGAGTTTCCTCATCTTTGGAGTAGACTAATATATCATCAATGAATACAATAACCGATGTATCCAAGATGTCGTGGAAAACCCGGTTCATAAGTTCCATAAAGGTTGTTGGTGCGTTTGTCAACCCAAAAGACTTGACCAAAAATTCATAATGTCCATATCTGGTCTTGAATGCTGTCTTGGGGAAAACACCATCCTTAATCTTCAGCTGATGGTAGCCTGACTGAAGATCAATCTTTGAGAACACTTTGGCACCTTGCAACTGATCGAACAGGTCATCGATCCGAGGCAATGGATACCGATTCTTGATTGTCAGTTTATTCAATACTCGATAGTCTATACACAAGCGAACGCTACTGTCTTTTTTCTTCACGAATAATACTAGCGCTCCCCATGGTGATATGCTAGGGCGAATGTAACCCTTGTCCAGGAGTCCCTGTAGTTGTACTTTCAATTCCTTCAGTTCAGTAGGAGCCATTCGATAAGGTGCTTTCAATAAGGAGCTTTTGATACTGGTGCGGCTCCAGGTATAAGATCTATAACGAACTCTATAGCTCGGTCGGGTGGTAATCCTGGTAATTCTTTAGGAAATACGTCTGGATAGTCACGCATGACATCAATATCTTCCATCGTGGTGCTTCCTTGGTAATGTCAACCACAGTTACTAAATAACCGACTGCTCTTTTCTCAAGGCACTTCTTAGCCTTTAGCGTCGAGAGTATGAGCTTTCGTTTTCGGGGAAGTTTCGTTCCTATAAAACTGAACTCGGCTCCTTCCTTGTCTTTAAATGTCAGCTTCTTTTCGGCACACAATAGGTTTGCAGAATGCCGAACTAACCAATCCATTCCCAAGATGACGTCAAAGTCTGCCATCTCAAGTTGGATCAAGGTTGCATCCAAGGTCTTTTCATCAATAAGAACTGGACATGGTCCATAACCTTTTTCTAACTCCACTTCTAATCCCATAGGTGATCGTACAAGTAGTTTGTAGTCTAAGGATTTAAGGGGTAGATTTAAATTTTTTCCAAACGTCACAGATATAAAGGAATGAGTAGCTCCTGAATCAAAGAGTACTCTGGCGAAAATGCCATTAATAGGTACGATACCTGTGATTTGTCTTGGTTTAGTCTACATGCTCATACAATGTAATACAACTAACTAAAATGTAAGTCATACCTGTGACCACATCAGATGATGCGGCAGCATCCTCAAATGTCACCACGTAAACTCATCCTTGATGTAGCTGTTTCTTGGGCTTAGGACATTCCCTTGCTATATGTTCCATTTGGTTGCAGTTAAAACATTTTATCCCTTCAGTAATTGGCTTCTGTTGCTGTTGAGCTACGAGAGTAGTTTGGTCGCAGCGGTAAAGCCTTGAGCACGGAAAGGTTTGAATGTCTTGTTATTCCCTCCGTTATAAGAATTTCTAGCTGGCCTTTTTATACCTCTGTTTTGCATGAAATAACTCTCCTTCTGGCTCGATTCTATAACTCGAGCAATTTGTGCTGCTTCATTATAGATTTTCTTTTCTTGTCCCAGAACATGCTCGCGGATGCTTCCCCTAAGTCCCATGATGAACCTTCGGGTCTTTGTGTTTTCCTCTTGCATACTAGTGGGTGCAAAGAAGAACAGCTCTTCATAACGTTGTTGATACGCATCCACGGTCATCTGTCCCTAATATAAACTCAGGAACTCTCTTTCCATAGAATCTCTGAAACTTCTTGGAAAGTACTTCTCAAAGAACGCCTCTTTATAAATATCCCAAGTCAGTTGGGCATGCTTTGTAAGTAAATACGTCCTGGTAGACCTCCACCAATGGTGTGCATCTCCTTTCAGCATAAAGGTGGCACACAACACTTTCTCTTCTTCATTTAATGTCATCATCATAAGTTTATTTCCATTTCGTCAACCCAGTGTGCCGGCCATAAAGGATCTGCTAGCTTGCCATTGAATTCTCTGGGCTTTAATTTCAAAAAATGCTCCACTAGTCTAGAGTGGTCTAGTGGCTGCGGGACATACGCTCCATATATAGGTGGTTGGTATTGATATCCACCTTGAGCTATTTCAGGATTCGGTACTTGAGCTTGCGTGATAGGAGTCTGAGGTGCGTGGGGTACTGTGTTACTTCCCCCAGGTGTTGTGCTTGCCTGTCCAGCTGGCATTGGAGGTGTTTGTGCAGCTGAAAGAGTTATGCCTATGGCCGCTTGGATAGTAGCTTGTGCCTGTTGCATCTGTTGCAGCTGTTGGGTCAAGTTCATTACGACTGTGGCCAAGTCTGTAGGTCGAGCTGGTAGATTGGTAGGATTTTCCTGCCCATTTATGATGGATGGTGCCATATTCCTGTCCCCCTGTGGTTCTGGGTGTGTCTGGTTATCTTCCCCCACAGGTGGTGGTGGTGGGATAGAGTTACGGCTCTGTCTGGTTGCTCTGCGTCCCGCCATTAATTAATCTGCTAGTAGGATTGCCTGAAATCATTGAACACGAGAGACAATCATTAAATTCTTCATTCTCATATTTTAAATCCACTAACAAATGCAAATTTAAAATTTTTTAGATCATTCTGTCAAAAATGTTGTGTTTTCACTGAGGGTCGATGGTGGGGGTCGATGGTGGGGGTCGATGGGTGTCCGACCCTCAGTATTCGACCCTGGGAAATCACCCATTCTTCCCGAGAACCGGGGGTCGTTGGGGGGGGTCGGAGTATGTCCGACCCAGGGTGTGACCCCTGGTTCTCTGTCAGGTTCCCGAGAGCCGAGGGTCGATGCGGGGGTCGATGCGGGGGTCGATTGTTTTAATCGAATTTTCCGACCCCATGACAAAAAATTTGATTTTTAAGTCCGATTCAAAGTCCATTTCTCATTCTTTCTTCTCCGCTTCGACTTAGCTCATCCCTCTGAGTTGCTACAGTGCCCATTCCGATCCGTTGGTGGTTTGCACTCCTCGTTTCGTCGTCTACACCTCCGCTACAGGTATTTCTTCTACCTTTTTATGTTTTTAGGGTTCTTAACCAAGGTTTTTGCTCGTTTATCACGTATTTTTCAAATTAAATTTTTTCCAATCGTAAGAATTTGATTTTTATTGGGGGCTTTTGTTGTTGGTGACTCGAGGAACGAAAGCACTCAAAAATATTTGAGTTTCATCGGTTGATTATCGAGAAACTCAAAATTTTCATTTTTTCCCTTAATTTTGTCGAAATTTTGAATTTATTGAAATTTCTTGCAATTCAATCTAATTAGTTGAAATTTCCGACTGTTTGAGTCTCACAAGATAGTTTAGGATCTATGTAAGTCCTCCTGCCCACGTGTATGGGTTAAAAGTGAGGTTTTTGGCCCATTTACCTCATCATTACGTCAAAATCTCAGGTTTTTCTTCTCTACTAACCCATTATTTGTTTTTCTTTCTTATTTGCAGATACTATGGCTCATACCAAGGTACCCAGAGTTCGCGACCGTCTTCGCTTCCGTACCAACGAAGCCGAGGCACTGTATGCCCACTACGCTCGCAAGAAAGTAGAGGGAGGCCGCAAAGTGGACTTGGCTGACTTAGCCTTGTTCAATGTGGAGAGAGCCTTTGGTGATATGGGATGGCTCCCTGTCATCACTTATGACGCGTGTACCCATCCTGACTTGGTATGCCAGTTCTACTATAATCTCCAGGTGGTGGGAGATTACAATGATGTGGAGAGGGCTGATGAGCTTCGCATCACGAGCTACGTTAAGGGGGTTGACGTTTCATTTGATTATCGACAACTGGCCGACTTGTTGGGCATTTCCAATGCTGGCCCCATGGTGTTCTGTGCTCCTGGAGAGCCCCAGTTCTTTTCTCTATAGATTAGGGCCGAGATAGATCGTCAGCTCATCAAACCTGATCGCTGGCAGATGAAAGCGAGTTATCTGCGTTCAGATCCATGGGTATACTGCAAGATCATCCATCATAATCTGATACCGCAGAGTGGACATTACGAGAGGGTCTCCCAGTTGACCCAGTATCTATTATATTGTATATGTACTAGGCAGCCCGTCTACCTTCCATACATCATCATGTGTACCATGATCAGTGCCACGTTGCCCAATCACACTGGCAACCTTCCTTACAGACGCATGATCACTATCTTGCTTACCCACCTGGGGGTTGACTTAGTGAATGAGAAGATTCAGGAGAAATCCTTCTCATCGCCTCTAGATTGGGAGGCTATTTGCAAGATGGGCATGCGGGATGCCCAGGTCAGTGATGAGGAGAGGAACGCGATGGTGTGCCCTCGCACTCGAGTGGAGATGGCTGATGCTGAGGCCGCAGTAGCAGCCGCTGGAGCAGGGGTTCCTAGGGATGATGACGAACGATTGTACATGGATGTAGATGCCATACCTCCTCCATCACCTACTCATGCTACTGGAGCTGGTCCGTCTTCTTCAGCTAGTCCTTCGCATGCAGCTGGTCCTTCGTATATTCCATTTGATGACATGATGAGGATAATACACGAGATACGAGAGGCTCAGTGTATGTCTGACCTGAGGATGGGAGAGCTTATAGAGGCTCAGCGTATGGGTGGCTGATCTCATAGCTAGTCTCCAAATGAGCCAGACTTAGCTAACTTGGTTGACCAGGGTCTACGCTGAGGACTATGATAGAGACCGTGAGGCACCACCTCCCCCATCACCTCTAGCTTCTTGATGTACTCCTTTTATTTTTCTTTTTGTACTTCAGAGTAACTGTCCGGACTATGGACTGTACTCTGCTTTAATTATATATATAAATGTTTGTTTTTCCTTTTGGTTGTATATATATTTGTTTCTCATTTAATAGATGCATTATTTTCTTTCAGTTTAGTCTCAAACAACACAGATGCTTATGGTGTGTTATTATTATGTCTTTTATATTTTTATCCTATCTCTGTTCACACCATTTTTGTGGAAGTATATGGTTTCACAGATAAAGCCTGAGATGCTCTGATACCAAGTTGTCACACCCCATTTCTGCATTATTCAGAACAGTGTGATGAATCACTATAAACCAACGGTTCAATCAGGATCTCTAATAGGCGGTATCCATTAAAAATAAAACCATGCACATCCACAACCATAATCAGAATAAATATACAATAGCGGAAGTCTTATAGTAAATGAACTGAGCATCCTAAATGTAATAATCATAATTAAAAATATCAAATTATTGTTGTATCAACTGAGACATAAATAAATAAAATATGAATTACATCTTTTATAAATCCAAATAAAATCCTAATAGAACACGCAGGAGTTGCACTCGCATGAGGGGTCATGCGTATCCTCTAAATCTTCAGCCTCCATTGCAGCAACACGCGCATACACCGAATCATTTATATAATCTGCAACTGTGGTACCTACATCATCAACTAAAAATATTCGACGTCGAGAGGGTGAGCACACATCATGGCTCAGTGAGCAAACAAAACAATGCAACAAACATATGCATGCATTCAATTCATATCTTTGGTCTGGTAATAAGTTTGCAATGTGCTATAGAAACGATAGGTGGCCAAAGATCACGTTTATTGACGCCGCACCTCTATACACAAGTGTGTGAAGCCGCCCAAAGGTAACGTTTATTGCCGACTCACATGCACCCAACCATGGACAATGTACACACAAAGGTCACGTTTATTGTTGTACCCGTTGCCCATACCAACACGTAAGCCCCTGCTAGCGAGGTCTCGCAAACTGGGCTCGCAACTAATCAATCCTAATGCCAATCAGTGTGTCCAAGACCTCACCCCAGCATCCCTCAATACGTCCATAGAGATAGGGCTAAGGCCCCCGGCAGAGTCAGAGACTACACGGTCCGATACCACCTCCCCTCATACCCTATGACATAATAGTTCTGCTAAGGTAATGGCGATACGACGATGTCAGTGGACAAGACTTGAGTTAGAGATAGAGCTAGAGTGCTGAGGCCCCGCCTATGACACCTCCCCCTGATACTCGCTCGCATCAAGCACACCAACCACACACATACATCCACATGCCTATTCCTATCATCATCATCATCTTCATTATCATAAACAATAAATAAATATGCATGAAAAGTAATAATAGAAATATTGGATGACATGTTGAATGCACATAACAATCATACACGCATAAAATCATTTATGGCATTAGACTCAAGAATAAAAACAGTTTATTATTAACCAATGAGTTTAGGTCTAGTTCCCTCACCTTTGCTTGATCGTAGATCCTCTTTCAAGCTTTAAGAATCAACTATATATCGATATTATATCACTAGAAGACCTAACCAAGTCGATAGAATTTAATTAGAATTAATTCTGATTTTAAAAAGTATGCTGTTAACTGGGGGTCGATGCTAGGGTCGGAGGTTTCATCGACCCTGGGTGCGACCACCCCTATTCTAGACTTCCCGAACACTGGGGGTCGATGATCAGGGTCTTGTAGGGTCGATTGGCCATCGATCCCCCGTGCGACCCCCTGTGGGTTTTGTCAATTTTTCATCCTACAGTCCATTCTTCGTGTTTGGGGTCCTATGGCTTTCTTCTACAGTCCATTCCACACATGTTCTATGGCCTAGAACCGTGGTTCATTCACCTAGATGGCTTTCATGATTTTTCCCATGATTTTCATGAAAACCTAACCATGGGTGGATGATTTGGGTTTCTCCTAGATCATTCCCTCTTCTCTATCTATCCTAAGGTCTGTAGAATTTCATGGGGATAGTATCCATACCTGAGAATTAGGCTTGTTTCTCTAAAGCCTTCTCCTTAATCTTCTTCTCCACTTTCCTTTCTTCTCTTTCTCTTCTCCTTCTCTTCTCTTTCTCTCAATCCAATTAGGGTTCTAAAAGGAGTGAAAGAGGCTTAGGGACGTCCTATTTATAGAGTAGAAACTCCCAAAATAAGTTCCATTGAGATTAGGAAGGAATCCCATTGAAATTAGGAAAGTTTCCTAATTTTCGGTTCGTTCTGTTTTTACCGATTACCGGGGGTCGATGGGGGGGTCGGAGATCCCGTCGACCCCTGGTTCTTAAAATGTCCGACCCCCGGTATAAAACTATGGGTCTGACTTTTATACTGGGGGGTTCCGACCCTCCCTTGCTGGGTATGCGACCCTCCCCTTATTTTTAGTGTTTTTGGGTCAGTTTAATACCTAGGATCGTGATCTCCTTCACGCACTTGATCCATTTGGTTCGACCATGATGGGTAGACCTGGTTCAAGGTGGTAAGACCGGGTTAGTTCGATACGGGTCTTAAATTGGATGACATGTTAGATGCACATTACAAATATACAAGCATAGAATCAATCATGGCATTGGACTCAATAAAGTAAATGGTTTATTATTATCCAATTAGTTTAGGTCGTGTTCCCTCACCTTTGATCGATGGTTGTTCTTCTTCCAAGCTTTGTAAATCACTTTTGGACCACTTGGAAACTTAATACATTTATGGATTCAAGTTAGAGTTCATATTCATTAATTACAGTGTTTAAATGTCTCATCTAGAATCAATCAGACCTCCAGAAGCTAAGTGGTCGCAGGTGTGGCTGCACCTGTGGTCTCAGTTTCTGTGACCACAGGATGTGTGGTTAATACGTGTGGTCGCATATCATGCGACCACACACATGTGACCACACCCTCCCTGGAAACTTTCCAAGGGCGTGTGGTTGACACATGTGCCTCGTGTGGTCGACCATAGCTACGACCACACCAGTGTTTGGTCAACTTTCATACTCAGTCTAACCCCTTCATAATTTGATTCCTTGAACTATCACTAGGGTCCTTCCTATGATTGATCTATGGCCTTAATTTTATATTTTTCACAATTATCTACTCTAACCTACGCTTCATGGATTTCCTTTGAGTTTCAGTCTATGGGTCTCATGGTTGAGATCCTACCTTGAATCAATACTTCATCCATGATCTATTCTAGGCATTCAACTAATGTAAGGACGATTCCATACCTTAACTTGCTGAAGAATCAGAGCTCTCTCTGAAATTCCTTCTCTCAGTCTTCCTCTTCAATTTTCCTTCTCTTCCGCCTCCTCTCTTTCTCTCTATTTTAGTTTGAGTTCTAAAAGAATGAAAGAGGCTAAGGGACGTCCTGTATATAGAGGAAAACCCTCCATATAGAGATCTACTTTGATTAGGAAAGAACCCCCTTCAGATTAGGAAGGTTTCTTAATCACGGAGTGGGATGTAACATCGTGTGGTCGCAAGTGGGGTCACAGAACCCATAGACCACACTATCAAAAACTACGACCACACTTCCCAGATTCCAGTGGTCTCATTATTCTGAGGTGTCGTCATCCCCACCTTTTTAGGTATGCGACCACACGCTCCTAATTAGATGATTTTGAGTTAAATGTCATACCTAGCCTTGTGGTTTGGTCAGCTTGGTCCGACCATGATAGGAAGACCTGATATAAGGTGGTAAGACTGGATTAGTACGATACGCTATTAGGACATATATTGGATCTCAAATATACTTCTTCAGTAATGAGATATGAAATACATCATGCACACTTGACATGGATGGGGGTAGTGCTAACTGATACGCCACCTTTCCACGTATAGCTAGAATCTCATATGGCCCGACGTACCTCGGACTTAGCTTTCCTTTCTGTCCAAACCATTTTAAGCCTCGCATAGGTGATATTTTCAGGAATACCTTATCACCTACGATGAACTCAGGGTCTCAACGTCGATTATCTGCATACTGTTTCTGACGATTCTGAGCTGTTCTAACTCTTTTCCTGATTATGTCGACTACTTTGCAAGTTTCATCCAAAAATCCAGGGCCCACAATTCTTTGGTCTCCGACTTCGTTCCAAAACAAAGGAGTTTGACACCTCCTACCATACAGTGCTTCATAGCGTGACATCTATATAGTAGCCTGATAGTTGTTGTTATAGGCAAACTTGATCAATGGTAGCTTCTCATCCCATGATCCTTTGAAATCAATAACACAAGCTCGGAGCATGTCTTCTAGAATCTAAATAGTACGCTCTGACTATCCGTCTGTCTGAGGATGGAATGCAGTACTAAACTTCAACGTTTTACCCATAGCCTTCTGTAATCCTTCCCACAACTTTGAGGTAAAGCGTGGGTCTCTGTCGGACACAATGCTTTCAAGTACACCATATAATCTGACAATATTATCCACATATAGCTTAGCTAACCTCTCTAGGGTATACTGAGGTCGTATAGCTATGAAAGGAGCTGTCTTAGTCAAATGATCCACAATCACCTAGACTACGTCAACTACTCGAGGAGTTAATGGTAACCTGGTGACGAAGTCCATAGTGATGCAGTCCCATTTCCATGCCGATTCTAGTAGTGGTTGCAATAATCCTGTAGGTCTTTGCCTTTCAGCCTTTATCCACTGACAATTCAGGCATTGAAACATAAATTTAGCTACATCCGCTTTCATTCATCTCCACCATTAGAGTTTTTTTAAATCATGGTACATCTTCGTGCTTCCAGGGTGTACTGAATACGTCGTGGTGTGGGCTTCCTTCATGGGTCTTTGTCAAATATCCAAATCTTCACTTTCAGGAACACATACTCTCCCTTTATTTCTTAACACCTTTTCAAGGTCCAAGGAGAATTCAGGGTTGGTCCTACCTTTCTCAAGGTCATCTTACACTATTCTCAGATAGGGGTCTGACTGAATAATTGTTTTTACTTCATCTATCAGATCAGGTACAATCTTCAATGTAGCAAACATATTTGAAAACCGATGAATAAACCCTTAATTGGTTGATCCATCCAGTGTATCTATCATGAACTACTCATTACCGCAATTGAATACTTTTCCTGTGACACACATTGTCGCATTCGTGCTATTTCTTCCTGGGATTTTGTCATTGCTTTTCTCCTTAGCGCGTCAACATTGACATTAGCCTTCCCTAGATGATACTGGATATCGCAATCATAATCTTTTAGCAACTCCAGCCACCACCTCTGTCTCATGTTCAACTCCTTTTGATTGAAAAATTAAGTAAGACTCTTGTGATCTGATTTAATCTGAAATTTCTCTCCATACAAATAATGTCTCCATATCTTGACGGCATGCACAACTGCTGCTAGTTCCAAGTCATGAGTAGGGTAGTTCTTCTCGTGTGTCTTCAGTTGTCTTAAAGCATATGCAATTACTTGCTCTCCTTGCATGAGCACACATCCCAAACCTAACCCGGATGCATCGGTTTACAAGGTAAATGGTTGTCCTGGAGTCGAAATGGTCAAAATGGGAGCTGATATCAATCTAGCCTTCAATGTTTAGAAACCCTCCTTACATTGGTCGGTCCAAACTGTAAGACCCGTATCAAACTAACCCGGTCTTACCACCTTGAACCAGGTCTACCCATCATGGATGAGCCAAATGGACCAAGTGCATGAAGGAGATCACGATCTCAGGTATTAAACTGACCCAAAAACACTTAAATTAAGGGGAGGGTCGCATACCCAGCAAGGGAGGGTCGGACCCCCCCAAGACAGAATTCAGACCCCCAGTTTTACATGGGGGGTCGGACACTTTAAAAACCAGGGGTCGACGGGATCTCCGACCCCCCTATCGACCCCTAGTACTCGGTAAAAACAGAAATTAAGAAACTTTCCTAATTTCAATGGGATTCCTTCCTAATCTCAATGGGACTTATTTTAGGAGTTTCTACTCTATAAATAGGATGTCCCTAAGCCTCTTTCACTCCTTTTACAACCCTAATTGAATTGAGAGAAAGATAAGAGAAGGAAGAGAAGAGGAAGAGAAGAAGGCAGAAAGGAGAAGAGTTGCAGAGAAGGAGTATTATTCTCAGGTATGGATACTAGTTCCATGAGTTTCTAAAGACCTTAGGGTAGATAATGAAGAGAGTATGATCTCGGAGAAACCCAAACCATCAACCCATGGTTAGGTTTTCATGGAAAACCATGGGAAAAATCATGAAAGCCATATAGGTGAATGAATCATGATTCTAGGCCATAGAACATGTGCGGAATGGACTGTAGGAGCAAGCCATAGGACCCCAAACACGAAGAATGGACTGAAGGAATAAAATCGACCACAACCCATAGGGGGTCGCATGGGGGGTCGATGGCCAATCGACCCTACTAGACCCTGAGCATCGACCCCCAGTGTTTGGGAAGTCCAAAATAGGGGTGGTCGCACCCAGGGTCAATCATTACTCCGACCCTACCTCCGACCCCCAGTTAACAGAATGGTTTTTAAATTCAGAATTAGTTCAAATTAAATTCTATCGACTTGTTAGGTCTTCTAGCAATATAATAACAATATAAAGGTGATCTTAAAGCTTGAAAGAGGATCTATTAGCAAGCTAAGGTGAGGAAACAGAACTCTAAACGAATTGGTTAATAATAAACTATTTTTCTCTTTTCTTGAGTCCAATGCTATGCTTGATCCTATGCGAATATGTTTGTAATGTGCATACTACATGTCATCCAATATTTTTATTATTTGTTCATGCATATTTACTTTATTGTTGATAACATGATATTGATGATGATGATGATAGGAATAGGCATGTAAATGTATGTGTGTGGTTGGTGTACTTGATGCGAGCGAGTATCAGGGGGGTGTCATAGGCTGGGCCTCAGCACTCTAGCTCTATCTCTAACTCAAGTCTTGTGCATTAGCATCATCGTATCGCCATTACTTTAGCAGAACTATTACGTCGTAGAGCATCAGGGGAGGTGGTCTCGGTCCTTATAGTCTTTGACTCTACTGGGGGGCTTTAGCTCTATCTCTATGGACGTTCTGAGGGATGCTGGGGTGAGGCCTTGGATACACTGTTTGGCATTAGGATTGGTTAGTTGCGAGCCCAGTTTGTAGCCCTCGCCAACAGGGGCTTACGTGTTGGTATGGCACTGTACAGCAATAAATGTTAACCTTTGTTGTACAATGTTCATGAATTGGGTGCTTGTGAGTCGACGATAAACGTTACCTTCGGGCGGCGTCACACACTTGTGTATAGAGGCGGGGTCAATAAACGTTAACCTTTGACTACCTAAACCTTTCAATTGCATATTGCAAACTTTAAACCAGACCAAAGATATGAATTGACTGCATGCATATGTATTGTTGCATTGTTTTGTTTGCTCACTGAGCCATGATGTGTGCTCACCCCCTCAACGTCGAATATTTTTAGTTGATGATGCAGGTACTACCGTCGAAGATTATGTCAATGCTCCAGTGTACGGGCATATGGCGGCGATGGAAGTTGAAGACGAAATGGATACACATGACTCCTCTTGCGAGTGCAACTCATGTGTATTCGATTAGAATTTATTTTATTATTTGTATTAGTAAAGACATGTATTTGATATTTATTTATGTCATAGTTGATACAGAATAATTTTCTATTTAAACCAGACCAAAGATATGAATTGACTGCATGCATATGTATTGTTGCATTGTTTTTTTGCTCACTGAGCCTTGATGTGTGCTCACCCACTCGACGTCGAATATTTTTAGTTGATGATGCAGGTACTACCGTCGAAGATTATGTGAATGCTGGACCAGTGTACGGGCACGTGGCGGCGATGGAAGTTGAAGATGAAGTAGATACACATGACTCCTCTTGCGAGTGCAACTCATGTGTATTCGATTAGATTTTTTTTTGTTTTCTTTATTTGGATTTAATAAAGGCATGTATTTGATATTTATTTATGTCTTAGTTGATATAGAATAATTTGCTATTTAAATATTAATATCGCAGTAGATTTCTCAGTACATTTTACTATAAGACTTCCGCTATTGTGTATTTACTCTGTGTATGAATGTGGATGTATGAGGTTTAGATAAAACGGATTCCGCTTGTCCGAGATCTTGGTTGAACCATTGGTTTGCTAGCGGTTCATCACACCATTCTGAAGTGTATGGAATTGGGGTGTGACAAGTTGGTATCAGAGCATCTCAGGCTATGTCCACTAACCTAGCATACTTTCACGTCGAATTGTGAACTGAGATAGGATAAAAGCAAAAACTGTAATATTAATACACTCTAAGCACAAGTGATTTTTGAGACCAAATTTTAAAAGAGAATAATGCATCTATTAAAGAGGGAACAATATTAAATACAATGAAAGATAAACAAACATGTACAAATAGCTAAAACAGAGTACAGTCCACAACCCGGACAGTTACTCTATAGTACAAAGAAAGAAAAAAAGTACAATCATGAAGCTGGAAGTGAAGGAGGGGGCGGTGCCTCACGATCTCTATCATAATCCTCAGCGTAGACTCTGGTCAACCAGGCTATCTGAGTCTGGGTCGTCTGAAGACTAGCTGTAAGATCAGCTACCCGTTGATCAGTCCGACGCTGAGCCTCTATGTGCTCTCCCATCCTCATGTCTGATGTACGCTGGGTGTCTAGTAGCACATCCACTCTCACCCGCTCAGCATCTAGTAACTCCCTCATCCTCAGATCAGATCTATGCTGAGCCTCTCTGATCTCATGCAATATCTCCATCGTATCAGAAGGTGGGTGTGAAGGACCAGCAGCATTAGAAGGACCAGCCGCATGTGAAGGACCAGCCGCATATGAAGTACTAGCTCCAACCGCATGTGTCGGTGAAGGAGGTGGTATAGAGTCTACATCCATGTGCATACGGTCATCATCACCAGCAGGCTCCGTATGAACTCCAGCGGCGGCGGCAGCTGCCTCAGCGTCAGCTATCTCTACGCGAGTGCAAGGGCGCACCATCGCGTTCCTCTCCTCATCACTATCCTGAGCATCCTGCATGCCCATCTTGCAAATAGCCTCCCAATCTAGAGGCGATGAAAAGGATTTCTCCTGAATCCTCTCATCCACTAAATCAACCCCCAGGCGGGTAAGCAAGGTAGTGATCATACGTCCGTAAGGAAGGTTACCAACGTGACTGGGCAACGTAGCAGTTATCATGGTACGCATGATGATGTACAGAAGGCAGATGGGCTGCCTAGTGCAAATACTGTATAGAAGATACTAGGTCAGCTGGGAAACCCTCTCGTAATGACCACTCTGCAGGATCAGGTTATGCTGAATGATCTTGCAATATACCCGTGGAGCTGGACGCATATAACATGCCCTCATCTGCCAGCGATCAGGTCGTAGGAGCTGATTATCGATCTCGGCCCTCATCTGTAGAGAGAAGAACTGGGGCTCTCCAGGAGGGCAGAAAACCATGGGGCCAGTATAGGAAATACCCAGTAGGTCGGCCAGCTGTCGATAATCGAATGAGATGTCAATCCCCTTGACGTAGCTCGTGATGCGCAGCTCATCACCCCTCTCCACATCATTGTAATCCCTCACCACCTAAAGGTTACAATAGAATTGGCGTACCAAATCCAGACAGGTGCACGCGTCGTAAGTGATGACAGGGAGCCATCCCATATCACCAAAGGCTCTCTCCACGTTGAACAAAGCTAACTCAGCCAAGTTCACCATACGACCACCCTCTACTTTCTTGCGAGCGTAGTGGGCATAGTGTGCCTCGGCTTCGTTGGAATGGAAACGAAGAGGATCGCGAACCCTGGGTACTTTGGTACGAGCTATGGTATCTATAAATAAGAAAGGAAAAACAGATAATATGTTAGTAGGATAGAAAAATCCAAAATTTGGACATTATAACGACGTAAATTGGCCAAAAGCCTCATTTTTGCCCATACACGTAGGCAGGAGGACTTACGTAGGTTCTAACATATCCTGCAACACTCACTGTCACACCCCAATTCTACACTGTTCAGAATGGTGTGATGAACCATTAAATAACCAACGGTTCAACTCGGATCTCAAATAGGCTATCCCCGCGTTATCCAAACTTACACGCATCCACAATCATAATCAGAGTAATACACAATAGCGGAAAATTTATAAATAAATGAACTGAGAACTAAGATGATACCATTAATTAAATAGTAAATTATTCTGTTTTCAACTGAGACATACTTATGTAAATATCAAATACAAGTCTTTATAAATCCAAAGAAACCTATAAAATAGCTAATCAGATACACATGAGTCACACTCACAAGAGATGTCATGTATATACTCTTCAACTCCAGCTTCCATTGCTGCCACGTTTTCATACGCCGACGCATTCATATAGTCTTCAACGGTATAACCTGCATCATCAACTAAAAATATTCGACGTCGAGGGGTGAGCACACAATACGGCTTAGTGAGTAGCCAAAACAATGCAACAATACATATGCATGCAAAAATCAATTTATATCTTTGGTCTGGTTTATAGTTTGCAATGTGCAATAGAAAGGTTGGGTGGTCAAAGGTTAACGTTTATTGACACCGCCTCTATACACAGGGTGTGGAAGCCCGCCCGAAGGTTAACATTTATCGTCGTCCCCATCCACCCTACCATAACATTATACAACAAAGATTAATGTTTATTGCTATATAATGCTATATCAACACGTAAGCCCCTATTAGCGAGGGCTTGCAAACTGGGCTCGCTACTAACCAATCCTAATGCCAAACAGTGTATCCAAGGCCTCACCCCAGCATCCCTCATAATGCCCATAGAGATAGAGCTAAGGCCCCCCGGTAGAGTCAGAGACTACAAGGACCGAGACCACCTCCCATGATACTCTACAACATAATAGTTCTGCTAAGGTAATGGCGATACGATGATGTCAATGCACAAGACTTGAGTTAGAGATAGAGATAAAGTGCTGAGACCCGCCAAAGGTTAACGTTTATTGACGTTCTCATCACACCTCCCCTGATACTCGCTCGCATCAAGTACATCAACCACACACATACAAGCACATGCCTATTCCTATCATCATCATCATCATCATGTTATAAACAATTAAATAAATATGCATGACCAAGTAATAGAAATATTGGATGGCATGCTGTATGCACATTACAAACATATTCGCATAGAATCAAGCATGGCATAGGACTCAAGAAATAGAAAACAGTTTATTATTAACCAATTTAGTTTGGGGTTAAGGTTCCTCACCTTAGCTTGTTATAAGATACTTTTCCAAGCTTTAGAATCACCGTTATAACGTTATTATATTGCTAGTAAACCTAACAAAATCGATAGAATTTAATTAGAATTGATTCGGAATTTAAGACCATTCTGTCAACTGAGGGTCGATGCTAGGGTCGATGCTAGGGTCGATGGGTCTATCGACCCTCCCCTCTTTCTGGACTTCCCGAATGCTGAGGGTCGATGGTCAGAAACACCTAGGGTCGGATGGTCTATCGACCCTCGGTGCGACCCTCGATGCACTATGGTCCAATTTGCACTTTTAAATCCACTCTTCGTGTTTGAGGTCCTATGGCTTGCTTCCTACATTCATTCAACAGTCATTCCATGGTCTAGAACCATGTATAATCCATCTAAATAGTTTTCGTGCATCCTCCTATGGTTTTCCATGAAAACCTAACCATGGATGGATGGTTTGGGTTTCTCCGAGATCACATTCTCATCAATAACTACCCTAAGGTCTGTAGAAACTCATAGAATTAGTATCCATACCTGAGAAGATTAATCTTTCTCTATAACTCTTCTCCTTTTTGAGTCTTCCTCCTTGTCTCCTTTCTTCCTCTTTTCCTTCTCCTCTCTTTCTCTCAATTCAATTAGGGTTGTGAAAGGAGTGAAAGTGGCTTAGGGACGTCTTTTAAATAGACTAGGAACATCCTAAATAAGTCCCATTGAGATTTGGAAAGAATCCCAATCGAAAAATATGGAAATTTCCTAATTTCTATATTCGTCAGAAACCGAGGGTCGATGGGAGGGTCGATCCTAGGGTCCTAAGCTGTCCGACCCTCCCTTCAAATCTGAGGGTCTGACATTCTGTTTTGGGAGGTCCGACCCTACTTGGCTGGGTATGCGACCCTCCCCTAAAATTAAGTGTTTTTGGGTCGATTTAATACATGGGATCTCGATCTCCATCACGCCCTTGGTCCACTTGACTCGACCATGATGGGTAAACCTGGTTCAAGGTGGTAAGACCGGGTTAGTTTGACACGGGTCTTACACTCACATAGTAGGAAATCCTAACTAATGGAATCCAATTTGAGAAAATTGCGAGAAATCAAAATTTTTGACAAATTAGGGCAAAAAGAGCAAAATTCGAGTTTCTCGATAACCAACCGATAAAACCCAAATATTTTTTAGGGCTTTCGTTCCTCGAGTCACCAATAACAAAAGCCCCCAATAAAAATCAAATTTTTACAGTTGAAAAAAGTTTAATTTGAAAAATACAAGATAAACGGGCAAAAACCTAGAAATGAAAACCTAAAAACAGGTAAAAGTGAGAAGACATACCTGTAGGAATGATGTAGACGTCGATACACGGAACCGAAATGACCAATATAGCGGAGTTGGCACTGTAGCAACTCAGAGGTGAGAGACGAGTCGAAACGGAGGAGGAAGAATGGGAAATGAATCAGAATCGGACCTTAAAAATCTGATTTTTGGTCCGGGGGTCGAAGAATTCGACCAGGACCATCGACCCCCATATCGACCCCCAGCTCTCAGGAACCTGATAGAAAACCAGGGGTCGCACCTGGGGGTCGGACATCCATCAACCCCCGCATCGACCCCCGGCTCTCGGAAAAAAAAAGTGATTCCCAGGGTCGGATACTGAGGGTCGGACATACCATCGACCCCCACCATCGACCCTACATAGAAAAGACAGTATTTTTCACAGAATGATTTGAAAACTTTGAAAATAACATCGATTAGCGTGTCTACATGAAGTATAAATGATTGCCTCACGTATTTTAATGATTTTCAGGCACCCCCAATCTCAGAGGAACATATGGCTGGACATAGAGTAACCAGGCAAAGCCGAAACGCAGTTCCACCACCACCACCTGTGGAGGAAGTCAGCCAAGAAAATGTTTATGCACAGGGAAATCCGTAAGTTGCACCACCAGTAAACCTGGGCCAGGAAAATCCTACAAACTTGCCACCCCCTCCACCGGAGCTGGCAACTATGGTTATGAACCTAGCGCAACAGCTTCAACAAATGCAACACGCACAGGCTCAAATGCATACAGCAATGGGCATTATGTTTCAGGCAGTACATGCTACACCAATGCCGACTGGACAAACAAGTGCAACACCGGTGGGTAACCACCCAGCACCTCAAACACCTCAACCACCAGCCGCGTAGATTCCAGTACCAGGTCCTGAAGCAGTTCAGGCTAATTACCAGTATCCCCAACCTATGTTTGGGGCATACCCTCAGAATCAGATGGACCACTCCCAACTGGTTGAGCGATTCTTAAAGATGAAGCCCAAGGAGTTTAATGGTAAACCATCCGATCCTTTATGGCCAACACATTGGATCGACGAGATGGAGAGAAATTTTCTTATGATGACTATTACAGAAGAAGAGAAGGTATTATGTGCCACTTTCATGTTAAAAGGTGATGCACATCATCGGTGGAAATCGATCAGGGCCTACCTATTAACCAAGCACGCCTTATTAACTTGGGCTATATATAAAGAAGCTTTCTTTGAGAAGTATTTTCCCCGAAGCTTTAAAGACTCTATGGAGAAGGAGTTCCTGAGTTTATATCAGGGACAGATGTCCGTGGATGCATATCAACAGCGTTATGAGGAGATATTTTTCTTTGCACCACTCAGCATGCAAGAAGAAGACACTAAGACCCGTAGGTTTGTCACGGGGCTTAGAGGAAGCATCAGAGAGCATGTTCTAGGTCTGTAGAAGAAGATATATAATGAAGCTGTGCAAATTGCTCGAGTTATAGAATCGAGCCAGAAGGAAAGCTATTTCACACAGAACAGAGGTATGAAAAGACCAGCCGGAAATGCTTATAACGGAGGGAATAATAAGACATTTAAACCCTTCCGTGCTCAAGGCTTTGCTACTGCACCCAAGACTACCCCAGTAGCTCAACATCAGCCAAAGCCAAATACTGAAGGCCCAAAATGTTTTTACTGCAACCAAGCGGGGCATATGGCAAGGGAGTGTCCTAAGCCCAGGAAGCAGCTACATCAAGGACGAGTTTATGCTGTTACATCCGAGGATGCTGCCGCATCACCCAATGTGGTCACAGGTATGACTGAAACCTTTTAAGTTGTATTACATTGTATGAGCATGTAAACTAAGAAAAATAAATCACAGGTATCGTACCTATAAATGGCATACCCGCCAGAGTACTCTTCGACTCAGGAGCTACTCATTCTTTTATATCTGTGTCATTTGCAAAGAAGCTGAATTTACCCATCAAAACATTAGACTACAAAATACTTGTACGGTGACCGATGGGGTTAGAAGTGGAGTTAGAAAAAGGCTATGGGCTATGTCCAGTTCTCATTGGCGAGAAAACCTTAGATGCAACCTTGATCCAACTTGGGATGGCAGACTTTGACGTCATTTTGGGAATGGACTGGTTAGCTCGGCATTCTGCGAACCTATTATGCGCCGAAAAGAAGCTAACATTTAAAGACAAAGAAGGAGCAGAATTCAGTTTTGCGGGAACCAAACTTCCTCGTAAACTCAAGCTCATACTCTCAGCACTAAAGGCTAAGAAGTGCCTTGAGAAGGGAGCAGTCGGATACCTAGTATCAGTGGTTGACCTCACCAAAGAAGCACCACGGATGGAAGATATTAATGTCGTGCGGGACTACCACGACGTATTTTCTGAGGAACTACCAGGATTACCACCCAACCGAGCCACAGAGTTTGTGATAGATCTTGTACCTGGAGTCACACCAGTATCAAAAGAACCTTATCGAATGGCTCCTACTGAACTAAAGGAATTGAAAGTACAACTACAAGAACTACTGGACAAGGGTTATATTCAACCCAGTATATCACCTTGGGGAGCGCCAGTATTGTTCGTAAAGAAGAAGGATGGTAGCGTTCGATTATGTATCGACTATCGGGGGTTGAACAAATTGACAATCAAGAATCGATATCCACTACCTCAGATCGATGACTTGTTCGATCAGTTGCAAGGAGAAAAAGTATATTCTAAGATCGATCTTCGATCAGGCTACCATCAGTTGAAGATTAAGGATGGTGATATTCCTAAAACAGCTTTCAGGACCAGATATGGACATTATGAATTCTTGGTCATGTCTTTTGGATTAACAAACGCACCAGCAACTTTCATGGAACTTATGAACCGGGTTTTCCACGATAGGTTGGATACGTCGGTTATTGTATTTATTGATGATATATTGGTATATTCCAAGGACAAGGAAACCCATATTAAGAATCTAAACGCCGCTCTACAGCGTTTAAGGAAAGAGAAGCTATATGCCAAATTTACCAAGTGTGAGTTTTGGCTAAGTGAAGTCACCTTCCTTGGCCATGTAGTATCCACTGAAGGAATCAAAGTGGATCCCAGCAAAATCGAAGCTATTGTAAAGTGGGAAGCACCAAAGAGCATTGCAGAAATTAGAAGTTTTCTAGGTCTCGCTGGTTATTATCGACGATTTGTAGAAGACTATTCCCGGATTGCCGTACCTCTCACCAGTTTAACTAAGAAAGATGAAAAGTTTGTGTGGACGGATAAATGCGAGAAGAGCTTCCAAACCCTGAAGACCAGATTGATATCCGCTCTGATTTTGACTATTCCTGTTCCCGGACAGCCATTTACCCTATACACCGATGCGTCAGGACTGGGATTAGGATGTGTGCTTATGCAAGGAGAACAAGTAATTGCTTATGCCTCAAGACAGTTAACGACACATGAGAAAAATTATCCCACTCATGATTTGAAGTTGGCGGCAGTAGTACATGCTGTCAAGATATGGAGACATTACCTATACGGAGAGTAGTTTCAGATTAAATCGGACCATAAAAGTCTTACTTATTTATTTAATCAAAAGGAGTTGAATATGAGTCAAAGAAGATGGCTGGAACTACTGAAAGACTATGATTGTGATATCCAATATCATCCGGGGAAAGCTAATGTAGTAGCGGATGCGTTGAGCAGAAAGGCAGTGATAAAATCCCAGGGAGAGATTAGCACAACCGCAGCAATGTGTACTACCGGAATGATATTCAATCACGGCAATGAGCAGTATGTGATAGACACACCGGATGGATCAGCCAACCAAGGGTTTATTCATCGGTTTTCCAATATGTTCGTTGCATTGAAGATTATACCGGATATAATTGATGAAGTGAAGACAGCCATCAAAGCAGACCCTTACCTAAGAACGGTACAAGAAGACATCAAAAAAGGTAGGACTAACCCTGAGTTCACCTTGGATGAAGAGAAGGTACTGAAGTACAAAGGAAGAATATGTGTACCTGAAACAGTAAGTGTGGACATTAGACACCGACTGATGAAAGAAGCCCATACCACCATCTATTCGATACATCCTGGAAGTACAAAAATGTATCATGACCTAAAGAAACTATATTGGTGGAGAGGAATGAAAGCAGATGTAGCTAAGTTTGTGTCTCAATGCCTAAATTGTCAGAAAGTAATGGTTGAACGACAAAGACCCGCAGGACTGTTACAGCCGTTACCGGAACCAGCATGGAAATGGGACTGCATCACCATGGACTTCATCACAGGGTTACCATTGACTCCTCGAGTAGTTGACTCAGTTTGGGTGATTGTAGATCGTCTACAAAACAGCTCGCTTTATACCGATATGACCTCAGTAGACACTAGAAAGGTTAGCAAAGCTGTATGTAGATAATATTGTTCGATTACACGGTGTACCAGAGAGCATTGTGTCCGATAGAGAACCACGATTTACTTCCAAGTTTTGGGAAGGATTGCAAAAGGCTATGGGTACAACATTGAAATTTAGTACTGCATTCCATCCACAGACAGATGGACAGTCAGAGCGTACAATTCAGATTCTAGAAGATATACTACGAGCATGTGTGATTGACTTTAAAGGATCATGGGATGAAAAGCTACCACTGATCGAGTTCGCCTATAACAATAGCTATCAGACTACTATACAGATGTCACCCTATGAAGCACTGTATGGCAGAAAGTGTCGAACTCCGTTGTTTTGGAATGAAGTTGGGGAACGTAGTCTCGTTGGACCAGAATTTGTTGAAGAGACTTGTCGAGTGGTCGACATTATCAAGGAAAGAGTGAGAACAGCCCAGAATAGTCAGAAGCAAAATGCAGATACTCGACGCAGAGATCTTGAGTTCATCGTGGGTGATAAAGTATTCTTAAAGGTATCGCCTATGGGAGGCCTGAAACGGTTCGAACAAAAAGGGAAAGTAGGTCCAAGATATGTCGGGCCATATGAGATTCTAGCTAAGCGTGGGAAAGTGGCTTACCAGTTAGCACTACCACCATCTATGTCAAGTGTGCATGACGTATTTTATATTTTCTTATTGAAGAAGTATGTCAAGGATCCAACGCACGTTCTGATAGTAGACCTACCTGATTTGACTGATGATTTGACCTTTGAAGTAACACCAACTGAAATCACTAGCCGAAAGGTTCAACGACTACGCAACCGAGATATCCATTATGTTAAGGTCACTTGGAGAAGTAGAGACAAGGAAGAAATTACATGGGAAGAAGAGAGTGATATGCGAAAGCAATACCCTCATTTATTTGACTCCGAAGGTATGAACAAATTTGGGGACAAAATTTTTATAAGTAGGGGGGAGTTGTAAGACCCGTATCAAACTAACCCGGTCTTACCACCTTGAACCAGGTCTACCCATCATGGATGAGCCAAATGAACCAAGTGCATAAAGGAGATCACGATCCCAGGTATTAAACTGACCCAAAAACACTTAAATTAAGGGGAGGGTCGCATACCCAGCAAGGGAGGGTCGAACCCCCCCCCAAGACAGAAGTCAGACCCCTAGTTTTACATGGGGGTCGGACACTTTAGGAACCAGGGGTCGACAGGATCTCCGACCCCTCTATCGACCCTTGGTACTCGGTAAAAACAGAAATTAGGAAACTTTCCTAATTTCAATGGGATTCCTTCCTAATCTCAATGGGACTTATTTTAGGAGTTTTTACTCTATAAATAGGACGTCCCTAAGCCTCTTTCACTCCTTTTACAACCCTAATTGAATTGAGAGAAAGAGAGGAGAAGGAAGAAAAGAGGAAGAGAAGGAAAAAAGAAAAGAAGGCAGAAAGGAGAAGAGTTGCAGAGAAGGAGTATTCTTCTCAGGTATGGATACTAATTCCATGAGTTTCTAAAGACCTTAGGGTAGATAATGAAGAGAGTATGATCTCGGAGAAACCCAAACCATCAACCCATGGTTAGGTTTTCATGGAAAACCACGGGGAAAATCATGAAAGCCATATAGGTGAATGAATCATGATTCTAGGCCATAGAACATGTGCAGAATGGACTGTAGGAGCAAGCCATAGGACCCTAAACACGAAGAATGGACTGAAGGGAGAAAATCGACCAAAACCCACAGGGGGTCGCATGGGGGGTCGATGGCCAATCGACCCTCCCAGACCCTGAGCATCGACCCCTAGTGTTCGGGAAGTCCAGAATAGGGGTGGTCGCACCCGGGGTCGATCATTACTCCGACCCTACCTCCGACCCCCAGTTAACAGAATGGTTTTAAATTCAGAATTAGTTCTAATTAAATTCTATCGACTTGTTAGGTCTTCTTGCAATATAATAACAGTATAAAGGTGATCTTAAAGCTTGAAAGAGGATCTATTAGCAAGCTAAGGTGAGGAAACAGAACTCTAAACTAATTGGTTAATAATAAACTATTTTTCTTTTTTCTTGAGTCCAATGCTATGCTTGATCTTATGCAAATATATTTATAATGTGCATACTACATGTCATCCAATATTTCTATTATTTGTTCATGCATATTTACTTTATTTTGATAACATGATATTGATGATGATGATAGGAATAGGCATGTGAATGTATGTGTGTGGTTGGTGTACTTGATGCGAGCGAGTATCAGGGGGGGTGTCATAGGCTGGGCCTCAGCACTCTAGCTCTATCTCTAACTCAAGTCTTGTGCATTAGCATCGTCGTATCGCCATTACTTTAGTAGAACTATTACGTCGTAGAGCATCAGGGGAGGTGGTCTTGGTCCTTGTAGTCTCTGACTCTACCGGGGGGCTTTAGCTCTATCTCTATGGACGTTCTGAGGGATGCTGGTGTGAGGCCTTGGATACACTGTTTGGCATTAGGATTGGTTAGTTGCGAGCCCAGTTTGCAGCCCTTGCCAACAGGGGCTTACGTGTTGGTATGGCACTGTACAGCAATAAACGTTAACCTTTGTTGTACAATGTTCATGAATTGGGTGCTTGTGAGTCGACAATAAACGTTACCTTCGGGCAGCATCACACATTTGTGTATAGAGGCGGGGTCAATAAACGTTAACCTTTGACTACCTAAACCTTTCTATTACATATTGCAAACTTTAAACCAGACCAAAGATATGAATTGACTGCATGCATATGTATTGTTGCATTGTTTTGTTTGCTCATTGAGCCATGATGTGTGCTCACCCCCTCGACGTCGAATATTTTTAGTTGATGATGCAGGTACTACCGTCGAAGATTATGTGAATGCTCCAGTGTACGGGCACGTGGCGGCGATGGAAGTTGAAGATGAAGTGGATACACATGACTCCTCTTGCGAGTGCAACTCATGTGTATTTGATTAAATTTTTTTTTGTTTTCGTTATTTGGATTTAATAAAGACATGTATTTGATATTTATTTATGTCTTAGTTGATACAGAATAATTTGCTATTTAAATATTAATATCACAGTAGATTTCTCAGTTCATTTTACTATAAGACTTCCGCTATTGTGTATTTACTCTGTGTATGAATGTGGATGTATGAGGTTTAGATAAAACGGATTCTGCTTGTCCGAGATCCTGGTTGAACCGTTGGTTTGCTAGCGGTTCATCACACCATTCTAAAATGTACGGAATTGGGGTGTGACACAAATAAACTTTTCTCCTTTCCTAGTCAAACTGGTGAGAGGTATGGCGATTCTAGAGTAATCTTCCACGAATCATCGGTAATACCCAGCTAAACCTAAGAAACTTTTAATTTTTACAACATTTTTAGGTGCTTTTCATTTTACAATAGCTTCAATCTTGCTGGGATCCACTTTAATTCCTTCTGCAGATACCACATGACCTAAGAATTGTACTTCTTTTAACCAGAACTGACATTTCTTGAATTTAGCATAAAGCTTTTCTTTCCTTAGTCGTTGTAAAGTTACTCTAAGATCTGTTGCATGAGTTACCTCATCCTTGGAGTATATCAATATGTCATCTATGAAAACTATAACCGAGGTGTCCAACATGTCATGAAACACTCGGTTCATAAGTTCCATAAAAGACACAGGTGCATTAGTCAATCTAAAAGACAGGACTAAAAATTCATAATGTCCATATCTGTTCTGAATATTGTCTTTGGAATATCACCTTCCTTAATCTTCAACTGATGGTATCCTGACCGAAGATCAATTTTAGAGAACACTTTGGCACCTTGCAACTGATTGAACAAGTCATCGATCCAAGGCAACGGGTATCGATTCTTGATTGTAAGCTTATTCAATTCTCGATAATCCATATACAGTTGAACGTTACCGTCCTTCGTTTTCATGAACAATACTAGTGCTCCCCATGGTGAGATGCTTGGTCGGATAAAACCCTGATTGAGCAATTCCTGCAACTGTACTTTTAATTCCATTAGTTCAGTAGGAGCCATTCGATAGGGTGCTTTAGATACTGGTGCGGCTCCGGGTATAAGATCTATAACAAACTTTATCGCTCGGTCAGGTGGTAGTCCTAGTAGTTCCTTAGGAAATACATCTGGAAATTCACACACAACTTCAATATCCTCCATTCGTAGTGCTTCCTTGGTTAGGTCAACCACTGACACTAGATACCCAATTCCTCCTTTCTCGAGGCATTGTATAGTCTTTAATGCAGAGAGAATGAGTTTTCGTTTACGGAAAAGTTTTACTCCCATAAAATTGAATTCAACTCCTTCCTTGTCTTTAAATGTCAATTTCTTTTTCGCACATAATAGGTTTATGGAGTCCCGAGTTAACCAATCTATTCCCAAGATAATGTCAAAGTCTGCCATCTTGAGTTGGATTAAGGTTGCCTCCAAAATCTTTTCGCCGATAAGAACTGGACATGGTTCATAACCTTTGTCTAATTCCACTTCTAATCCCATAGGTGATCGTATAAGCAGTTTGCAGTCTAAAGGTCTGAGAGATAGATTTAACTTCTTTCCAAAAGACACAGATATAAAAGAATAAGTAGCTCTAGAGTCAAAGAGTACTCTAGCGGGTAAGCCATTAATAAATACGATACCTGTGATTTGATTTAATTTAGTCTACATGCCCACACAAGGTAGTACAAAACGAAAGGTTCAGGTCATACTTGTGACCACATCAGGCGATGCGATAGCATCCTCAAAAGTAACTGCATAAACCTTTCCTTGTTGTAGCTGCTTCCTTGGCTTAGGACACTCCCTTGAATAATGTCCTACTTCATCACATTTGAAGCATTTAACTCCAGCACTACTTTGCTTTTGTTGAGGTTGAGCTGTTGGGGTAGTCTTGGCTGAATCATTAAAGCCTTGAGTACGAAAGGTTTGAATGTCTTGGTGTTCCCTTCGTTATATGTATTTCCATTAGGCCTTTTAATGCCCCTGTTCTAAGCAAGGTAGCTTTCCCTCTGCCTCGATTCTAGTACTCGAGCAGTCTGTACTGCTTCGTTATATATTTTCTTTTTTAATCCCAATACATGCTCACGGATGCTTCCCCTAAGTTCCATGATGAACCTTCGGGTTTTGGTATTTTCTTCCTGCATGGCAGCAAAGAAGAACAACACCTCATAACACTGCTGATAAGTGTCTACTATCATCTGTCCCTGATACAGACTCAGAAACTCCTTTTCCATTTGATCTTTGAAACTCCTTGGAAAATACTTCTCGAAGAAAGCTTCTTTATAAATAACCCATGTCAGTTGGGCGTGCTTTGTTAACAAATAACTTCTAGTTGATTCCCACCAGTGGTGTGCATCACCTTTCAACATAAATGTGACACATAATACCTTCTCTTCTTCATTTATAGTCATCATCATAAAGTTCCTTTCCATTTCGTCAATCCAGTGAGCTGGCCACAACGGATCTGATGGTTTGCCTGTGAATTCCTTCGACTTTAACTTCAGGAAACGCTCAATCAGTTTGGAGTGATCAAGTTGATACTGTGCATATGCCCCATACATAGGCGGCTGGTACTGATAGTTACCTTGGTTGTACCCGCCTTGCGGTGCTTCAGGATTTGGCACTTGGCCCTGTACTGCTGGTTTTTGCGATGCTTGGGGTACAGTGTTGCTACCACCAGGTGACATACTAGCTTGTCCCGCAGGTAAAGGTGTTGTGTTTGCAACTGGGAAAATAATCCCCATAGCCGCTTGCATGTTGGCTTACATTTGTTGTATATGCTCCATTTGCTGTGCCAAATTCATCACCACCGTAGCCAAATCCGTAGGTGGTACTGGTAAGTTGGTTGGGTTGGCTTGAGTGTGAACATTCTGAGGCGCAGCATGTTGAGTTCTAATATTTCCTTCCTGTCCTTGCTGACCTTCATTGTCATAGGTCTCTATAAGTGGTGGAGATGGGTTGACATTCTGTCTCCTTCTACTTGCTCTACGACAAGCCATTTCCTGTTTTCGACGGTGGTAGTGTATAAAAATCAAGGAAACATATGAGGCAAGCATAATATATGTTAATCTCATGTTAATTTCCAAATAAACAAGGCAAAGTTTCAATTTTTAAAGTCATTCAGTCAAAACAGGGCATTTTCATCGTGGGGTCGATGGGTGGGGTCGCACTATATGCGACAACAGGGTTGCGACCTCACGAACCCTGTCAGCTCACCGAGAACCTATGGTCGATCTTGGGGTCGCATTTTTGGTCGAATTCTGCGACCACACAACACCAATCATGTTTTTAAAATCTGATTTCGAGCCATTTTCTTTATTTTCTCTTTTGTCTTCTATTGTTCACAACTCAACTCGCCTCTACTGAGTTGCTACAGTACCGACCACTCACCTGAAGTGAAGTTTCTTCCATCAACCTCTGGATTCCTCATCTCCTTGGTAAGTTCCACATTCCCTTTATTCTTTTGTCCATTCATTCTAGGTTTTCATCGCCCATTTCGATCTTTTCCCAATTAAAATCTATTTATCCATAAAAATTAGATTTTTATTGATAAACCTTGCTATTGGGAACCCAACAGACAGAAGCCCTCTAAGAGATTTAGGTTTTTATCGGTCAGTTTGGGTCAATCAATTGAAAACTTACGTTTTGACCTAGAATTTGGGGATTTTTACTATTTCTCAAATTTTCTTCAATATGTTTTAATTAACAGCAAGTTCTTACTAAATTGGTTATTGTGTGATTGATTTGATGTATGTGAGTCCTCTAGTCCAAGCATTTGGGCGGAAATGAGACTTTTGGCCAATTACACCGTCTTAATGCCAAAATTTTGAATTTTTCACTATATTTGATATGTTACTTGTTGGTTTATGCCCTTGCAGACAACATGGCTCGCACTAAAGTCCCCATAGTTCAAGATCCCCATCGCTTCAGGTCCATTGAAACAGAGTCACAATATCCCTGGTACGAGGGTAAGAAGGTGGAAGGGGGTCGTTGTGTCAACTTGGCCAGCCTAGTCCTATTCAATGTGGAGGGGGCATTTGGTGATATTGGCTGTCTCCCTGTGATTCTGTATGAAGGTTGCACCTATCCTAAGTTGGTGAAATAGTTTTACTGTAATTTACAGGTGGAGGATGACCCAAAGGATATAAATAGGGGCAGAGAGCTCTGGATCACCAGTTTAGTTAAAGGGGTAGAGGTCTCATTTAACTGTCAGGAGTTGGCTGATATCTTGGGTATCTCAAATGATGGTCCCTACTGCACACCCAAGGAACCCTAGTTCCTATCAGTGCGAATGTGTATAGAAATTGATAACCAGATTCTTCGGGACGATCACTGGCAGATGAAGGCAATTAACCTATGTCCAAAGCCCCGAGTGTATTGCAACATCATTCAGCACAACCTAATTCCCCAAAGTGGACACTATGAGAAGGTTTCACAGTTAACCCAGTACCTTCTATACTGCATCTGCACTAGGCAGCCTATCGGCCTTCCTTATATCATTATCAGGACCACACACCGTGCCACGACACCTGGTCTGGTGGGTAACCTACCGTATGGGCCTTTAATTACCACTCACTTGCCTACAGGTAGACTTGGTCGATGAGAGGATTCACGAGGATACTTTTTCAACTGACCTTGACTGGGAGGCCATCTACAGGATGGGGATGCGAGATGTGCAGGTCAGTGATGAGGAGAGAAACACTATGGTAAGTCCCTTTACTCGAGTAAAGGTAGCAGATGCGGAGGAGGCAGCAGCAGCAACAGCAGAGGTCCACGAGAGTGATGATGAGGAGGATGATGATCGGATGTACATGGACGTGGATGCCATACCTCTTTCATTACCACAACATTCCACTAGAGCTGGCCCTTCTCAGGCTCCTTCTCACTCGGCTGGTCCTTCACACACACCACCAGATGATATGATGGGACTGCTACATGAGATTCAAGAGGCTCAGCGTACCACGGATCAGAGGGTAGTGGATCTGGCAGCTAGTCTCCAGGTAACCCAGACTCAGGTAGCCTGGCTTACGAGAGTATATGCTGAAGACTATGATCGAGATCGTAAGGCACCTCCTCCTCCAGCAGCCCCAGCTTTATGATACTATTTATTTCTTTTTCCCTTCATATTATAGAGTAACTGTCCTGGTTGTGAACTGTGCTCTAATTCAGACGTACATTTTTTTTCTTATTCTCTTTTTGGTATAACTATGAAATTTGTTTCTCCCTTACATACGTGCATTATTCTCTTTCTTAATTTATGTCTCAAACAACACAGGTGCTTATGGTGTGTTCGTATTACAGCTTTTAATTTCTATCCTAACTTAGTTCACGACCCTTGTGGTAGTATTTTGGTTTAATAGAGCAGAGCCTAAGAGCTCTAATACCAAGCAGTCACACCTCAATTCCAAACCAACCAGAATGGTGTGATGAACCGTCCATAGACCAACGGTTCAACCAAGAATTCGTATAGGTCGTGCCCATTCGATTAGACCAGATACATTCCACAAGTAAAATCATAGTAAATAAACGATAGTGGAAGTCTTTAATACAAATGAACACAGTATCTGATAGTGATAGCATAATTAAGTATCCAATTATCTCCAATATACCTCAAGACATAAAATAAAGTAAAATAATCAATTACATGTTCCAATAACTAAACAACTAATGTCACACCCCAATTCCGTACTGTTCAGAATGGTGAGATGAACCGCTAGCAAACCAACGGTTCAATCAGGATCTCAAATAGGCTATCCCCGCGTTATCTAAACTTACACACATCCGTAATCATAATCAGAGTAAATACACAATAGCGGAAGTCTTATAATAACATGAACTGAGAAACTAAGATGATATCATTAATTTAATAGCAAATTATTCTGTTTTCAACTGAGACATAAATATTTAAATACCAAATACATGTCTTAATAAATCCAATAAAGAAACCTATAAAATATCTAATCAAATACACACGAGTTGCACTCGCAAGAGGAATCGTGTGTATCCACTTCAGCTTCAGTTTCCATCGCTGCCACGTTCCCGTACGCAGACGCATTCACATAGTCTTCAACGGTATAACCTGCATCATCAACTAAAAATATTCGACGTCGAGGGGTGAGCACACATCACGGCTCAGTCAGTAGCCAAAACAATGCAACAATACATATGCATGCAAATCAATTTATATCTTTGGTCTGGTATATAAGTTTGCAGTATGCAATAGAAAGGTTTAGGTAGCCAAAGGTCGCGTTTATTGACCCCGCCTCTATACACGAGTGTGTGACGTTACCCGAAGATCACGTTTATCGTCAACTCACATGCACCCAATCATGAACATTATATAACAAGGGTTACGTTTATTGCTATATAGTGCCATACCAACACGTAAGCCCCTGTTGGCGAGGGCTGCAAACTGGGCTCGCAACTAACCAATCCTAATGCCAAACAAGTGTATCCAAGGCCTCACCCCAAGATCCCTCGGAATGTCCATAGAGATAGAGCTAAGGCCCCCGGTAGAGTCGAGGCTACAAGGATCGAGACCACCTCCCCGATACTCTCTACGACATAATAGTTCTGCTAAAGTAATGGCGATACGACGATGCCAATGCACAAGACTTGAGTTAGAGATAAAGCTAAAGTGCTGAGACCCGCCAAAGGTTAACGTTTATTGACATTCTCATCACACCTCCCCTGATACTCGCTAGCATCAAGTACATCAACCACACACATACAAGCACATGCCTATTCCTATCATCATCATCATCATCATCATGTTATAGACAATAAAGTAAATATGCATGAACAAGTAATAGAAATATTGGATGGCATGTTGTATGCACATTACAAACATATTCACATAGAATCAAACATAGCATAGGACTCAAGAAATAGAAAACAGTTTTTGTTATTAACCAATTTAGTTTGGAGTTCTGGTTCCTCAGCTTAGCTTGCTAATAGATACTTTTCCAAGCTTTAGAATCACCTTTATAGTGTTATTATATTGCTAGAAGACCTAACAAAGTCGATAGAATTTAATTAGAATTTATTCGGAATTTAAAAACTACTCGTTAATGCGAGGGTCGGAGGTAGGGTCGAAGTCGGGATCGACCCCGGGTGCGACCCCTCCCTTAACTCTGAACTTCCCGAACGCTGAGGGTCGATGGTCAGGAACACCTAGGGTCGGATGGTCATCGACCCTCGGTGCGACCCTCGGTGCACTTTGGTTCAATTCCCTCTTTTAATCCATTCTTCATGTTTAGAATCCTATGGCTTGCTCCTACAGTCCATTCTACATTCATCCCATGGTCTGAAACCATGTATAACCCACCTAGATAGCTTTCATGCACTTTCCTATGGTTTTCCATGAAAACCTAACCACAGCTTGATGGTTTGGGTTTCTCCGAAATCACACTCTCAACATTAACTAACCTAAGGTCTGTAGAAACTCATGGAATTAGTATCCATACCTGAGAAGATAATCTTTCTCTGCAACTCTTCTCTTTTGGATTAATTTCTCTTCCTTCCCTTCCTTCTTCCTCTTTCCTTCTCCTCTCTTTCTCTCAATTCGATTAGGGTTGTGAAAGGAGTGAAAGTGGCTTAGGGACGTCCTTTAAATAGAGTAGGGACATCCTAAATAAGTCCCTCTGAGATTAGGAAAGAATCCCAATCGAAAAATATAGAAATTTCCTAATTTCTATATTCGGTAGAATCCGAGGGTCGATGGGACGGTCGATGATCCCGTCGACCCTAGGGTCTTAAGCTGTCCGACCCTCCCTTCAAAGCTGAGGGTCTGACTTTCTGTTTTGGGAGGTCCGACCCTGCTTAGCTGGGAATGCGACCCTTCCCCTATTTTAAGTGTTTTTGGGTCGATTTGATACCTGGGATCTCGATCTCCTTCATGCCCTTGGTCCATTTGACTCGACCATGATGGGTAAACCTGGTTCAAGGTGGTAAGACCGGGTTAGATTGACATGGGTCTTACAACTTAGCTAATAAAAAACACATGAGTTACACTCGCATGACGGATCATGCGCCTCTTCCATAGCTTCCACGTCCATCGCCGCTATGTATCCATTCATCGGCGTGTTCATGTAATCTTCGACAGTAGGACCTGCATCAAGAACTAAAAATATTCGACGTCGAAATGGTGAGCACACATCACGGCTCAGTGAGCAAACAAAACAATGTAACAAACATATGCATGCATTAAATTCATATCTTTGGTCTAGTTTTTAAGTTTGCAATGTGCTATAGAAAGGTTTGGTGGCCCCCGCACCTCTATACACGAGTGTATGAATCCGCCCAATGTTTCAAACACCATTGTCGTCCCACATGCACCCACCATGATATAGAGATAAAGCTAAAGTGTCCGGATCAAACACCGCCAATAGTTCCCCTGATGTCTTACCCATACCAACACGTAAGCCCCTATTGGCGAAGACTTGCAAACTGGGCTCGCAACTAACCAATCCTAATTCCAAATAGTGTATCCAAGGCCTCACCCTAGCATCCCTCAATACGTCCATAGAGATAGAGCTAAGGTCCCCTGGTAGAGTCAGAGATCACATGGCCTGAGACCACCTCCCCTGATGCCCTACGACGTAATAGTTCTACTAAGGTAATGGCGATGCGATGATGTTAGTGGGCAAGACTTGAGTAGAGATAGAGCTAGAGTCTGGAGACGAGGTCAAAGACCACCATGCCATGTCCTCCCCCTGATGCTCCACTCACATTCGACACACCAACCACACTCATACATTCACATGCCTATTCCTAGCATCATCATCATTATCATGTTATAAATAAACAGAATTAAATATGCATGAACAGTAATAGCAGGAATATTGGATGACATGTGAGATGCATATTACAAACATACAAGCATAGAATCAATCATGACATTGGACTCAATACAGTAAATGATTTATTATTATCCAATTAGTTTAGGTCTTGTTCCCTCACCTTTAATCGATGGTTGTTCCTCTTCCAAGCTTTGTAAATCACTTTTGGACCACTTGGAAACCTAATAAATTTATGAATTCTAAGTTAAAGTTCATATTCATTAATTATAGTGTTTAAATATCCCATCTAGAATTAATCAAACCTCCAGAAGCTGAGTAGTCGCAGGTGTGGCTGCACCTGTAGTTTCAGTTTATGCGACCACAGGGTGTATGGTCGATACGTGTGGTCGCATATCATGTGACCACACACATGTAACTACACCCTCCCTGGAAACTTCCCGAGGGCGTGTGGTCAACATATATGCCTTGTGTGGTCGACCATAGCTGTGACCACACGAGTGTTTGGTCAACTTTTATTCTCAGTCTGACCCCTTTATGATTTGATTCCTTGAACTATCACTAGGGTCCTTCTTATGATTGATCTATGGACTTAATTTCATATTTTTCACAATTATCTACTCTAACCTACTCTTCATGGATTTCCTTTGAGTTTCCATCTATGGGTCTCATGGTTGAGATCCTACCTTGAATCAATACTTCCTCCATAATCTATTTTAGGCATTCAACTAATGTAGGGACGATTCCATACCTTAACTTGCTGAAGAATCAGAGCTCTCTCTGAAATTCTTTTTCTCAGTCTTCCTCTTTAATTCTCGTTCTCTTCCTCCTCCTCTCTTTCTCTCTTTTTCAGTTTGAGTTCTAAAAGAATGAAAGAGGCTAAGGGATGTCCTATATATAGAGGGAAACCCTCTATATAGAATCCTACTTTGATTAGGAAAGAACCCCCTTCAGATTAGGAAGGCTTCCTAATCACGGAGTCGGTTATAACATCGTGTGGTCGCATGTGGGGTCGCAGAACCCATCGACCACACTTCCAAAAATTACGACCACACGTCCCATACTCCAATGGTCTCATTATTCTGAGGTGTCATCGACCCACCTTTTTAGGTATGTGATCACACGCTCCTAATTAGATGATTTTGGATTCAATTTCATACATAGCCTTGTAGTTTCTTCACGCACTTGGTCCACTTGGTCCGACCATGATAGGAAGACCTGATACAAGGTGGTAAGACCGGGTTAGTACGATACACGTCTTACATGATTAGTCTTGGGATTTACTCAAGGAATCACTTGGATCATAATAGGTTGACATCTCCAATCCCCCATAAAAGCCTTATTCCATAGAATTTACATCTTCAAAGATTAGGTTCATACCTTTGCCTATGGTGGAGAGCTAAAATCTTCTCAGCAAAATCTTCTCCTTAGTCTTCTCTTTTTCTCCTTTTCTTCCTTCTCTTTCCTTCTATTTCTCTTCCTTTAGGGTTTACTAACGTTCTACAAGAGTGAAAAAGGTTGAGGGACATCCTTTATATAGAGAAAAGTTCTCCATATAGAGTTCTCCAACATTAGGAAAGAAATCCCCCCTTGAATTAGGAAAGTTTCCAACTCGGAGTCTGATCTGGGGTCTCACAGTCGATGGCCTACGGTAGCAGAATGCGTCGACCATAGGGTCGAAAACATCAACCGTAGGGTCCTGGATCAGTGACCTTTGTTTCCTACCCTATGGTCGACCATACCTACCTAGGTATTCGACCATACGCATACTTTTGAGCATTTTAACTCGATTCATAACTGGTTTTGTGATCCATCTTCACATGGTCGGTTTACTTGGTCCAACAATGATGGGAAGACCTGGCACGACACGGTTAGACCAAGTTAGTGGAGTGCGGGTCTTACACGGTCGACCAAGGCAGTCGATTAAAGTGAGTTGATCGACCTCCTTTGCTGTGATCGACCACATCGCTTACAATGAGTTATCTTCGTGGTATTTTCCAACCTAATTGACTATTTAGACTATGTTAATCATCCCATACCTCAAGAATGACATAATAAACATGTTGGAATGATTACTTTGATAAGAATGTGTTCTCAAGTGTATAGGTATGTATGGTTGCAAAGACGATATTTTCTATTATAGACTATACTTGCGTATAACTTATGGGAATAGGATTATATCCTAACCAGTGAGTTAAACCCATCATAAAACATATGTAAAAGATATCCTACAAAGGTGCAAGCCTCTAGAACTCATCTAGACCCAAATCCTAGGCGGTTGACAAAACTGAGATGATCAACCACCATAGTTGATTAACCACCTCGATCGACCACCTCATTACAGCAAGTCTATTTTGGTTATATTTTTAACCATGGACTTTGAGACTTGACCAAGTGATCCTAGGACATGTTCCTAAGACTAATGAGGATACCCTAGACCTAATGGAAGCGAGAATAAATAATCATAAGTAATATTCATACCTTAATTATAATAGGTAGACCAAAGTAAGAAAACAAAGAAAAGGACTTTGTTTGCAGCAGAGTAAGGATTAGCTCACTAGATTCAGGTGAGGGATTAGTACATGTTTTATTTTATTGTTTTTGTGCGTATGTGTTCGCTACTTGTTTGGATTACTGTATGATAACATGCCATCCAATACATGTGATATTTATTCATGCATATTACAACTCTTTATTGGATTGATTGATTATGGAATAGTTTGATAACATGTGGATGTTTGATAACATGATTATTTTCCATTCACTTATGTCCTAGTGGATCCAGATAGCTGGAATGGGATAGTTTATCTTGGTCCATTAAGCTAGGATATGGGTACCTGCATTAATAATATTTCTTGGTTTAGGTTTCAATATCCCCTTTCGCAGCTGGATCAGTAAAAAGGACAGGGTTGGGTGCCAGCCTCTAGTGTCTCAGGTGAGAGCTAGGGATGAGTCTATTCTATGTGCTTACCCATCAGGGATTGGGCAATGAGTACCTAATGAAGTGGTTAAAGCATAGAATAGGATGCCAAGATAAAGCTTATGATGGGGGAATGCTAGTGCAATGCCAGGTTAGTATACTTGGGTTGTATTCTTTATTCTTGAGGTAATGTATTACATGAAGTAAGGAGCCAAGTGTGTTGCATTCGACTTACCCGTGCTTGCATGTTCATTACCAGGATTTAGGTGTGACGTGACTTGCGTCTGCTTATTCACAGACCTTTTGGACTTTAATAATATATCATGCATTGTATGTTTGAATGTGCTAATTTCTCACTGAGTGTGTGGTATGCTCACCCCTTTGTACGTACACTTTTTTTTAGATTCTTGTGCAGCTTACTTAGCTAATAATTATATGATTGAAGATGAAGAACTTGAAGATGATTCACATGATTCGTCATGTGAATGGGATGATTGTCTTTATGGTTAGAAGACAATGATTCTGAAGAGTATAAGACTTCTCTGTCTGAGAGAAAAGATTCATTTAGTAGTATTTACTTAGGACAAAATACATTTTGTTTACTTGTTTATTCTGGGGGTTGTTCGACCCGTGAGCTTTATTTAAATACTTTGTACTTGGTATTATATTATTTATTCTTGGTTTGAAGACGGATAAATCTTTATTATAGTTATTTAATACGATTAGACTTGGTTTGATGGTTCTTAGTTATCGATTCCGCTATTATTTGATTTGCACTCCGCGATTCCCGTAATCTATGCTATGATTAACGGAAGAGTTGTGTTATGTTATGGATTAAGAACGGATCCTGGTATGGTAGTTGCACAGTAAGGAAACCATGGCCATACCAAAACACTAGGGTTTTGGGGTGTGACACATTATAACTTCGATATGCCCTCTAAGATCATCAACTTTATTAAGTGGTGATGAATCCGAAGGGTCGTCCTTGGAGTCATCCTGATCTTTGCGACCTCGACTTGTGTCTGCATCAGTCTTATAGTTCGAAGGTTGTTTTCCCTTCTACCGACCATCAGACTAAGGCTTATCCACATACTCTTTTATGTGGCCGCATTTGATCAGATCTTCAATCCAATAATAGAAACCTCCTTCCATCTTTTTAAATTGGGAAAAAGATAGTTACCTCCCCTGTAACTTATCTTATTGATTGTTGACCCCCAATGGTTTTGAAAAAGATAGTTACCTCCCCTAAACAAACTATTAAAATCCAAATAGCCCCAATTTTTAACAGTGTTAAAATTATATTTTTTGTGGATAATTCTACCCTTAAGTTTCTAAAACCAATATTGCGAGGAAAGAAGAGAAAAACCGCTCTTTTACTCCGGTGGAGAAGATGAGAAAATGGAAAAAAATTGAAAAAAAAAAAACTGATGAACAAGAATGAGATCTGAGATGCAAGATCAGAAACAAAAGAACTCCAATGAAATGATGCAGATTGGGGGGAGGGGTGGGGTTGACTCCTCCGACTCGGTTTATCCACGCCATGGCCGATACCATAACCACGGCCATGGTTGTGAGGAAGAAAAAGAAGCCTACCAAAGTTGTTGCTCTATTGCCAGAGCCCAAGCATCGAAGGCCTCTCGGAGGTTTTACAATGTCAACTTTAGAGATCCCCCTTAGAGGCTCAGTAAGGTTCAAGCAGCTGCTGGTGGTAAGAATTGAGACTTAAATTTCTCTTTGACAAATCAGGATTTTGGAAGTTGCTCATTTAGAAACAACACATCAAATTGCAGAGGGATTTGAAGAGATTTACAGGCAGAAGTTGTAGGCGGGCTCTGAGGCAGGAGTTGCAAGCAAAGCTCTGAGCCGGGAGTTGCAGGTGGAGCTTTGAGGTGGGAGTTGCAGGTGGAGCTCTGAGGCGGGAGTTGCAAGTGGAGCTCTAAGGCGGGAGTTGTAAGCGAAAACCTAAATCTAGTTTCACAAGCGGGCTTCACCTTCTTTATCAGATTCAAAAAACATCTTTAGATCACCTGAAATCAGCTCACGATTTCCTCTCCTACAGCGGGTCTTCGAAAACAGCGAGCACAGATGGGTGTCGAAGCACTATAGTTGCCTGGTCAGGAGTTAAAGTAGCAGAGAAGCCATGAAAAACGGTGCTCTTCACAAACTCCTGATAATGCTGGTCTTCCATTATTTCATTTGATTGAAGTTTCCTACTTGAGATTTTGCAAAGAGCGATGGAATTGGTTCCCTTCCATAAGCTATTCAATCAAGCAAACAACGCTGAATAGAAATCAGCAAAGAGAATGAAGGCAAACAAAGCATAGATCTGAAAGATGACCAATCACCAAGAAACGCAAGAACACAGATCTAGAAAAAAAATAGATCTGAGGAAGAGAAGAAAAAAAAAATTCCAGAGCACCGTCAGACAAAAGAGCAATGGAAAAAAAATCATGGACACCGCCATGGCAAAGCTAACCATATCCATGGGATTTATTTTTTCCTTCTTTTTGGTCAAGAGAAAGCCCACTGCCATCTTCTCCTTCACCCTTTTTTTTTTTTTTTTTTTTTTTTTTTAAGTCAGTCACCTTTGTAAAGGGTTAATTTGGTCATTAAGAAAATATTGACTCCCACCGTTAGCATCTAATGGAATATTCTTAACGGTGTGGGTCTATTTGGATTTTAATAGTTTGTTTAGGGGAGATAACTGTCTTTTTCAAAACCATTGGGGGTCAACTGTCAATTAGGTAAGTTACAGGGGAGGTAGCTGTCTTTTACCCTTCTAAATTTTCAGAAACCTCATCTTTTATTTTTTTGAGTAAATTATAGGTACTTCCCTTGTAGTTTGTCTTTAAATCAAGTACACTCCAAACCATTCAAACATTTCAAAGACACACCCTTATATCAAAAAAAATTCTAAAAAAATCCACTCCGTTAGTGAATTTTCATTAACTGATGACAAAGCGAAAAATTAGAATTTTAATACCTGAAATATCCTCCTGCATAAGTTAAAAAACCATTTTTACCCCATTTAAATCTCCCATTCACCTAAAACCCACTTCGTTAATTTTCGTTAATTTATGGGAGTGGGTTTTGTGTAAATGGGAGGTTTAAATGGGATAAAATGATCCTTTAACTTATGCAAGAAGGTACTTTAGTTATTAAATTTCTAACTTTTAGTTTTTATCGTTAGTTAATGGAAATTCACTAATAGAGTGGGGTTTTTTTTTTTTTGGAATTTATATTGATTTAAGGAGGTGTCTTTTAAATTGTTTGAAAGGTTTGGGATGTACTTGAATTAAGGGCAAACTATAAGGGAGGTACCTATAATTTACTCTATTTTTTTTTTGAAAAACTTCACCCACCCCCCTTAAACTTTACTTTTAAATCACCCAACCCCAAACCTTGCTCGTAATGTCACCCAACCCCCTTCAAATGTTAAATATGTATCACACAGCTCTTGACTTAATAGATCTGTCTGTCAAATGATGATGTGGCAAGGTTAAAAAATATTTAATGATGAAATTACCCTTAAATAGTAGTAATTTACTATTTTACCCCAATTTACAATCCCTTTTTTTATTGGTAATTTACAAACAACGTGTGAAACCCTAGAGTGAATGAAAAGTTACTGTTTCATTTCACTCCCTCTGCAAATAATCTCCGCCAGAGAAGACAAGCAACAGAAGAAGGATAGTATCTTGCTGGAGAAGACAGCTGCAGAAGAAGGATAGTATCTCGTCGGAAAAAAATCTGGCCGTATACCTATAGAATGAGGTAGAACCCCTTCGTTGCCTTTCCTAGAATACCATCAATGGTACCTATGTTTTTCTCCCCTCCCTCTTCTACTTCTTCTTCGTCGCTAGACTGAACGTTAATTGAAGAAAAACCAAGAAAGTAAGTCGGATATTGTAAGCCTAAAATATATTTGCTATGAAAACAAAAAAAAAAAAGAAAAAAAAAAAGGGGAAGGAAAGGAGAAATTATGGAGCTACTGGAGCCGTTGTGAGATAAGTTGATCTTCTCAAGGAGTTGGGCTTCTCAAACTCAGTGGCTATCTTCTCCTCTTATGGCTGCTTCTCTTCTTCTTTCTTCCCCAAGAAATTGAACATCACATTGTCAGTGGCCTCCCCCACGTCAGTCGTCGGTGTGGGGGTTGGTACTGCAACCATGGCATGTATGGTGTTTCTCTACCATTCCTAATTACCTTTAGAAACACTTGGAAGAATAGATTTTTCTCACATGCCCTATATCCTAGTGATTTCTCACAGAATGTCAGGGACAGATATAAACAAAAGACAAATATTATAAAGGGATGGTTTTATCAAGAACAATACAATGATACCATCTTTCATTTGGGAATTGAAAGATGAAACCTTGTAGTTCACTTTCCTTTGACAAATGCTTTTAGAGGAATCCAACTCATCAGTAGGATTCTAAGCCACCATGTTTTTCGGTCCATGGAGGAAGAAGAACAAAATGATGGGACAGAAAATTGGCTAGAGGTTGGGCTGGATGAGGTGAAGCAGAACTCAAATCCCTCTTCGCATTCGCCTCTCCACCGAGTAGGAACAAGGCCGAGACCACCGTCGAGGAAGCTCTCTCTTTCCAGCCAGATTCCTGTATCAACAAGGCCGATTATGGCTTCGGTCCCTTAAATGAGTTGGGTTTATTTAATTTTTTATAAAAAGGGTAAAATAGACATTTTAAATTTTCTGTTAGATTACTTTAACAGCAGGAAATGCGATTGATATTATTAAACAAGTTTGGAATTGGATGATTTAAAGGTAAAGTTCAAGGGGGTGGATGAAATTTTGGCTTTTTTATTTTTAGCTTTAGAAACCTCTCCTCTCTTAGGGGAATGATGCTCACAAGAGAACCCATACAATGGCAAAAAATGGGGTGATCATACTAAAGGATAAAGTAAGGGTTTTATTGGTTTTAATGGATTTAAGTAGTCAATTTAAACGGTTTTGTTTTTTCAAACAAAATCGGACCATGTAACCAAACCATTTCATTTTTAAAATCCGAATCGTGAATGTTTCACGGTCGATTCGATTTTGATGCACGATTTGGTTTCGTTTTTGACACCTGTTGCCGCAGCCATCATAAAAACAGAATGGTATCTGGACTTATCCCTACCGATACCGACCGACCAATCTGCAATTCTGCATTGGGATCGGATTGGTTTCGTCTCCTAATTAAGGGTCCTCGACCGTAGGGAAACCCATTTTACTGGGATTTTGTGGTCCATCTGTTTTCCCCGCAGTTTAAATAATGAAGGCCACTCGTTTTCTCTTACGCTTATTTCTTCCAGTGTCTCTTTGAGTCTTAAGTTCAGTTGTTCCCGGAAAATGGAGTGCAGCTGCTATTACAAACTATCACCATCTTCTTCTTCAAGCATTCTCAACCTTCAGGTAATCTCAAGTATCCTTTTACCATTTTACTCCTTAAATGTATTAAATTTTGAGCTGCTCGAGCTCTTATCTGCAAAATGAAACAAAGGTAACTATATAAAACGTAGGTTCTTGATCGATTTCTTCTTTAATGCGACTTGTTGGTGATTAGTTCCTGATTGTTGTGATGTCTCAATACTAGCACCAGGTCAATAATTGATACTCTTTCCCTGAAGTATTTTGTTAAGAAGAAACAAGAAAAACAAAGGTTTCGTTTTGTGTTTTTGTGGTGGGTACTAGGCGATGAGTGTCGTTGTAGTGTCTGATTATACCATGTGTAAGATACAAAAAGCCTGTGTGAGGAAAATTTGTTCTTAGTTTTGCAAACCCCTATTCATTAATCACATCGTTGCCCTGGAATGAATTATGGGAAGTGCGTCCATCGGTCATTTTGGTTGAATTCCTTTCAGTGTAGAAGGTTAGGTTCTCGAGAAATTTCACATAAACAGTGTATAGTGGAAACCAATTCAGCTATATTACCTGATGATTCTATTTGACAGCATGATTATTTTGTTCTTTCAGCAATGCCTCTCATATTTGAGTACACTCTAAATGCTGAATGATTTTATGGTTTGAAATTGTCAAATGATGGCCCTGCATTTCAACTATCTTCTTGGATGATCATTGACCTGCCCTTGCAAGAATCCTTAACATTGCAAAACAAATAAAAGTCAACACATCTGAGAGTCTCTTAGGCTATGTTTGGAGTGTCAATAAAATAAAAAAAAGAATTAAGATTTTTTTTTTTTTTTTGAAATGGAGGCGAGAGATAGACACATAAATTCATAATTGTCTCATCACATAAATTCATAATTGTCTCATCATTTTTTTTTCCTTTTCTTGACATCCAAACAGAGCCTTAAAGTAATTGGTGAGCTGGTGAGACTATGTGTAACCCTTTTGTATTTTTTTTTATTTATTTAATTTGGTTAGTCAAGGAAGATAGATGGTTAACATGTAGTTGGGAGGATAGGTCCTAACTCCTACGACAGTGAGCCCATGGCATGGTTCCAAGAAATTTTGCTACCAATTTAACTTTATTATGAGAAGCAGTTCTGGGAACTTCACAATCATGTTGACCCAGAGTTCAAAGTCATTGTTGTATTGAATTACTGATTCAGTTGGTATTGCAGGGGTTTTCTTCATCACCTGTTGGTAGGAGGTATTCTAACAACGGTTTACATCAGGGGCTGCTGTCTTCCTCACATTCTAGACACTTTCTTCAACTTAATGGCAGAGTGCAGCCATTTTACCGACAAACTACACCTTTATCTCAGAAAACACATAGAGGGTCCATAGTCGCAGAAGCTGGAAGACAAGGTTGGGACTTTGGTAGATTTTTGAAGACTATATACTTTTTCAATGGGCCTCCATCTCCTGCTAAGGTTGATTACTATGTTTCATAGTTTGTTTTTCACTAAATCTTTCATTAATTATTTCCAATGTTCAGGTTGCTGATGCTTTCCTTGACCTTTCATGTGTGAAGTTCATTGAATTTCTGATTGAGAAACTATCAAGCACAACAGCCAGTGAACCGCTGAAGCCAATGGAAACATCTAATGTCATCCTGGTAGCTGGAGCCACCGGAGGTGTTGGGAGGAGAGTAGTTGATATCTTGCACAAGAAAGGGTTGCCAGTCCGAGTATTGGTATTATGTTCTTACCTTCTGATATATGGTTGTTCTATTGATCACCGCTCATGACTTGTTTTAGGAAAGAAAACATAGGGATGAGTTAGGAGGAAACGGGAAATCGGTGAGAGTATCAGTTATCAATTTTTTGATAGAGCAACTCATTTACACTTTTATAGAGTTTTTATTCTCACCTGAAAACCTTTCAGGTCAGAAATGAAGAGAAGGCAAGAAGGATGCTAGGTCTGGACGTCGACTTGGTGAGCCACCTACCATTCTTTGGAAATATCATTAAGAAATTATATAGAATACTCTCCAAAATTTAAAATTCAGTGAGAATGATCTTTCTCTATAATATTGCTTCTTGGTAGAGAGGTTCTCTTTTCTCCAACCATTTATTTTAAGTTTGAGTTATAGCTCTTACCAATGATGCCAATTATCAGACTATGGTCATTTAATTGTTTATTAGTTGAACTAGATCAGGGACATGGTATTCCTATCCTGTCAAGGTTACCTAGCTTATTATCCTGTTAATAGTTTGTTGTGATGCATCTATGCTAGAGATAATTTTTCATTTGCAACCTGTAAATATATTCCATTAGCTTCTATTGCCATCTTTAGTCTCTGGAGTTCTCAGGTCTGATAGTGTTATGCTCATACGTATGGTGAATAGTTTCTTTTGTGTATCTGGAAAGATGAATTCCAATTGTTTTGGAAATTTTTTATGTCATCTTAAATAAAAACAATATATTAGTTCGAGCCTCTTAAGAATTTTGAAAGTTATTTTCTACTTGATGGTACCTTTTGTGGCAGTCAGAACTTGGGCAAGCTTCTCTTTATTAGTGTCATCATAAAATTAAATCCGAAAGGGGACTTTTTATCAGTTCTCACCTATGACTTGAGAAAAGAAAATATGAGAGTTGTAAGTTTGTCTGCTTATTCGTTATTTGAATAGTTTTAATTGAGCTTGTTATCCTCTTCCTCTTCCTCTTCCTTTTTCCCCAGATTGTTGGAGACATTGCTAAGGAGAGCACTCTTCTTCCTGAGTACTTCAAAGGTGTGAGGAAAGTCATCAATGCAGCCTCTGTCATCGTTGGCCCAAAGGAAGGGGACACTCCTGATAGGGAAAAGTACAGCCAAGTATGAATTAAGCTTTGGTTGGTCATATCCATTATAGTCATGGTTTAAAGAATTGGGCACCTGAAGGGGATCACAATTGGGTGGGCCAATGTATGCCTTTATTTTATTTTTTTTTAACTACTAGATTGGCCAATACAACAGCTACTCCTTTCTGTTGATTGCCAATCCAAGATTCCTCTGCATTGTTTTCTCCTAGATCTGATCTGGGGATGGATCTTGATCTTTAAATCTTTGATTACATTACCATCTATTTCCTGTGGAAGTTTGAAATGACATTTTAGAGATCTACAAACTGTTTCTTGACTTTTATTAACATTTGAGAGATCTACAAATTGTTTCTTGACTTTTATGTCTTCTTATTCTGCTTTTGACATTTTGATCTCCTGTTGTGGTGCAGGGAATCAAGTTCTTTGAACCAGAGGTGGTCAAATGATTGCATATATCATGTGTCAGGAGTCAGATTAATAGAAATATTGATTTTGGCTCTTTCATTTTCTTTCCAACTTCTGTTGTATTATTTGGAGTTATTATTCTAACTTTGAAGCTGTGTTTGACTGGTTTCAAGTAGATAAAAGGTGATTCACCAGAAATGGTAGAGTATGTTGGGATGAAAAATTTGATTAATGCTGTAAAGACGAGTGTTGGACTTCAAAATGGAAAATTGCTATTTGGATTTGAAGGTATGCTCTTTGACTGGTGGGGGAAGTATAGATTAACATGTGGATTGTCAAATGGACAAAATGTTTTGGTTGTTCAAAAGACCTAATTCTTACAAAGGCATGTTTAAGCTAGGGAACCTTAAAGTTCATAAAATCATGGAACCTTTTGGGACTTACCTTTGTTTTAGTTTCTTTATAAATATAGTACTTGTAGAGTTCTCTTGTTCACACCACTTAGCCTAAAAGCTCGAGTTGTTAAGGGCCACAGCAATGTATATCAACCATGGTTCGAAAACTTGGTCGAGATGGGTCGAGATCTCGGTTTTCTCGGTTGTCTCAACTGGGTCGAGACGAGATCATGAGTCGAAATTGGGTCTCGACTGGTTTCGACCAGTTTCGAACTGGTCTCGAAAGATCTCGACCAGTTTCGACTGGTCTCAATTTTTTTGAACCAGTTTCGAACTGGTTTAGCTTTTAAATCCTTATCTCGGTCGAAATCTCGACCGAGAGTCATTCTTTCCCCTTCTTTCCTCTCTATTCTTACTTTTCTCCATTGCTTCTCCAAATTTGTTCTAGGGTTCGATTTTGAGCTGTTCTTTTCAAATCTTGTCAAGCCATTTCACCAAAACTCTCCACCAAATAGTTGAGGTATGGTTTTTTTCCCCTACAACTTACTTTTTTACATGAAAATGTTCAATACATGTTGAATCATCATGAAATTTATATATGTGAGACACAGGAGGCCGATCTACAACCTCACCCTTTTGAAATTATTTTCTTGCATGTATATTTTTTATTTTGATTTTCTGTTTAAAAAAAATAATTTTCAGCAATTAAAAAATAAAAAAATATGATAAATAGTAATTAAATGGTGTTGAAAATAATATATGATGAACACCGTTGGCCGATCTATGCGGCCACGGTTTCATTTATTTTTTTCTGTATATATATATATATATATATATATATATATATATATATATATATATATATATATATATATATATATATATATTTTATTTATTTTTATTTTTTGTTTAAAAAAATGAAAAATACATTTCTTAAATTATTAATCGGTTTACTTTTAAAATAATATATGTTGAACACCGTTGGCCGATCTATGCGGTTATAGTTTCAGTTTTTTTTTCTGTACATATTTTTATTTTTTTGAATTTCTAATTAATATATGCTATTTTTCAGAAATAAAAAATTAATAAAAAATATTAATACTTATCTGTTGGTGTTCAAAATAATATATGTTGAAACAGCATTTTCCGATCTACGGTTCCGTGTTGTCGGATTATATTTTTGGAAAAAATAATTATTTTTATTTAATATCCAAAATTAATAATAATACCTAAATAATTATGTAAAATTAGGAAAATTAGGAAAAACATTTTGTTTTCTTATGAAGTAGTTTTAAAATTTTGAAATGTAATTTCAATGTGTATTGAGTTGTGTTTGCATATTTGATGCTTTTATGTTCTTCCATTTTAAGTTTTATTATTGTAAATCTATTGATTTCAATTTTTCTATTTATCATCTTATGTAACAGTGCCTCGTTTTAAATATAACGGCTGCTTTGGGTTCTCGTGAGGGAGGTAGTGATGCTGGTCGTACTAACATGGTTTGACAGTATTGTACTGCCATTGACGGTGATAGAAAAAAGACCCAATGCAAATTCTATGGGAAAAAACTTCTGTTTGGTGGGATTATCAGACTTAAGCAACACTTGAGTGAAACTTCTACAAATGTGGCGAAGTGTATTATGGTTCCTGTGGAGATTACGAGGGCCGTAATTGCATAGATGAAGGGAAGACAGCAGAAAATGGCTGAAAAAAAAAAGTAAATAACAATTTGAGGATACAATCGAGGCACTATGCGTGGTTTTGATGATGATTCTTCAGATGACGACGGTATGGATACCACAGGTATGACTGAGCAAGAGGCTAGAGATGTAAGACGGGCTACAATGGCTAGTAAAGTCACCCTAGAGATGGACCGGGATAGGTTGAGGCAAACAGCCTTAGGGGCGAGTAGCGGTGGATCATTTCAGGAGCCTCAACCACAAACGTGGAGTAAGGGGGTTGGCTTTTATGTTTAGAAGATAAAAAAGTACTAGAGTACAACCCCAGGAACCACCACCTGCACCTGCGAGGGATGAGGATTATGTTGAGATTCTACAACAGGATCTAGCAGTTCTTAGGATGGTTGGCGCCAAACAGAAGAGACTGAAGAGTATGTGGAACTGGAAGGATACAAAAGAATTTGTTGGGGATGCCTATGGTAAGTGGTCCACCTTTGATAGTATCCCAGCAAATGCCAGTGGTGGCCCATACTACAGTCCTTGTTTGATGCAGTTGCTTAGGCTAGTCCTGGTGTTAAAGCCCCTACTCCATATGAAGTGATGAATGTGTATCTCTCAGGAATTAAAAAAGAACTAGAAGTATGAATATAAGGATTAAGGAATAACTAGGGTACATATGGGATGATTGTTATGTGTGATGGCTGGACTGGTCCCACTAGAAAGTTCATCATTAATTTCATGGTCTACAATGATGCAAAGACATTATTCTTGAAATCTGTGGATGCATCTACATTCACAAAAGATGCTAACTACATTTATAGATTGTTACAGACAGTGGTGGATGAAGTTGGTGCTACAAATGTGGTGCAGATTGTGACAGACAATAGCAGCAATTATAAGAAGGCAGGAAAGATGATGATGGTTAACTATAACCTCTTTTGGACTCCATGTGTTGACCATTGCATTAACTTGATGTTAAAGGACATGGACAAGATCCAAAAAGTAAAGTGAGTGGTTGAATAAGCATGCCTGGTGACAACATTTGTATTCAACTATGGTTATTCTTTGAACTTGCTGAGGGAGAGATGTAGAGGGGACTTGGTCGGACTCGGAGTAACTAGATTTGCTACCAACTACATAGCACTGAAGAGCTTTCAGGCAAAGATGGTAGGTCTTAGATCGATGCTTGCATCTGAGGACTGGTTTGGGTGGAGGGAGTCTAGCTCTCTTGCTGGAGTTGAAGCACAGACTACTATAGCTTCAGAGGAATTTTGGAGAATGCTGAAGGATGTAGTCAGAATTCTAGAGTCAGTGGTGAAGGTGCTGAGATTAGTGGATGTAGCATTCCAGCCCACCATGTTACATTTATATGGTGCCATGGATATGTTGGACTATTTAAAAGCTGTGCTTCGACGTGGAAACAAATGTTTTTTGAAGATTATCAAAAATCGATGGGAGAGTCAGCTGATGCACCCATTGCATAAGGATGGTGAGTATATTTAATAATATCTTTAATTTAGTTCCACTTAGTACTATATTTTAATCTGGCGACTCATATTTTGCAGCATACTATTTGAACCCCAAGTATCAATATTCACATGTGCTTGGACTCAATTCTGACCTTATTAATGCGGTAAAAGATGTTGTGGAAAAATTTGTGTGAGATTATACTATATAAGCACTTGTCAACCTGGAGGTGAGTTGTATGGTTTAAGTGCTGAATTATTTGAATGTATATATTACAATGGCTAATGATTATAAATTTTGAAATGGGTGTAGATTAAGACGTTCAGAGATGCTCTTGGGAGTTTTGGAACTCTTGCCGTAGTGGCTGGACTAAATAAGACCGATCCTGGTATGGAATTATGGAATTGAAATTTTCAAGTAACATATCTTATTTAATATGTGTATTAAAATGTGTTCTTCTTCTTGTGTAGTTGAGTGGTGGTTGTATGGCGAGTATGCAGTTGAGTTGAGGAGAATAACAATCAGAGTCCTATCTCAGACATGTTCTGCATCTGGGTGTGAGCGAAATTAGAGTACCTTTTCCCTTATCCATTCAAAGAAGTGGAATAAATTGGGCTCTCAATGGTTAAATGACTTGGTGTACGCCCATTACAACATAAAATTGAGGGTACAATGCTTGAAGTTTGAACAAAAATGACCAAGATCTGATCGAGCTAGTCGATGTCTTCCAACTATCTTCAGATGATGAGGATTTTTATGTGGAATGGGTGTGAGACAAAGCAGTACCAGTAATGGATGTGCCTGGTAGGATGCCCGACCCCAATGTGTTTGCTCCGATAGGTTCTAACCTCGAGCAGTTTTTGTCCTCTGATGAGGGTCGTGTATATGTACAGTCGCCTCGACCGTTTGAGGCCCCAGTCAATAGTGACGCAAATGGCGGTGATACAATTGATCAGAGTGGCTGGTCAGCTTCTGATAGTAGTGGTGGTGACGGTGATGGTGATGGTGGTGGTGGTGGTGGTGGTGATCCTAGACCGACTGTACCCATTATTAAATGGACCAGCGATAGTCATTATACACATGGTACAGGATCCAAATCATGGTGGGCGCACATCTTCAGTACGGCCTACGGCTACGTATACACGTGAGTAGTCAACGAGAATGCCCTTTGCAACCAGTGGAAGAAGACGACGATCGCTTCATTGAGATCATTCCTGATCCTGATATTATGCCTCCTGTTGAAATTGATAGGATGTCTACAAGTTTTGAAGGACTGAGCATTGAGGATAGCAGTGGACAGGACCAGGGGCAGTGGAGTGCTCATGGATTTGGCACCACTTTGGTGTATGGTTCTTATTCCGGTGATGATGACCGCATGATGGGAAGTGCACATGATTATTCTGCTAATGCTAGTAATGCTACTTCACAGATTGGCTCCAACTTTGTGGACAGTCTCTTTACAGTCTCGAATTTGCAGAGAACCACGCCCCTATACCCGCCAATATATGCTCACTTTACTCCACATTATAGTGAATTGTATCCAAGGTTAGGTATCTTTAGAGACTTCCCGGATACTGTGTGTGAAAAATATATGGAAGACTACCAGACCTTTTATAGCTGGAGGATGTCGTGGCAGGACTTTGTTTATCAGACCAAGATATATTTTCTTCGGCAAAGTCAATCTGACCAGATGGAACCTGCATGCCACTCTACATATGATTAGACATTGGGATGGACTGATGGGAAGGTATTATTTCATTTTGAGTATTTAAGTCTTTCATATAATGAGCACTTGTGAGTTATGTCATTTGTGCGATTTATGATTTATGAATGTATAATTTTTCAACAATGTGATTATTTTTTATGCTTCAAATGTTTTTATATATATTAAATTAGTATTTTCTTGCAATATGTAGCCTTAAAATATCAAAAAATGGCTTAAAACCATAAAAGAAAACCTGTTGAAACTCTTATTTTTACCCTTTGGGAGTTTTGGCAGGTTCTCGCTGAGATCTTGACGATTTCGGTAATCTTGGTTTTCTCAAGGGTCGAAAAACCCTCGAAATCTGAGATTTTGAACCTTGATATCAACTTAACACCCCCGCATGTGCATGCCTGTACACATACGGCCTTGCACATGAGCAAGGCTCAAAATCTCAGATCTCGAGGGTGTCTCAACCTTTGAGAAAACCGAGATTACTGGGGAGATCTCGGTGAGAACTTGCAGAAACTCCTAAAGGATAAAAATGGGAGTTTTGATAGTTTTTTTTAAGCCATTTTTTGATGTTTTAAGGCCATTTTAAGGCTATATATTGCAGAAAAATACTAATTTAATATATACAAACACATTTGAAACATAAAAAGTAATCACATTGTCGGAAAATCATACATTCATAAATCATAAGTTCGACAAAATGACATAACTCACAAGTACTCATTATATGAAAGATTTAAATACTCAAAATGAAATAATACTTTCCCATCAGTCCATCCTAATGTCTAATCATATGTAGAGTGGCGTGCAGGTTCCATCTGGTCAGATTGACTTTGCCGAAGAAAATATATCTCGGTCTGATAAACAAAGTCCTGCCACGACATCCTCCGGTTATAGAAGGTCTGGTAGTCTTCCACATATTTCTCACACAGTATCCGGGAAGTTTCTAAAGATACCTAACCTTGGATACAATTCATTATAATGTGGAGTAAAGTGAGCATATAATGGCTGGTGTCGGGTCGTGGTTCTCTGCAAATTTGGGACTGAAAAAGAGACTGTCTACAAAGTTAGAGCCAGTCCATGAAGTAGCATTACTAGCATCAGCGGAATAATCATGTGCACTTTCCTTCATGCGGTCATCATCACCGAAATAAGAACCATATGCCGAAGTAGTGCCAAATCCTTGAGCACTCCACTGCCCCTGGTCCTGTCTACTGCTACCTTCAATGCTCATTCCTCCAAAGCTTGTGGACATGCTATCAATTTCAACATGAGGCATAATATCAGGATCAGGAATGATTCCAATGAAACAATTGTCTTTTTCTACTGGTTGCAAAGGGCGTTACCATTGACGAGACTTACGTGTATACGCAGCCGTAGGCCATGATGAAGATGCGCGTCCACCATGATCTGGATCCTGTGTAGCATGTGTATACTGACTCTCGTCGGTCCATCTAACAATGGGTATAGTCGGTCTAGGATCACCACCACCACCACCATCATAACCACCCCCACCACCACCACCCTGATTACTATCACCATCACCATCACCACCACTACTATCAGAAGCTGACCAGTCATTCTAATCAATTGTATCATCACCGCCTTCTGGGTTACTATCGGTTGGGGGTCAAACGATCGAGGTGACTATAATTGTACACTACCCTCATTCGAGGACAGAAACCACTCGAGATTAGAACCCATCGGAGCAGACACAGTGGGGTGGGGCATCCCACCGGACACATCCATCACTGGTATTGCTCTGTCTCGCACCCATTCCACATAGGGATCCTCTTTATCTGAAGATAGTTGCTAGACGTCGCTAGCTCGATCAGATCTTGGTCATTTTTTTTTGTTAAAACTTTAAGCACTGTACCCTCAGTCTCATGATCTAATGGGCGTACACCAAGTCATTTAGCCGTTGAGAATCCAATTTATTCCGCCTCTTTATATGGATAAGGGAGAAGGTATTCTAATTTCACTCACACCCAAATGCGGAACATGTCTGAGATAAGACTCTGATTGTTATTCTCCTCAACTCAGCTACATGCTGGCCATACAACGATCACCACTTAGCTACACAAGAAGAAGAATACATTTTAATACACATATTAAATAAGATATGTTACTTGAAAATTTTAATTTTCATAATTCCATACTAGGATTGGTCTTATCTTGTTCAGCCACTGCGGCGGGAGTTTCAAAACTCCCAAGAGCATCTCTGAACGTTTTAATCTATCCCCATTTCAAAATTTATAATCATTAGCCATTGTAATATATGTTTATTCAAATAATTCAACACTTAAACTATACAACTCACCTCTAGATTGACAAGTGCTTGTACAGTATAATCTGGCACCAATTTTGCCATAACATATTTTACCGCACTGATAAGGTCTGTGAATATTGATACTTGGGGTTCAAATTGTATGTTGCAAAATATAAGTCGTCAGATTAAAATATAGTATTATGTAAAACTAAATTAAAGACATCATTAAATATACTCACCAGCCTTATGCAATGGGTGCATCAGCTGACTCTCCCATTGATCTTTGATAATCTTCAAAAAAACTTTTGGAAAACTTTTGTTTCCACGTGGAAGCACAGCTTTTATACGGTCTTTCAACATATCCATGGTAGCATATAAATGTGGCATGGTGGGTTGGAATGTTGTGTCCACTAATCTCAGCACCTTTACCACTGGCTCCAGAATTCTGACTACATCCTTCAGCGTTCTTCAAAATTCCTCTGAAGCTATAGTAGTCTGTGCTTTAGCTCCAACAGGAGAGCTGGACTCCCTCCACCCAAACCAGTCCTTAGATGCAAACATCGATTTTAGGCCTACTATTTTTTCCTGAAAGCTCTTCAGTGCTATGTAGTTGGTAGCAAATCTAGTAACGCCAGGTCTGACCAAGTCCCCTCCACATCTCTCCCTTAACAAGATCAAAGAATAGCCATGGTTGTAAACAAATGTTGTCACCTGGTGTGTTTGTTCAACCACTTGCTTTACTTTTTGGATCTTGCCCATGTCCTTCAACATCAAGTCAATGCAATGGGCAATACATGGAGTCCAAAAGAGATTATAGTTAGCCATCATCTCTCTTGCCTTCTTGTAGTTGCTGTCATTGTCTGTTACAATCTGCACCACATTTGTAGCACGAACTCCATCCACCACTCTCTGTAGCAATCCATAGCTGTAGTTAGCATCTTTTGTGAATGCAGATGCATCCACAGACTTCAAGAATGATGTCTTCTCATCACTGTAGACCATGAAGTTGATGATGGACTTTCTAGTGGGACCAGTCTAACCATTACATATAACAGTCACCCCATATGTACCCCATTTATTTCTTAACCCTTTTATCCATACTTTTAGCTCTTTTTTAATTCTTGGAAGATACACATTCATCACTTCATATGGAGTGTGGGGTTTAATACCAGGACCAGCAACTGCATCAAACAAGGGCTGATAATATGGCTACCATTGGCATTTGCTGTGATACTATTAAAGATGGACCACTTATCATAGGCATCCCAACAAATTCTTTTGTACCCTTCTAGCTCCACACACTCTTCAGTCTCTTCTGCTTAGAGCCAGCATTCCTGAAAACTGCTAGATCCTGTTATAGGATCTCAACATAATCCTCATCCCTAGCAGGTGCAGGTAGTGGTGCCTGGGGTTGTGCTCTAATATTTTTTGATCTTCTAAACATAGAAGCCAACCCCCCTTACTCCGTGTTTGTGGTTGAGACTCCTGAAATGATCCACTGCCACTTGCCCCTAAGGCTGTTTGCCTCAACTTATCCCAGTCCGTCTCAAGGGTGACTTTACTAGCCATTGTAGCCTGTTTCACATCTCTAGTCTCTTGCTTGGTCATACCTGTGGTCTATACCGTCGTCATCTAAAGAATCATCATCAAAACCACGCAAAGTGCTTTGAATTGTATCCTTAAATTGTTGTTTACTTTTTTTTCCAGCCCTTCTCTGATGTCCTCCCTTCATCTGTACAGCTACAGCCCTGGTAATCTCCACAAGAACCATAACACACTTCACCACATTTGTAGAAGTCCTACTCAAGTGTTGCTTCAGTCTGGTAATCCCATCAGACATAAGCTTCTTCCCACAGAATTTGCATTGGGTCTTCTTTCTATCACTGTCAATGGCAATACAATACTGTCAAGCCATGTTAGTATGACTAGCATCACCACCTCCCTCACGAGAACCTGAAGCAGCCTTTATATTTAGAATGATGCACTATTACATAAGATGATAAATAGAGAAATTTAAATCAATAGATTTACAATAAAAATTAAAATGGAAGAACATAAAAGCTTCAAATATGCGAATACAATTCGAAACAAATAGAAATTACTTTTCAAAATTTTAAAACTATTTTATAAGAAAAAAAATGTTTTTCCTAATTTTACATAATTATTTAGATATTATTATTAATTTCGGATATTAAATAAAAATAATCACTTTTTCCAAAAATATAATCCAACAACATGGAACCGTAGATCGGCCAATGGTGTTCAACATATATTATTTTGAACACCAACAGATAAGTATTAATATTTTTTTATTAATTTTTTATTGCTGAAAAATAGCATTTATTAATCAGAAATTCAAAAAAATAAAAATATGTACAGAAAAAAAAAATTGAAACCTTGACCGTGTAGATCGGCCAACGGTGTTCAGCATATATTATTTTGAAAGCAAACCGATTAATATTTAAGAAATGTATTTTTCATTTTTTTAAACAAAAAAAAATATATATATATATATATATATATATATACAGAAAAAAATAAATAAAACCGTGGCCGCGTAGATCGGCCAGCGGTGTTCATCATATATTATTTTCAACACCATCTAATTAATATTTATCATATTTTTTATTTTTTAATTGTTGGAAAATAGTTTTTTTTAACAGAAAATCAAAATAAAAAATATATATGTCAGAAGATAATTTCGAGAGGGTGAGGTTGTAGATCGGCCTCATGTGTCTTACATTTATAAATTTCATGATGATCTAACATGTATTGAACATTTTCATGTAAAAAGTAAGTTTTAGGGGAAAAAAACCCATACCTAAACTATTTGGTGGAAAGATTTGGTGAAATGGAGCCTTCAACAACTAAATCTTGGCAAGATTTGGAAAGAACAGCTCAAAATCGAACCCTAAAACAAATTTGGGGAAGAAGCAGTGGAGGAAAGTAAGTGTAGAGAGGAAAGAAGGGAAAAGAATGACTCTCGATCTAGATTTTGACCGAGAAAGGGCTTTAAAAGCTAAACTAGTTCGAAACTGGTTCAAAAAACTCGAGATCAGTTCGAAGCTGGTCGAAACCAGTCGAAACTGGTCGAGAACTAGTCGAGAACTGGTCGAGACCTAGTTTCGACTCATAATCTCGTCTCGACCCAGTCGAGACAGCCGAGAAAACCGAGATCTCGACCCATCTCGACCGAGTTTTCAAACCATGCACATGAGACACACTCGCACAGAAACATCATCAAGTGGAACCGAGGGGCGAAAGTGCTGAGGTATCCTCTTGCACTTCCCAGGGATTGAACACTCAACCTCCTTACTATGATACCATGTTACAAGCGCTTATCCTAAAAGCTCGATTTTTTGATTAAGGGCCTCGACAATGTATATCAACTCAACACTCCTATCATTCTGCTGAGAGGCGTACGCCTCCATTTTGTTTTAGATGCACAATCATGTGAGTAATACAGCTCTGGATCTGACACAAGTCACTTTCGACTTGGCCAAATTTCTTGAGACTTGGTTGAATCACAGGAGAAAATTTGTCTCCGCTTGAAGTTTGGAATAATTTCTCTGAAATTATACTTCATACTGTATTGATACTACGTGCTATATAGATAAGTCTTTGGAATTGCATGCAGCTTGGCCTTTGTATGACTTAGCCATAGGTTTATAGTCTGTTAAGAGCTGGAAATATTATTTGTGGCAGATTCTTCTTCTCTTTATAATCTGTTCATTGCTGCAAAATTTGTTCCCAATAAGAAATTCTTCTCTCTCTGTATTGATCTATTTCAGTGATATTTTTCATGCAGATAAATTATCTAGGGAACTCCCTTGGGGTGCTTTAGATGATGTTGTTATGGGAGGAGTTAGTAAAAGTACATTTCAAATTGATCCGACCGGCGGAGAAAATGGTGGATCTACTGGTCTTTTCAAAGGTTTATACATGTCAACTTCTGCTATTAATATGTATTATTTTCTGCAGAATCTGTAGATAGATTTCTATCCCTGAATTCCATTTTCTTCCTCTTCTTCAGGTGTTGTTTCAACTGCAAATAGCGGTGGGTTCACCAGTATCAGGACAAGGGTAAGATAGTGGTGTTTTTCTTGACATCTCCATAGCTAATAGTCAAGTCATTTTCTGTTCGGATATGAAATTATGTGTTTGATCTCTTCAATGGCTTGTTTATTATACTATAATGGTGATAGGAGATCTATATGATAACGTCAGCTGGTTTTGTCATTAAATTTTCTTCTTTTCATCTTTCAATTCATCAACTTATTTAATTGATCTGCAGTCTTAGTTGAGTGTCATAGACTTTTAAGTGCCATGGACTTCGTGGTTCTGTTATTTCTAGATACAATGTTACCTGTTCCACTGGATACCTCAACACAATAGCAATATCCATGTCCAAAGCTTTACTTTTAAGCATTTCTCAGACTCATATCCTCACCATGAAGGGTGTCCCATTGCACGAGGCTCCCGCTATTGTAGGGTCTTGGGGGAGGGGGGGGGTAGAATGTACGCAGCCTTACCCCCACAACATGGAGAGGCTGTTTCCGTGTTTCGAAGCCGTGACCACTAGGTTGCAATGTTATCCTCACCATATCGAGGCAAAATAGCAATGAAAACATTATACTCTCGGTAAAACTTAAAACTCTTGGCAATTTGTAAATCCTAATCACTATGTAAGTGTTCAAGGACATAATGGTTTCACCAGTCTTCTTCATTTTGACCTTTTCTATGAAAATGATGGTTTGTTAGGATTTATTGATGGATCAATTCCTATCCTGCCTCGAAGGCTGATTATTCTCACAAATCTATAAGGAACAGATAATTAGCACTAACTTCACAGTAATGCTGCTGCTTAAGGGGGTGGAATTGGGTAATGAGCCAATCTAAGCTCGTCTGCAAACTGAATAATCAACCTATTGCCAGATCAAATGTGAGCATGAAGTAAAGTTGCTCAGATGAATCCATCAACAGTCTAATCTTCTTTACTTCCAGTGTAAGCACCTTGAAGATTCTTCTTTTCTCCCCTTTTTACACATTTTTGTGTTGGACAGGCTGGCTAAAGATTCAGTTGAATTAAGGTCCTGGATGACAGTGATATCAGCTGAACAAATGATAATTAACTGACAAAAGGATCTTATAGATGCATCCATATCAAAACTGATTTATTGAAGGGAAAAAAGAAAAAAGAAAAAAAAGAAAAAAGAAAAGAAAAAAAGAAATAGGACCCAAAGCATCCAATTGAAAAACCCACAGCTGGTGGAATCCTAGAAAAAAAATTAAATATGACTGGAGCTATTTATTGCCCTTTTGATGCAGTCCAAGAAGGCAACCAGCCCACATGGTCAACACTGTTCACGTGGTATTGTCCACGTGAACAGTACCAGCAGATTTTTTTTGAAATATTTGTTCACTCTTTTGTTATTTTTTTCCTAAAGTTAGTTTCCTAATTTCATTGTTTAGTTAGTTTCCTAATATTTAGGATAGATTGTTAGTAGGTTTCAATTACTTGGAGTTGGAGACCAAGTATTTACTTTCCTATTTTCAGATTTAGGACTTTCCTATTTTATTGTTTTAGAGCCTTCCTAAACTATAAAGGAAGGTTGGTTTTACTAGATTTAGTTCTTTCCTATCTTAATTGTAAGGTTTCAATTTATAAATATGAATAGAAGTAACTGGCGGCGGTAGAGCTTTTCCAGAAAAATTGAGAATCAATTAATTTCTGGTTGAGCCTCACCTGGTTGTGAGACTCAACCTCTTGTTTTTTTCCTCTTTCCTTGCAATTTCTGTTCTTCCTTGGATCTAGGTCTACTATACCTTGGTTGGCAACACTGTTCCTACAAGCTCCTTCAAGTTCTGTGGCTAAATTGAAACCAGATCACAAAAGCTCCAGAACACTGTCCAGAACCAGGCGCTACCAGGTCCAGCCAGCTTTGGGGCCTCATATCTTCTTCAGTTTTGTTCCTATCGTCTTCAACTTTGGAGGGGTGTTCATAACTATTATAAAGACAATTAAACCCAAGTTTCATCAATTTCTAACGGTCGGATTTCCAGATAAGAATTTTTTTCTATTATTTTTCTCTGCAGGTTTTTTTGTTGGACTGAATTAAGATTCTATAGCAAAGAGGGCTTGTTAATTTGAGATGTCTTAACCCCTTTGTCACCACCTTTCCTTTCAAGCACTATTGAGGCACCAACAAAATCAACCAGGATCAAGAATCCCATCAGCTGCATCATCTTTAGAGCAAATTTAAAGTCCACTCAAGGCTTGAGAGAGGACAACGCAAACCTTCTAGTCGAAGGTTTCGGTGTCACAAATTCACCATGATTTGAGGATTGTCTTGGTTTGAGCACATGCTGAAAAAAAAGCCAAAGTTTCCCATGGTTATTGAACCTTGCCTTTACGTCTGTTTGAGGATCATGGTTTTAGGAATTGAAACCGGATTGGCGAAATCAGCTGATTTGAATCAGAATCGGCTGACACCCATGCTGATTCCATCCCAATTCCTGCTTCATCAATTGGATCTGACCGCCCTGGCTGACCCGATCCATAGTTTCTCTCTCTCTCTCTTCTCTTTAGTTGTGACGTGTGTTGTTCATCTAATTGCATGGTGTCCATGTCACTCATCTAAAATAAACTAACTGTTACTGCAGGATGCATATAGAATGACCTAGGGGATTGAGGCGAGGGAGGCGAGGAGCCGTGGTGGTTGAAAGGAGGAGGAGAGAGGGAGAAGGACAGGCAGTGGAGGTGAAGTTGGAGAGGGGCGAGGGAGAGTTGCAAAATGTAGAGAGAGAGAGAGAGAGAGAGAGAGAGAGAGGTCACCTTGAAAATGTGCGGAGGGGAAGGGGTGACCAATGACTAGAGACATAGGAGAGGCAGAAGGGAGCCACCGTCGGAACAGAGATGGAGGCGAAACCCTAACCTTCTGCAGTGGTGCCACCGCCACTGCTAGGATAAAGACTCTACGATATCCTTTTTAACTGTCTTCTTCATCTTCTCCAAGTTTTGCTTCCTCAAAATCTCCATTATCTTGGTGAGCTTGATCATGGAATGCAGTCGAATCCAATTCTTAGCGAGATTCTCTCTCAGAATCTCCACCAACTCCCGTGCACGTAGCCAAGATCTCTAGGTACTTCTTTTTTTTAAAAATTTATCCTTATGTTTGGGAGAATTCTTCTTTACCTTAAAGGAGTTTATTATTAGTTTCTATTATTGGTTGGAAACTTTTGTCGTTTCCTTCTTATGATTTTTGTAATAGAGGATTTTCCAGTACTTTGACCCTAACCTGTGAACTCAAGAGAAGTTTGAACTTTGAATAGAGGGTTTTCACGACTTCAGGCGAAGGTGCAGTGTTGCAGGGGCCCGGTGATGGCAGCTGGCGAGAGGAAAATGCAGACCCAGGGAGGCCAGAGGAGAGAGGGAGACAAGGAAGATTCTGGACTTTGGAATGACAAAAAATTTGTTTTGTTTTTGTTTTTATTTATTTTTTATTTTTTTATATTAAAATGATTGATTCAGAGGCCGGTTCCAAAAAGTGTCTGATTCACCCCATTTTCTATAACAATGTTGAGGATCAACCACATATGATCCTTCATCAGTATATATGTTGTCATTTAGCGAACACCTTCAGGAGTGCTCGTAGGTTCTAAGAGATCAACTATTCAGGGGCTGGTTTAGGGCAACAGCTATAGTAAAGTTCTACTCATGGAAGTACTGCTTGCCCAGCTTTCCTAAACTGTAATCAGGCCGTTTGAACAAAGCGATGAGAGGTTTTTCGAACCAGAAATTTTCTTTATCTTCTTTAAGTATAAATTTCTTTAAAAGTAATGGTTGTTGACACATTTGATTTCGTATCCATGTTGACATCATTGCAGGAATTGTTGTACTTGCATTGTTGCTGCATCTGTAGTCCTTTCTTTGTTCAATACGAAATTTTCTGCCGAAAAAAAAATATGGGTCACAAATATTTAGATGTTGATGTACTTGGAAATATTGCATATGTTTTTTACATTTTTGTGTAATCATACTAGTGGTTCCATTGATAAAACATCTTTAGAATTTTACATAGGATGCTCTTGGAAAAAGTTTTCTTTATGAACATCGATCATCATCATTGTTGTCACATCCCTTTCTTGGGATATCGGGGCTATGACTAGGATGTTTACCGCAACCACTAAGATCTCGACACAGTGTCACCACGTTGTGAGCTGATATATGTGATAGTACTGCTAGTGGTTGACGGTACTATTGTTGGCTATTATGGCTATTATTTATATTAGGAAGCTTTTTTGTATTTCCTTTTCCAATTGATACTGTTTTGCAAAATTTGATTCCAGATACATTTGACTGAGGTACAACCAAACATCTTTTGCAGTTTTATATTTTGAACAATTCATACCAATGTTAGGATCAAATGGGTTGTGAATCCAAGTCAATATTTGTGCATTTTCCAACTCCCACTTTGCTATGGCTGTGGCATAATTTTCTTTCTTAGGATCAGATGGTTTGACTGTAGAACTAGTCACATATCCCCATCTGCCTTTGCCAATTCGAAAATTTTCCATTACAGATGACCAATATGAGTAATTGCTACCATTTGACCTGATGCTAATGGTTTGATTTTCCTTTTCAATAGACAGCATTCTTGTCACAGAGAGAGAAGACAAGATTGTGATCACGAACGAGGAAGAAAGATGTACCGATGCTACCATGAAGGATACCGATATGAAGAATACCTATGTGAAGATCGAAAAGAAGTATTGCCGCTGGCTTTTCCGATGCAAAGGAGAGGAAAAACGATGAGAGGATCTCTGCAACTTGCAATGATGAGGTGAAATAGGAAGAAACAGAGATGCCGATACTTGTGCTATTCGTAAGGAAGATCTGGATTGATTTAAAGAAACTGCTCTGATACCACGATAGAGTCTGAAGAAAAGAAGAAGAAGAAAGATCCTTTATTGATTCAATGTCAAAGTCTAAAGTGAATAATAGGTTACGAAGGATTATATATAGGAGACCTAATCTGACAATAAAATGAAAAGGAAATAAAAGGAAATACAAAAAATCTTCCTAATAGCCATAATAGCCAACGATAGTATCGCTACATATATTGTCTCACAGACCCACGTATCATGCCTGCATCCAGAAATGGGCTGTGGCAACACTGGTATCAGAGCACATATACTCTGATTTTACCAACCAATTCCCATGCATATGTGTTTCCATAAGTCTAGTGACAGATGTCCAGGATATAATTAAAAGACCTGCACGAACCAACAAGTTGGTAATTAGTATAGACAGTAGTTAGAGGTATACCACATTACAAGAATTAAGTAAAGACCTTAATGCAAGTAAGAAAGAAGAACCAATTCATTATAATTCAATTGTTAATTACAAAATTTGGGTATGGTCCACAACTCGGACATTACCCACATAAATTAGTTGATGTACATCATAATTAACCAAAAAGGGGATACAATCCATAACCTGGACAGTTATCCCAGATGTGCGTAAGTTGGACTAGTTACATACATATAGGGGCAGTAAAGATGAAGGACCTAACGACTAGGATGTGGTAGACACCGTCGTCTCGCATATCACAACGTCAGGTGACGCCCTGCATCAAAAGTCTCCCTCTCCGCACGAGCTCGCAGATGCTTTATCTCGGATATCATGGAGGCCTGCCTAGTCATGATGATCTGCTGATCCAACTGCATGTGCCCCATCTCAGTCACTATAAATCGCTGCCCCTCCCACAGCCCATCTAATTGAGTCTAGAGTGAAGTAAACATCTCGTGCACCTGGGCCGCGAGACCTAGCAGTCCTGGTAGTGGCCGGGGCCTCCTGTCCCTCAGGATCACCCTCCCCACTATCACTGTTGGTGCCACTCCCACTGCCAACAACCCTACTAGGGCCAGCGCCATCCCTAGTGATCCTCAAGCCACGGTCAGCCTCAACACCAGCTCTATCCGCAGCTGGCTGCCTGTGACGGTGTAGACCTCTCGCCGGTCATGGCTGTGCCTCCAATTCCAGATCGGTCATCACCATCTCATGGAGCTTCATCCTCACTATAAAGCCCCAACCAAAGTTTGATCACTTGCCGGTACACGAGTGCTCGGCGGTAAAAAAGATGTTCCGTAAGATGATGTACGGAAGGCGTAGTGGCTGTTCCTTGAAAATGTGATAAGTCACGTACATGTTAAAGGAGTTCAACTCATCCCGATGCCCTGCCCTGGGGAGGATATAATGCTAGACTATACGGCTGATGACTCTAGGGATAGACTTGAAGTCCGGCTCTACATTGCCCTCCGAGACATCCAACCTCTTCGGACGAATCAAGATCCTCCGTACATGGTCCTACTCAACCATGGTGTAGTCGATGGCCTTGCGAGGCCTACTATACATCCGCTCACCATCAGTAGATATACCCAACAGTTTAACCAGGGGGGTAACATCCAACGTTATGTCCACGCCTTTCACTTAGCTGGTGAGCCACAACACTTCCTCGTTATCATCTAATTGATAGCTCAGGTTACAGTAAAATGTTGCACTAGGTTGGGGTAGATGTCCTCCCTAATGCGAAGTGCAAGGACCTTAGAGAAGAAATAGGAAGAAACCTTGAATTTGATGCTTCCATTTTCAGTATTGATGTAAATTGCTTGTACTAACACTTGGGCATGAATTTCCAGATCTTGCCCTTAAGAAACGACAAGCGATGCCTCAAAGATGAAACAATGCCTGTCGTGGGGGTGTACCCTTACCTCTCGTGAGGGATGATGCCAGTGTGGAGGATGGGTCTTCCAACTCCCCGCCTCCACTACTACCTCTACCGCGGCCACCACAACCAATTCCTCCACCAGCACCTCAAGTGCTAATAGTGGTAGACATGACGGTAGTAATGGGTGGGTTGGTAAAGAATCTAGACGATCAACAGAAGGCCTCCACAGCAGACCAGCAACAGCTGTTGACAGAGTTGGTGGCAGCACTGGGGGGGGGGGGGGTACCACTAGCTGCTGCAGGGACACCCCTAGTACATCACGTAGCCAGGCAGGCTCTGGCGGGTGGTGTACCTATAATACCAGCGCCTCCCCGATCGGTAGACAATAGACATACCCGTGCCCCCAGTTCAGACTCACCTTGCAATGGCAATATACCAGCACAATTACCTTTAGATGGGTCTAAGGTGATGAACAAGCTTCAGAAAATGAGGCCCATGAAGTTTTCAGGGGTGGGGACAAATTTGATGCAGCGAGCATTGTGGATCCAGGCGACATAGAAGACGCTAGAGACCCTCATATGCTCTGAGGCATAGAAGTTGATGTGTGTCGCCTTTCAACTAGAGGGAATACCATATGACTAGTGGAAGGGAATCTAGCCAACCTTACAAAGGCACCATGGATAAATCTCATGGCAAGTATTTAAGGAGGTGTTATTTAAGAACTTCTTTCCCCAGAGATTCTGGGATAAGAAGGAGGTGGAATACCTCAATCATACCCAAGGTGCTATGATAGTGGAAAATTATCAACAGAAGTTTGCATAACTGTTTTAATTTTCCCCCACTTCCATGAGAGAGGAAGAACCCAAATTGAGGAGATTTGTACAAGGGCTAAGGGGAGAGCTGAAGGTTATAGTAGATTCCATGAGGCTGACAGAGTATAGTGATGTCGTACAAGCGGCGGAAATAGCGAAAGATTGATATAAGCAGAGCTACTAGAGCCAGAAGAGGGCTGCTAGTTTCACAGACAACCACCTTACTACTAGGCCGTTTAGGGCACATTATCCTAGTTCCTCTGCTACCGCCTCATTTGCACCCTCAATGTCTAGGCCAACAGTTAGCAATCCGGCAACTATTCAGGCTAGACCAGTAGTGATGCAATATTGCGTAGTCAAATCATGATTAAGTCACAAAGATCACACAAGATCTCGCAAGATCAAATAATCCCACAAGATCTCCCAAAATCTCACATAATCTCATGAGATCTCATAAGATCAAGTAAAGTTCACGCATGGAAAGAACATAGATGCTCAACTATAGCAAGAAGAGATGCTGTTTTATTTTAGTAGGATTTTATTCGATATTTATTTTCCTGGTCCATGACCTTCCTATATTAATTACATCTTCTTTTTAATTATGTTTCCAGTTTGAGGCTCGGATGAGAGCCCTATTTAAATGATGTAAGGCATATGCCAAGGGGAAGTTAAAAAGTTAAAGTTGAATAGAATTGAGTATTCTTAAGTAGTTGTGACTCTTGATTATTGGGTGAGATGCCCTTGGCCTGAGATTGGCCTCCTTTCTTCCCCCTCTTTCATTCTCTTTTATTTTGTTACTGTTATTATATGTTGCTGGAAGTCAGTAGTATTGGGATCCTACCTGCAACCATTATTGACTCACCGTATCATTAGTGGGTTTGCATCAAGTAGTCTCAGCACCTAGGGCCATTCAACCTCGAGCTACTACTTCCGGTGCCTAGCTAGTACCATATGGATCATGTTACTCGTGTGGCAAGATGGGCCACTTTGTTAGGGAGTGCCCCACAGTGCGTCTGAGAGCACCCTTACCAGCAATAGGCGAGGTCTTCGCCATGACAGCAGAGGACGTGGAGAGTTCTCCAGGGATAGTCATAGGTATTTTAAATATTCGGTGAAATTTAATACCTTACATGGAATCTCATAGGATTATTTTACATCATGGTGTAGGTATGCTCTCTGTCTCCGGAGTTTACGCACGAATATTATTTGACTCAAGGGCAACCCATTTATTCGTATCTCCAATGTTTTCGAAGAAATTGGCAATAATGCCTGGTAAGATGAACTTCCCTGAAGGTGCATACACCAATGGGTCCTCAACTAGTTTTAGACACCTACTTCAGACCGTGTCAAGTGATGGTGGATAACAAGATAATAGAGGCAAACCTCATCGGGTTGGGGATGACTAATTTTGATGTCATTTTGGGCATGGATTGGCTGTCTCAACATCAAGCCAACGTCCTGTGCGCCAAATGTTAATTCTTATTCCAGCCCATCAACAGAGGAGTGTATGTGTTTACAGGCGACAAGACTAAGAAACGGAGGAAATTGTTCTTGTAGGCCCTTTAGGCTTCCAAGCTACTACAAAATGGTTGTGAAAGCTACTTGATGTCAGTTTTGGATACAGAGGCCGATACCCTGGTTAGAAGACTTGCTGGTAGTTAACGAATTTCCAAATGTGTTTTCCGAGGAGTTACCAGGCTTACGCCGGATAGGGAGACAGAGTTTGTGGTTTATCTACTCCCAGGATCAGCTCCAGCCTCTAGGGCTCCTTACTGGATGGCTCCCACTGAGTTAAAGGAATTGAAGTTACAACTTCAGGAGTTGTTGGACAAAGGGTTCATCAAACTTAGTATCTTACCTTGGGGAGCTCTAGTCTTGTTTGTAAAAAAGGACAGAAGTGTCCGTTTATGCATCGATTATCGGGATTGAACAAACTCTTCATTAAGAATCAGTATCCCCTACCCAGGGTCGACGATCTATTGATCAGTCGGAGGGTGCATGTGTATTCTCCAAGATAGATCTTCGATTGGGCTACCACCAGTTAAAGATAAAAGGAAGTGCCATTCCCAAAACGGCATTCGGAACTAAATATGGCCACTTTAAATTCTTGGTAATGTCTTTTGGGTTGACTAATGCACCCCCATCTTTCATGGAGTTGATGAATCGGGTGTTGCATGAGTTCGTAGATAAGTTTGTCATCATCTTCATTGATGACATACTTATCTACTCACCAGATAATACCACTCATGCAGAATACTTCAGAATGGCATTATAGAAGTTGAGACAGGAAAGATTGTATCTAAATTTAAGAAGTGCAAATTTTGGCTCAACAAGGTAGCTTTCTTGGGTCACATTGTTTCCGTTGAGGGCATAGCAGTAGATCTAAGTAAGGTTAGTGCAATGATGGACTGGGCTACACCAAAAGACAATTATAGAGATTAGAAGCTTTCTTGGACTGGCCGGATACTACCGGTGATTCATTGAGGACTTTTCTCGGATAGCAGTACTGTTGACGGGATTGACAATGAAAGGGGTAAAGTTCATGTGGTCCGATAAATGTGAAGAGAGCTTCCAGAAACTTAAACAGAAGTTTGTCTCCATACCAGTCTTAACCATTCCTTCAGGGATGGCCCCGTTCACAGTATGCACTGATGCATCAAAGTTCGGATTGGGTTGGCTTTTCTCATGCAAGATTTTGTTGAGAATATTACTTATTTCATTTTTTGTCTAGATTCATTGTACTACCTGTATTGTACAATTGTACTACCTGTACTACCCTCATTGTACTACCTGTATTGTACTACCTGTACTACCTCTTTTTTTCTTTGTATTCATTCTCACATTATAAATAAGAGGACCTCTGTCTATTACAGACAAGTCATTCCATCATTCAACATGGTATCAGAGCCAAGTTAGCTCTACTGCTAGATCCCTCCGCCTCCTCACCACCGCCGCCGCCAACCTACCACCGCCAACCACCGACTTTCTTTCTTTTATTTTCTTTTTCTTTTGTTTTTTTTTTCTCTCCCCACTAGGGGCAGCAACCAAAGAGGGAATCATACAATGATATAGGTACTGCCCTTCTTTTTATCCCTCATTACGGATCATTTTTTTTATTCTCTTTATTGGAAATCATTTTTTTTTTATCAGTCTGGATATTAATAATATGGTTCAGTCTGGTCAGATATCTATGAGTTTCTAAGTTTACCCCAATAAACAAAAAAGTGGGTGCAAACCATAATTGATTTCCATATATTATGTTGCACATGGGACAAGTTAGGATATCTGACAAGTGATATTTCTACTTTGATCTCCATATATTGTGCTATAACCAAACAGGGAGGCTGTTCATATTGTTTTTGGGTGTTTGTTCTTGAATACACAACTCAAGGATGACATCTGAAGTAACCTCTTCTGGGATAGAGAGTTTTAAAATGGACAATCTCACTATTCCCACTAATACCACTAAACTTGATGGTGGTAATTACCTAATGTGGTCTCGGGCCACCCAACTCTCAATTACAGCTCGGGGATTATCGGGATATCTCACCGGCACCAAGAAAAAACCACTGACCAAGGACATTGTTTTGGAGAAATGGCATGCTGAAAATTCATTGGTAATGCAATATCTCCTCAATTCCATGCAACCCATTATAGCCGAGGGCTATTTGTTATTGGATACTGCTGCACAAATTTGGAAGTCTGCTAAGGACACCTATTCCCAAGTTGGAAATGCTGCTTTAATTTATGCCATTCAAAAAAGTGTTCATGAAACTATCCAAAAAGAATTGACTGTATCCCAATATTATATTAAGTTGAGGAGCTATTGGCAAACAATTGATTTTTATGATTCTATTCATGCTAAATGTGGAGAAGATGCTACCCTATTTCACAAAAGGGAAGAGAAATACAAGGTTTATACTTTTCTGGTAGGACTAAATGTGGAGCTTGATCCTATTCGCTCACAGATTCTCAGCAGGGACCCTTTCCCCACCCTCGAATAGGCTTATTCCATGGTTCAGTTAGAGGACCAACGACGAATAACAATGTTGTCCCCTTCTGTTCCGGATAGGTCTGCTCTCCAGACAAATACTCAGACATACAAGATCCTCCTGTTTCCCATGATGCTATCAAATGTGAGTATTATAGCAAGCTTTGGCACACCAAAGACACATGCTGGAAACTTCATGGCAAACCGGCAGATTTTGAAGCAAAACGCCGGGAAAAAGGTATGCACAAGGCAAAGTCCTCCCACGCACCTCAGACACATCAAACTGAAGCAAGTCCTCCTATTGGTCCTCTGCTACAACTCTCTGCACAAGAAGTTCAGACTCTCCGGCACCTCCTTCGACTACCTCCTGCGACTACAAATTAATCATCCACATCTGCATCTACCAATCCAGGTTCTTTTTTTGTTCAGTCAGGTATTTTCCATGATGGTCATTGTGCTTTCTCTATCTCTAGCCCTTGGGTTATGGATACTGGAGCCACTGACCACATGACTGGTTCGTCTGAGTCCTTTTATTTATACTCTCCTTCTTCTGGACATTATACTGTGAAGGTCACTGATGGATCCCTCTCTCCTATATCTAGAATTGGATCCATCCACTGTTCTTCCTCCCTTGATTTGAATTCCGTTCTACATGTTCTTAATTTATCCACAAATTTACTCTCCATTAGTAGTCTTACAAAGTCTCTAAATTGTAAAGTAACATTTTTTCCTACCTATTGTGTGATTCAGGATCTGGAGAACGGGAAGACGATTGGACATGGTAGTGTGCATGGTGGCTTATACTTGCTTGACAATGGTCGTTCAGCACCTTCCTCCCATTCCGTATTAGTACCCTTCAGCAGTGGCACCGCCGTCTTGGGCATCCCTCTTCTGCTGTTCTATCTCATTTTTTTCAAAATTATTTAAACAATGTAATAAAGAAGCCGTCTTGTGCTTTGGCCAAACAGGCTCGTATTTCTTATTTACCTTTTGCTTCAAGAAGTCCTTGTATCTTTGATTTAGTCCATTCTGATGTTTGGGGTCCAACACGGACTACCTCTATTTCTGGTCATAGGTGGTTTGTAACCTTTACTGATTGTCACACTCGTACTACATGGGTCTATCTGATGCGTCAAAAAAATGAGGTCTTTGCATGCTTCCGTCATTTTCACAATATGATCAAGACGCAGTTTCAAACTCAGTTGAAGATGCTCTGTAATGACAATGGTAAGGAATATCTTGAAGGATTTTTTCAGCAATACTTGGCTGATAACGGGAGAATTCATCAGACAAGTTGTGTGGACACTCCTGCTCAGAATGGAGTCGCTGAAAGAAAGAACCGCCACTTACTCGAAACAGCTAGAGCACTAATGTTTGAGAGACATGTTCCCGCCAATCACCGGAGTGATGCTGTCCTCACTGCAGCATCCCTGATCAACCGCCTTCCTTCTCGAGTTTTAGACAACAAGGCTCCCTTGGACATCTTACGTGGAAATTCTGATTTTGTTCTTCCTCTTAGAGTCTTTGGTTGTCTTTGTTATGCTCGTAACCATCGTTCCCCTAGCAAGCTTAATCCACGTGGATTAAAGTGCATATTGTTAGGGTATTCTGCAACACAGAAAGGATACAAGTGTTATCATCCTCCCTCTCGTCAGGTCCTTGTAAGTAGAGATGTCATTTTTCATGAGCATCTCTCTTATTATCAGGCTCCTCTTTAGGGGGAGACACAGACAATTGAAGATGAACCTGATATCCCTAATGTACTTATACCAGATATACCTGATGTACCAGAAATAGTCCATGAACAAGTGCTCGAAACAACTGCACCATCCAAGCATCCAACCACCAAGCCACCTCTGCAAGTTTATAGCCGTGCCAAAGACAAGCAAGGAAAGGCCACTACCACTCCTGCACATGTCCTTTCGCTAGCCCTAAATCCAAAAACTGAGTCTACTGAGCCTTCTTCTGGTAAGGAACTTACTCCTTCTGATCTTGATCTTCCAATTGCACTTCGAAAAGGAACTAGGGCCTGCACCCTACATCCTATTTCCAATTATGGTTCCTATGACTCCCTTTCCCCTTCTTTTTGTGTTTTTGTGTCTTCGCTCTCTTCTGTGTCTGTTCCTCAAAAATGGCAGGATGCAATTATGGATGAAAGGTGGAAAGCTGCAATGGTGGAAGAAATGAGGGCTCTGAAGAAAAATGGTACATGGGATCTTGTTCCACTTCCTGTAGAATCAAGGTCAGTAGGATGCAAGTGGATCTTTACAGTGAAACAGAAACCAGATGGGACTATTGCTCAGTACAAGGCTAGATTGGTTGTACGGGGATTTACTCAAACATATGGGATTGACTACCAAGAAACCTTCGCTTCAGTGGCCAAAATGATTACCATCAGGTTTTACTATCCTGTGCTGTACATCATAACTGGGACTTGCAACAGTTAGATGTAAAAAATGCATTCCTTCATGGAGAACTTACTAAAGATGTCTATATGGACTGCCCACCGGGTTTCACAGATGATAAAAGCCAAGGAAAAGTCTGCAAGTTGAAGCGATCTCTTTATGGGCTAAAACAATCCCTTAGAGTATGGTTTGGAAGATTTAATAAAGCTATGGTAGCATTTGGCTATGTTCAAAGCAATGCTGACTATACTTTATTTATAAAACATTCCTCTAACACTTTTACTGCCTTACTTGTATATGTAGATGATATCATCATTCCTGGCAATAACAATGATGAAATCGCGAAACTAAAGGCATTTCTAGGAAAGGAGTTGAGATCAAAGACCTTGGCAAACTTAGGTACTTTCTTGGGATTGAAGTTGCCAGATCTGCAAAAGGCATTTATCTGTCTCAAAGAAAGTATGTTCTTGATCTTCTCTCAGAAACAGGGTTACTTGGGGCTCGACCTTATGATACTCCTCTCGATCCCAATACTAAGCTAAGGGCAAAAGAAGGCACACCAGAAGATAAAGGAAGATATCAGAGACTTGTTGCCAGACTCATATATCTTGCCCACACACGGCCAGATATTGCATTCGCAGTTAGTTTGGTAAGCCAGTTTATACACGACCCATACTCTACACATATGGATGCTGTCTATCGAATACTGCAATACCTAAAGTCAGCCCCTGGAAGAGGAATCCTGTTTTCTCCTAATGACCCTCTGAAAATGGAAGCATATGCCATTTCAGATTCACCAAATAAACAAATCCAGGTGGAGGCTTATACTGATGCAGATTGGGCAGGAAATCCTGATCGTAAGTCTATCTCTGGTTATTGCACATTCTTGGGTGGCAATCTGGTAACCTGGCGCAGCAAGAAGCAAAATGTGATTGTCCGATCCAGTGCAGAAGCAGAATACAAAGCAATGGCGCATGGAATATGCGAACTACTATGGTTACAACGACTACTCAAAGATTTAAAGGTTATGTGTAACCAGTCCATGAAATTATTCTGTGATAATCAAGCAGCCATTAGCATTGCTAATAATCTGGTTCAGCATGATAGGACAAAAGATGTTGAGGCAGACCGTCACTTCATCAAAGAGAAACTGGACAGTGGACAAATCGAGATTCCGTTTGTCAGATCAGAGGACCAACTAGCAGACATTTTTACCAAAGGTCTGCCAGGGAAATCATTCCATATGATATTGTCCAAGTTGGGCATGCATGATATATATGCACCAACTTGAGGGGGAGTGTTGAGAATATTACGTATTTCATTTTTTGTCTGGATTCATTGTACTACCTGTATTGTACAATTGTACTACCTATACTACCCTCATTGTACTACCTGTATTGTACTACCTGTACTACCTCTTTCATTCTTTGTATTCATTCTCACATTATAAATAAGAGGGCCTCTGTCTATTACAGATAAGTCATTCCATCATTCAACAGATGGTAAGGTGGTTGTTTATGCCTCAAGACAGTTGAAGACGCATGAGAAGAATTACCCTACATATGATCTGGAATTAGTGGCTCTTGTCTTTGCCTTAAAAATATGGCGTCATTACTAGTATGGTGAGACTTTTAGCATCATTTCGGATCACAAGAGCTTGTTGTAACTATTTAATCAGAAAGAGCTGAACATGAGACAGAGGAGATGGTTGAGTCATTGAAAAATTATGATTGCAATATCCAGTATCAATCAGAGAAGGCTAATGTGGTAGCCGATGCCTTGAGCTGAAAGGCTCTACCCTCTTTACTAGCAGAGAACATTAATGGGCATTACAAGGCCCATACTCTGGTTACCACTCCTCTTCCAGCCATCGAGGCGTCTATCACGGATTCCTTGGTGTTAGAATGGATAGAGACAGTAGTAGGATTATTAATTGCCTTGACTATCCAGCCCACCCTATTGGATGAGATCAAGGGAGCAACTGATAGTGATCTACACTTGAAGACTCTCAAGCAGGAGCTTGAGAAAGGAAAGCAGGATCCAGATTTTTCGATGGATAGCATGGGGATCATTAGGTACAGAGGGAGGGTATGTGTGCCAAAAATTGCACAATCCTTGAAGGAGTCCATCATGATTGAGGCTCACTCCTCTCCTTACACTATACCATCCTGGCAACACCAAAATGTACTAAGATTTAAAGAAAGAATTTTGGTAGAGAGACATGAAAGCAGATGTAGTCAGCTTCGTCTTCAAGTGCCTTACTTGTTAGCAAGTGAAAATAAATCATCAAAGACCGCCAGGGTTGCTTTAGCCCTTGCTAGTGCCAGAATGGAAATGTGACCACATTACTATGGATTTAGTGATGGGGTTGCCATTGGCACCGAACTATGTCGGCACAGTTTGGGTGATTGTAGACCGCCTTAGCAAGGTGGTCTGCTTCATAGCTGTCAGACCACAGGACACCATGGATAGACTGGCCAAGCTATTTGTCGATAACACAATAAGGCTTCATGGGGTGCCAGCTAATATTGTGTCGGACAATGATCCGAGATTTACGTTGAAGTTATGGGAGAGCCTGCAGAGAACAACGGGTACACAGTTGAGGTACAGTACAGCCTTCCACATAGAGATAGATGGACAGTCCGAGCGCACTATTCAGATTTTAGAAGACATGCTCAGGGCTTGTGCCTTAGACTTCAAAGGCAACTGGGATAAGTACTTGTCCTTGATGGAGTACACCTACAACAATAGCTTTTAGGCTGCTATAGCTGATGCTCCGTATGAGGTTTTGTATGGAAGGCGTTGTTGAACTCTGTTATATTGGAATGAAGTGGGTGAGCAAAGAATTCTTGGACCGGATATTATTCAGGACACCTGTAATAAGGTGGATCTAATCAGAGAAAGGATCAAGGCAGTCCAAAGCAGACAAAAGAGTTATGCTGATATACGGCATAAGGACCTAGAGTTCCAGGTTGGGGACAAGGTTCTCTTGAAAATGTCACCCCACCGTAGCATCCGGCGCTTTGGCAAGAAAGGGAAACTTAGTCCCAGATATATTGCTCCTTATGAGATACTGAAGAGAAGCGGGAAGGTGGTGTATCAACTGGCCTTGCCCCCAGCATTGTTGGAGGTCATGTCATACTATGAGAATTCATATCTTACTCACTACATAAGCCCATGACTAAAATATTCAATTAGCACCACATCAATCTTCACCTCATGTTGGTGCTATTTTGGTTGTCGTTCAATATGAATATACATGTTAGTACTTCTTACTTAGTTTGCA